>CM073748.1:18557758-19157758 GCA_037127355.1 Schoenoplectus tabernaemontani | reverse complement strand
AGGTCTCGAATATGCTGGTCAATTTACCGGATGCATATGACAGAACAAAATTGGTCTCTAAATAGTGTTTGGTTCAAAATACTGCAGTTCAAATAATTTTTAAAATTTTTTATTTTTCGGCTTGGATTCCTAATTCTGAAGAAAGAAAAGTAAATCCCAGAAAACCGTACATGAATATTTCGACAAGACTAGTAGTGTCTGACTGTTTGATCTTCGGCAGTCCCCACACAATCTCATCAGTTGTCAATTGTCGACTCTTTAAAGTATTTTTCGAGAACCTATAAAGTCAAAATAAATTAAATCGGCGAGTATCCTATTCACGTTGGGACTGATTTGGTCAGGGGATACCGGACTCGGAGACGGAAGTGTTATTATTTAAAGTTTAAAATTAAATTATATTTATTTTGATTAATGTAATTAACTTAATTTTATTTAGATTAATTAAGTTAACTTGATGCTATCACTTAATCAAATTAAATTATAATTATGATAATTAATAATTTAGAAAGAGAGAAATTGATTGATATATAATATTACATAATTAATATTGTTCTTATTAAAAAAATAGAGAAATTAATTAATATATAATTGTAGTAATTATTATTGTCATTATTATTTTTATTTATATTATTTAATAATAGAGAAATTAATTAATATATATTTTATATTACTTATTATTTCTATTCTTATTAATTAAAATAGAGAAATTGAATTAATATATATCTTATAATATAAATTTATTATATTTTAATTATTGTTTTGTAAATTTTAATTATTTGTATCATATTTTTTAATTATAATTTATTTTACATACTAATATTATTTTTATAAATTATAGGTTTGTTATATAAAAATAAAATAGATGTGACAGAAATTAACGAAACTCGATTAACTTAATTTAATTTAATTAAATATTATTATTTTATTAAGTGTGTTGGTGTTTTAATTTGTTTGGGATCATAAGCTGCCTCATATAACCTACGGTATCTGTTCAGTTTATTTTTAGCAAGGCAGATCATGAAATTATCTCCCATATTTCACTATAAGTATTAATTAATTATTAGTTACGCATATTTTAATTTACGGCACTTACCAATTAATTAATTATATTTTTATCCTGCTTAACCTTTCGGCCCACTTAGCTTAAATTAAATTATTTTTTCAACTTACTCATCATTCAATTGACCATTCAAGTTAAATTTTGCGCATATAACCCCTTAAGATGAGTTGTTACCATGATTTACAATTATTTCCTTAAACTTATTAGATTTCTCAATTCAGTCCTTGATAAAGGGACACGGATCAGAATCGCAACAGTAAAGGTTGCTGGTACCACAAACAAGCATAGACAACAATTGGTCAGAACCAAGCCATGACAACAAGGCCCAGCCGGATCTAGCAAAGCACAGAAAGAGGCAACCAAAAGCAATTGACGGAGGCAAGGCCAAGGGTAAGAACAACAAGGAGAGGGGTTGGTACACAACCACACAATTGAAGTATAGGGCAGAAAAATTGTTAACAAGCAAAAACCCAGATAGAACAACCCATAAGGTAAGCAACAGAGGGCATGAGACTCAGCCTCACTTCACAAGTACCGAGTGGTACCAGTGTACCAAGGGCTTAAACCAACATACCAACTAGTACCAGCACAAAATCACGACAGTAGATGTAAGAATAAGAGCCAAACGCAACATTCCACAAGAGATAATAACTAACAGTCAAGCAAGCACAAATGCAGTACGGCTCAGCCGGCGCACGGCCCACACGACCCGAAAAGAGAGGAAAGATAGTACCAATTTTGGGACAGAGGCGGCCAAGGCAGTAAGGCGCATAGAAGAGGCGAGACCAGTACATGCTACTGGCCCAAGGTGGGCTATGGTCTATCGGTGCTGGAGGATGAGGCAACCGTGAGGAGCATGATTGAGGGAGAAGGGGGTAGTGACGTTTGGTGCGGGGGTGCCAGTGATGACGGGAGGAGATTGGCGATCTCCATTTGGAGGTGCAGGTGGATGCATGAGAGTGCAGCAGAGACAAGAGCGAAGAGGGAGGAGACTATCGGTCGCTGGTACTAGAAGGAGTAGAAGGAGTGGAAAGAGGTGTCGAGCTTGGTTGCGATCGAGTGAGAGATAGAGTGCTGGGAAGAGAGGGTTAGGATGGAAGGGGAGAGTGAGAGAGAGAGCAGGAGGTGGGGTGAGTAGCGAAGGGGGAAGCAAAGAGGGAAACAAAGAGATTAATGGCATGTTCGGTAAATGACTTGCCTGTGGGAATTGATGGGGATGGGAATGGATTCCTAATTTATAAATTAAAGATTCCCAATGGTAAAAAAAAACTTTGGAAAATCTTATAAAGTGGGTGTTCGGTTATATGTGGGATTTTTTTAGGAATTTTTTATTTTATATTTAAACTTTATAAAGAAATCACACTATCATGATTTGACGATCAAACCATGCTTTGGACTTATAGTGTTTGTTAATTTTTTTACCAAACAAAAAAAATATACTGACATATCATACACTGAAAAGTGCTATAAAATTAATGCAGATAAGATATACTCACTGCTATTAATGAATGCAGACAAACATATGTAAATGAATTAATGCAAACAAACATATATAAATGAATACGCAGACAAGATATACTCACTGCTATTAATTTCTTTAAATTATAGTAACAAATTAGACTACTTTTTTTGCTCCGGTACTAGCGTCTTTGGTCATCAACGAGTGAATTTGACCATACACTGCGTATAGACATAAATGAGCATAGCTACTTCATTATTTTTCACAAAAATAATAAAAATATTCTTTTTGATTTGTCACCGTCTATATATATATCTCAAACACAACATATATCACTCTTACCTATCTTTTTCATATTGCTTCTCCATATCTTTCATTATTTTCTAATGCATGATGAATCATTTTCTCCTATGGAAAATAAATAATGATGATAATGAATATACAAATATCATCATGCCACATATGGAGAGAAATATAATGGCACCAATCTCATGTCATACATCAATCCTAACTGGATTAATGTATGCCAATGAAATATTAGATGGTCATGAAGTTCATTGTAAGCGAGAGTTCCGCATGGAGTCTTTTATTTTTTGTGCATTAGTCAAGTTGTTGAAAGATAAAGGGTTGCTTCAGGATGGGCAAGTATTGATAGAAGAACAAGTTGCAATGTTTTTGTATACTCTTGCTAAAAATGCAAGCAATCGTTCTGTGCAAGAACGATTTCAAAGGGCAGGTGATACAGTAAGTCATTATTTTCATATAGTAATCGAGGCTATTACTCAACTATCTGCTGAAATGATAACCCCCCTCGTCTTCTTACACCCCAACTTATTCAATCAAGAATAATATTTTATCCTTTTTTCAAGGATTATATTGGTGCTATTGATGGCACACACATTCCTGTAACTGTTTCTTATGATGATCAAGCTCCATATCGTAATAGAAAACAATCATTGTCGCAAAATGTTATGCTTGTGTGCGATTTTGACTATCGATTTACTTATGTAATGACTGGATGGGAAGGATCAGCTTCAGATGCAACTGTGCTAAAGAGTGCATTTGATAATAGATTCTCTATACCAAGGTGAAAATACTATTTGGTTGATGCAGGTTATGCAAATACCCCACAATTTATTGCTCCTTATAGAGGTGTGAGATATCATGTGCGAGAGCAAAGAGCAGCAAATGAATGACCATGAAATTACAAAGAACTATTTAATCTTCGTCATGCACAACTAAGAAATCATATCGAGAAACTTATTGAAATAGTAAAAATGCGGCTTTCCATTTTAAAGGTGGCAACATATCACACAGTTGATACACAAACAGATATAGTTCATGCAGCATGTATACTCCATAACCTTATTGTATATCATAATGGTGATGCAAATTGGAATATGAGTGCTAACTCGAAAATTGATCCGAATGATATTGTTGATGTGCCAGATGGAGATGAAGAGTATGGTGAAGATGTCGAAGGACTCAACAATTAACGCCAAGCAGGACATGAAAAGAGAAAGAAATGGCTAGGCTTATGTGGATTGATTATATTAGACGAAAAAAATAGGAATTTCAATTAGTGGCTATGGCATGACACCTTTGCTTCAAACAAAAAGACAAATGGCACCTATATCTCTTCATTACCAGTATTTCACTTTCTCTTTGTTTTTTCTTCTCCCTTTTTAAATGTGTTAGTGTAGGAATACTACGAGTGTTAGTTAATTACTTAATTATGTTGCACAAAAAATTTATAGACTGATGCTCATTTATTGAACTACTACTATAGCAAGAATTAAATAAATATAACTAACATCCATAAAATCACAAAATTATTATATAAATAAAATCTTTATAGGAAACTTTCAAATTGTCCATAAAAAACTAGGCCTCCAACAAATCACCCTTACATAACTATAACTAAACATCAACTTTAATAATATAGTATGAAAATAACGAAAATTAGGCCTATGTTTTCCTCTAAAAAAAGGACAGCAAATTCATAATTTATTTTTTCACCTCGATCATCGCCTTGATCCATTCATCCCTATTAGTTTCATTACAACACAGAAAAGCCTCACGCATACCAGCATTATCGATAAACGAAGTGCTAGCAAAAACAAAATCTACCATGTTAAAGTCGGTAGCTGCTGATAAGCATCCATCGCTGCACCGACTGAATACTTTTCATTTTGAGCTGCAATTATTTCTGATTTCTTTGCAGCACAAATGAGTTTTGTCTCTTCTCTCTTGGATGCAAGATAATCATCATGAAATTTAGAAATAGCTTTTCTTTTCTTACCTTCTCTCGAATTCCTTGACATTGGATTTGGCGTAGTAACTTGTATTGGAGGTGATTCTTGGGTACAGATAGGAGGATCTTCTATTTGAGTGTTGAGAAAATCATCATCATACTCATAATGATGCTGCTATTTTAGAGCTGGTATGGTTGGACTAGGTGACTCTAATCCCACTTCACTATTCTCCTAATTTTGAAAGTCATTGCTCCCCTTATGATGTTTACCAGTTGCTATGGAACCTACGATAAAACCAAAAAAATGAATTTTACTTAATCAGAAAAATATCTTAAGTATACCACACAAAAATCAGCAAAATAAAATTTACTAGTACTTACCATAGTATACTTTATGTAAATCATCATAATATGGAAATGGCTTATTGTACCATCTTTTGATCTCCTTATCATTCAGAAGAGGGGCCCAAACTTCATCTGGCGCTGTTACCATGTTTCTAGTAATATCCCAACCAAAACCACTTTGATCTCTTAGGCGTTGTATAGTTTTGTATTGTTTCTTAAGAGTATGTTATTGCTCTTTAATTTGCTTCTGTGAAAAATTAGTACTAGAAAATTTAGCATTAAAACATCTTGTCATGTCGTTCCAAGCAACACCGCTCCATCCATTTTGTTGGCGTGGCCCAGGACGATCAAACTCGACAAGCAATTCAACAAGAAAAGCTCTTTGTAACTCATTCCAAGAAGCCCTGTTATTTATTTCTTTTTCATTGCCTACACAGAAAAGAATATTTTTTATATATTTCTACTCATTACTGGTACTATTGGACTAGAACATAATTCGGATTAACCAAAGATAGAACTTCAATCTTGACATTTTCAAAAAAAATAAGTATTGAAAGTCAGAAAAATAAACCCGTATCAAGGGTTTAGAAAGCTCGATTGCCTCCTCCGACCATTGCAATAGTTGAAGTGAAAGTGAAAAATTCAAATGGAGAAAATGATAAGAAAGAAAGATGTGAGACTGGCGGGAGATCAATTCCCTATATAGTCCTTTCCCTCATGAAGTTTTTCATTCGCGCCAATTATTTTGCTCTCTCACAAATTTTTGACAGAGAAAAATAAGAGAGAGAAAAGGACCTCATATAAGCTCCAACAGTTTGGGGAAAAAAACGGAGGTGAGAGGTGATGTTATTTTTCCCTTTGGTAATGAGTTAGGGAAAGAAAAATAATGAAAATGGAAAAAGTTTTGAGAATGAGTTGGAGTTACCGAACGGTGAATTGAAAAAACTTCCCATCAGATCAATTTACCCAATAATACCCATGGGTAAGATGCGTACCGAACAGGCCCTAAGAGAAGGGGAAGGTGTGGTCTCGCCAGGGAAGTCAAAGAAGAATAGAAAAAGAGAAGGCAACGGGTGGGAGAAGTGACAGGGGAAGAAAAAAATGGGACATAGAGAGAGGACATGAAAAGTCGGGATTAGGTGTGATTTTGGCAGTGTGGTTCTTCGTGTGGAGCGCTGCTTATGGCTCTCGTCAGTGACCCATTGGGTCACTCTCGTTACAGCACAAAGGTCACGGTTCTTACAAAGTTAAATTAGGGATTTTCCAGTTCTATTAGAACGCGATTTTAGTGACAATTCATGTGGCCTTTTGTGCATGGGTAGAATTTGAGTTGCATTATTATAATTATTGTTAGTATTCTTGATTATTAAATTTATAATTTTGTCATTAGTCATTTGGTCATCAATCTACTCAAGTCAATTTGATTCTAATTCGGTCAAAATTTGATTAACTAATTAGAGTCTCTCAATCTCAAATATTTTGATTAAGACGGGTTTACATCTTTGAACATTATCGACTCATTGTTATTTTGCCCTGATTATTTACTTAAGTTAAACCTGATTATTATATCTTATTTTATCTAATAATTTATATTAGTTATTTAATTTGTTTTTACTTAATTTATATTTTCATAACTTTTTTTTATTCTGATCTTTGGGTTTTGTTATTCGATATCTAATCTCATTTAACTTTATTTATATTCCAAATTTTAAATGATTTATTATTCATTTCAAAATTGAAATTTTTATCTTCATTTCATTTTTAATTGAATTCTTATAATTTACCTGAAAAATTGACTATGCATCTTCTTATCTACGCAACCAAACAATAATTTTTATTATTATTTATTGTTATTATTATTATTATATATACATAAGTTCTATTTATCCATTTATCTATTTATTTAATTAATTATGTGTATTCTCTTAATTGTTAAATCAAATTATTCATTAATTTATTTTAACTCATTTTAATTAACATTATTACTTAATTAAATTTCATGATTTAACAATTCCCTTGAAATCTCAAAGATCTCAAGCCATATGTTGGGGTCGGATGGTAATTTTGATCGGCCAACTTTTTCAGGTGGGCCCCAGCTTAAGGGTCTGTAGAGAAATAAATAGTTTCTTTGAATAGGGCTGATAAAGATATATTATATGAATTTTTCGAGTAAATGTCAATGTCATGCAATGGTCTGAAGAATAAAAATATCATCCGTTGTTTCCATTTTTGCTAAGAAAAAACTACACTACCTTAGTTTCTGTAGTATTTCAATTTATTTGAATTTTGCATCATTTGAAATTTTATTTCAACACGTAAAATCATCAAAATATATAAAATTATTTTAAATATTATATTCTTTAGGTTTATATTATAATTACTACATGATCGACCTGTTATGGCACGAATTACGCACAAAGAGGAATACAAATACACTAAAAAATATACTCTTATGTTAATTTATTTATATTTTTTATTATTTATAATCTCATTTCATCACATAAATGATCAAAATGATTAAAATGTACAAAATTATTTTGAACAATGGCACCTATTCATTTCTATTATAATCATTGTGTTCTCGAAGTTTATTATGAACGAATGAGTTGAAAGATTAAAACAAATGAATAAAAAGTGCATTTCTGTTTATTTAAGTTTTATATTATTTATAACCATATTTTAACACATAAAATCATAAAAATAAATAAGATATTTTGAATGATGTCTTCTATGTATTTGTATTATAACCATTACGTGTTTGAGACGTTATGATTCAAATTATTCATAAAGATGAATATAAATGCATTAAAAATTTTATTTTTTTCTATTTAATTATGTGAGTTTTGTATAATTTATAGCCTAATTTTAATACATAGAATCACCAAAATATACAAACTTATTTTGGAAGATGTCCCCTATTCTTTATATTATAATTATTATATATTCTCTAACCTTTATAATACGAATGAAGTTGAAATATTATCACAAATGAATCAAAATAGTATTTTAGTTTATTCAAGTTTTGTATTATTTGAAACCACATTTCAACACATATAAAATCATAAAAATACACAGATTTATTTTAACTATTATTCTTTGGGCTTATAACTATTGCATGATCGAGCCATTATGATACGAATTATAAGAAAAGTATTTCTTATGTTAGTTTATTCAAGCTTTCTATTATTTATAGGATCATTTTATCACATAAAATTATCAAAATATAGAAAAATATTTTGAATAATATTTTCTATTCATTTATATTATAATCATTGTGTTCTGAAAGCTTTATGACACAAATAACATTGAAAAACTAATATAAATGCATACAAATTGTATTTTTATGTATTCAAATTTTACATTATTTGTAGTCTAATTTTAATAAATAAAAACACAAAAATACATGAAGATATTTTGAATCACGTCTTTTATGTATTTAGATTATAATCATTGTGTGTTCGAGATGCTATGATTCAAATTATACACAATAATGAATATAAATGTATTAAAAAATTATATTTTATATTTGTTTATTTAATTTGTGTATCATTTGTATTCTAATTTAATATATAAAATCATCAAAATATAAAAAATATTTTGAATCATGTCCCCTATTGCTTTATATTATAATTATTTCATTCTTGAACCTTTACAACATAAATGACGTTGAAAGATTAATAAAAATACATTAAAAATAGTATTTCAGTTTATTCGAGTTTGGTACAATTTAGAGCCTCATTTCAATACATAAAATTACCAAAATAAAATATTATGTTCTTTGGGTTTCCATCAAAATCGATGCATGGTCAAACCATTAGGGCACGAATTAAACACAGATGAATACAAATGCTTTAAAAATTATATTTATTTTGTCAGATATTCAAGTTTTATATTATTTGTGTCGTCATGTCATCACATAAAATAATCAAAATGCACAAAAATGATTTATATTATACACTGAGTTCTTGAAACTTTATGATACGAATGAGATTGAATGTGTTTACCCTTGAAAAATCTCAAAGATAAACAGCTGAATAAATGAGAATGAATATCAATTGTTGATAGTAAAACATAAGAAAGGGGAAAGAGAAAGGGCCCACTGATCAGAAAAGGTCGCTAACAGACCCCGGAGCAACTTCATTTGTCCCACAAGGAAATTCTAAAACACGAAGTAAGGGTATAAGTATCCCGTCATCCACTGTTCATTTGGCGTGGATGACGCTCAGAGATTCAGGAGAGAGATTTTTCTCGACAAGTGGGACCCACTGGCACCCTCTTATAAGCGACTTCAACAAAGATGAACCTAGCTTATCTAGTGAGTCTAATCAACCCGGAACAAGGGTTAAGCATTAATCCCACAAGGAAATCCTAAGTGCAGAGCAAGGGTATAAATATCCCGTCATCCACTGTTCATTTGACGTGGATGACGCTCAGGAGATTCAGAAGAGAGGAAGAGATCTCCTGATGGGTCATCCATGTAATCATTTTTCACTGACAGGTGGGCCCCACACCTCAGTGACAAACATCAAGGGAGTCAAGATTAAACCCTAAGGATTTACCCTCAAAGCAAACCTTAAGAACTGGAGCAGTATAATCCCTGTACAACAAGGAATGGTGTCAATGCCAAGCCGGTATTTTGATACAACCAATCACAAGAAATCTCGATGTGATTTTGCTTTCAAGGCTGACCTGGTGCCAAAGCTGCGAGCAACCACCTAACCATGCTTTGATTTGTGTTAATTACTAATAAGTAGTCAGCTCTTTGACCAAATCACCCTCATGTTAAGGGATTGAAAGTCAATTTCACAAGACTGATCAGATGCCAAAGCTAGGAGCAACCATCTGATCAAGTCTAGATTTGTATCAATTATTGACAAGTAATCAACTGTTGATCAAATCAAACCCTAATAAATATCAATACAAGTCTAATTGGTATTTGGTTAGGGTGGTTTTTGCAAGAGAGAGATAATTGGCAGAGACACTGAGCTACAATTGAAATCTGGGATTAATTTAGAGGAAGGAACAGGGTTTCTTTGACAAAAAAATTTTTAATTCAAAGAGACAGGGGTAAAAATGAAATTAAAAATTACAGGGATGATCATCATGAATTTAGGGATTTTTGGTGAAAATTTCATAATTTTTGGATAAGTGGAGCTATTAAAATAAATTCAGGGAAGATAAAACAGATTAAAAGGAAAGATCAAGGGCTCAGATTCAATCAAGGGTTCATCTGGGTGCAACTTGGGGACAGAGACTCATCTGGGTGCAAACTAGGGACCCCAAACATACACAACTAAATCAGAGGAGAAAGAGAGTGTGCCACGTGTCAGCACCTCATTGGGCCACCTCAGCATGTCAGTGCCACGTGTCAGCACTTCATTGGTCCACCTCACCCATGTGTCCCACATATCTGACAAGTGGGTCCCACTTATGCCACGTGTCAGCATCTCACTGGTCCACCTCCCCAGCCCTTGCCACATGGCAGAACACTCTCAGATCTCTCAAAGACACATGGCAGTCCCTGATTGGTCCACATCACAAGCCACTGCCACTTGGCAGCCTGTGAATGGTCCATAGCAACAAGAGAAATGCCAAATGGCAGCATCAGAGTGAGCCACCTCAACAACCAGAGGCCACATGGCACCCTCCAATTGGTCCACATCAGCAAGTGGGCCCCACCCAGGCACAAGTCACCTGACAGGTGGGTCCCACCTCACTGCCACGTGGCAGTCATTCAATGGTCCACCTCAACCCAGCTGTGCCACATGGCAGCATCTCAAGTCACCACATTACCAGGTATATGCCACATGGCAGCATACCATGAAGCCACATCACTATTTGAGATACAACAGTTAGACACATGGCAGCATCAGAGTGAGCCACCTCAACAGCTGAGTGCCACATGGCACTTCCCTATTGGTCCACCTCAGCCATGTGGACCCCGCCATACCACAAGATGACTGACAAGTGGGCCCCACTTGGTGCCACATGGCATGTATTCACTGGTGCCATGTCATCACATAGTATACACAGGGATTACATGTGGCTTCAGTTGATTGGTACAGGTCAGTACAAGGCAGCACACGTGGCACAAATAGTCAGAGCCACATCACTCATCATTAACAGATCATTAGTGTTAAGGGTTTGTTTAATAAGCAATCAACCAATCAGACAGAGCCACCTCAGCATATTAACCCTAATCAACTGCTAACCCTACAGATCTAAACCCTTAAACCTTACAAGTGGGACCCAGCATTCAGATTAATGAAAGTAGGTGCATGAATTAAAACTATAAACCAAGTTCATCCAGCCTACCTATCCAATTCAGCATAATTCGATTTAAATGAGAAGTGAAAGGAAAAGTGAACTGGTCCAGTGACTCGCTGCTCCTCTCCCCTCTGACGCTTTGGTGCATGAGGACCAGGCCTATTCAAACTCGTTGAGCTTTCTCCCCGCTCTCTCTTCTTCTTCTCCTCGCGCGCGAGTGCTGTCCTCTTCCCATGGCGTCTCACCATCGCAAAGAAGGGCTTCGATACAAGCAGCAAACATCAATGCATCAATCAAAGAAGCGAGAACAAAAGGATGACAGTGAAGAAAAGATTGAATAGCAAGATTACCACGATTTGAGTTGAAGCGGCAATGGTGTACTTCTAAAGAGATGCGATTGAATGCTTCAAACACCAAATTAAGCACAGAGAAAGTTTACTTGTGTTTAGGCGATGTCAATTGATAAGTAATTGCAAGACAATTGAGCAGGAAGAAGGTTTAAAGATCGAAAATTGCTAAGGGCAGTGGCAAAGAGGCAAGCTTAATAGGCGATTCAAAGGTCAAATTGAGTGATCAGTGAGCTTATTCAGATCAAGGCGATGCTAATTAGCATGAATTGAGAGAGCGATTAAGTGAAAAGATCTGAAATTGGCCAAGAGAAGAGATGAAGTAGAAGCACGATTTTTGAATTGAGTAGAATTCAATGCAATTGAGAGAGAGAAGATGCTAGCAATGATGCAGAGGCATTTAAATATGATCTGTTGATGAGGGGCCCGCTTACCTATTGAAGCATCTGTCGAATTGGAGTCAATTAAGTTGGCGGCACAGTCAAATCAATAATAGAAATGGTTATAGCGGTCCGGCAACAAACACAACTCGATCTCAGCCATCCAAGCAAGTGTAATGAAGGGTTAGGATCTACCTAAGCTGGTAATCCGAGTGAGAGATATCCAACCAATCACAATTGAGTTAATTGGCCAATTTAAGCCTATATAAACTAAGATTCGGTACCAGCAAGAAAAACAACGGTGACAGAGCAAAAGAGAGTACATACATACCCACATACACTCATTAGTAATCATTCAGTATAGAGAAAAGAGAGATTGCAAGAATTAATAGCAAGAAATCGACTGATTTGTATTTCTATTGAGAATCCAAGGTAATCAACTATACAAATCAATTCAATTGGCATCTCTGTGCATTTCTTTTTATTAATTCAAGCTCTAAGCATCCAATTGGTGTTTGTTAGACAGTTAATTGGATTTCTGTCTCATTTACTGTTCTTTTCTTTCGAGGATCCATTCTTTTTTTATTTCTTTACTGTTTTATCTTTTAAATAACCACAATCAACAATAATTGATTGAATTCAGTGTGCCACTGGCCCAATCACAAGGTGATTGGTGAGCCTTTAGGCCTGGATCAATCACAAATATTAAGAATCCATGATTATATGATTTCCATTGTGAATTTCCATTTTTTTGATTGATTTCTTTGCACCTGCTTGCATAATAACTGAAAAATATGAATTTGTTATCCCTTAGTCACCTTAACTGTATAATTCATTCAATCAAGAATGTAGGCCTTGTAATTTTGTATTGAATTTGTTGAATCTGACACAAATCAGTATATCGTCGGAATTCTCCAAAAATGAATCAATCAATGACATTGCAATCTCAGCGAGCCACTGGCCCTAGCAATGCCTAGGTGAGCCTTTAGGCCTGAGAGTTATCAATTGAGTATGCAAATTCAATAAGCATCTCAAACTGAGAAGGAATTAAAACCGGTACCAATCGGTACCGTACGCCTTCAATACACAAGGGCTTCAGCTCAATTAACAGTAAGCAAGAAACCTTATACTCATTCTAGATCACATATATATACTAAGGCAATGCTCAATAAGTTTACAATTGTCAAGAATTTTGGTTAATTCTAACGAATTTAGAAGAGAAACCAATCGGTACCATGCACTACTAAGTGACGAGATGCTTCGGCACTACTAGGAGCGAAGGAAAAGCTCTCTACTCACCTCAATGTACGCTTTTGTATCAAGACGATACTCAACAAGTTCACAATTATCAAGAACTTCAATTAATTCTGTCGAATTTGACGAGGATTGCATTTCGGTACCAATACCGATTGGTACACCGAATTGGCACTATTGTGCAGCATTGATCACCGTACAGATTTTCAATCGGACACCACAAAAGGACTCACCAAGGTGAGACGACATCAATGCATTAGTCCGATCGAAGGGGAAGAGCTTCGGTCACCGGAAACCACCGTCCGGCGTGAATCCTGACGTAGAGACAGGTCAAAGGAGTTAGAGATCAATTAACACGATTATTGAAGTAGCTTACCAAATCTTGAGATCCATCAACGATTGATATCTGTCAAGAGATAAGGGAGTTAAAATGGGAATAGATCTGAGCCTTAGATCTATTAAACACGTATCTTAGTTAGATCCAGTGGCCCAAGTACATTTGAATATTTGAATAAGAACTCTGCACTAATCTCGGCATGATCCAACGGACCATATTAAATGTTGCATCTGATCATGGCCCAGAGTGAGAAGCCGGCCCAACTCAGAGAAAATAAAAAGGAATTAAACTGGGCCCAACTGTTAAAAATAAAAGAAATTAAATCCCGGCCGAGACAATTAGGCCCAATAGTCAATTAATAACAGAAATGAAAATAATAAAGAGTAAATAAATTATTTGGAGGTCTTCCTAAATTCCAAATTAATCCAAATTTGTTTCTAAAAATTCTTTGTTTTCCATAGTATTTTTCTATATAAAAATATTCAAATTATAAAAATATTATTATATAAAAATAATTTAAAAGAAAAAGACACTATATTGTATTTCTCTATTTGACTTAGCTTTGACTTGTCATTTTAAATATTATAAAAATTCCAAAAATTCAAATAAAATCCTAAATTATAATTAAATATATTTTATTGATTTTTCAAGTGATTTTCATAAAATAATAATGACAATAATAATATTCAATAATAAGATAAATTCTATTCTTTAATTATTATAAAAGAGAATAAATAATAATATTAAATAAGTATTATTTTAGTCTTCTCTATAAAAATAAAAATAAATAATCATAATAATAAATAATAAATATACCTTATTTTATTATATAATAAAACAAATTATATTCTTTTGGTTATTTCTAAAACTCAAATAAAATATAATAATAATAAAATAAATATTATTATTTTCAGTCTAAAAATACTAATAAAAATATAATAAAAGTTAAATCATTCCTAATATTTTTGTGAATAAAATTCAGTAAGGAAAATAATAATTGTAATAAAGAATATAATAAATTTCATTCTTTTAGCTATTATAAGAATTCTAAAATCCAAATAATAATAATAATGATAATAAAATAAAATCTTATTCAAAAAGGGCTAAAATTCAAATAAAATTCATTTTTCATTACTTTTCCCACATATAATAAATAAAATAAAAGTAATAAAAATAAAAGCCTAAAATTCAAATAAAAATCACAAATAGGATAAAAAAAATAATAATAATTCTTTTAGCTATTATAAATCCTAAAATCAAAATAAAAATAGCTAATTCATCTTTTATTTTGTAAATAATTTTCTACAAAAATGAATAGAGTTTAAAAATAATCAAAATAAAATCCTATTACTTTGGCTATTATAAAAATCCTAAAAATCCAAAATAAAATCATAAATAATAGCCAACTTATTTCCTATTATTTTTGTAAGTAACTTTCTACAAAAATGAATAGAGTTTTAAAATAATCAAAATAAAATTCTATTACTTTAGCTATTATAAAATCCCAAAAATCTAAATAAAATTCCAAATAATAACTAACCCATTTTCTATTATTTTTGTAAGTAATCTTCTACAGAAATAAATAGAGTTCAAAAAAATAAAAGATAAACCCACCTTTGTAATAGAGATAATAATGAAAGGCATTATCTTAATAATAAAAATCAATAAAAATATAATAATTTTTTTACATTTTAGAGGTGAATAAATACGCTCACACAAAGAGGTGTAGAGTAACACAGTAATCTTGCACAAGTAGTGCAACATTCAGAACAATTAGTCGGGACAAGAACATCTTGACGCTCGTTGAAGAATAACCAAGACTGCGACATCAACATGAAGAGATATGTCGACTTTAAGAGAGAAGAACATTACGATGTCCAAAGGAAGTGACATCTTAATGACTCGGTGTCATGAACAAGTAATTAATGACTAATTGAGCTAGTAAGACTGAACTCATCCGTCGATAAGTTTGTCTTCTGGTTCATCTCCCGAGATTGTGAGATTGAATCGTTCGTAGTAGATTCATCCACAAAACAAGTGAATGTGAACCGTTCGTAGTAGGTTCCTTCACTGACACATGCCTCAATGTTAAGCTGGCTTAGTGCTTCAGGTTTGACTTTGTGCGCAATTGTGTTCCTAGGTTTATGAATCGGCTTAGTGCTTGGAATTCATGATCTAGAAGATCAGTGAGAAGAAACACATGGGCCAAATCCACCCTTCTCCTGATTCACCAACCTCAAGATCAACCGGCTTAGTGCTTCGAGTTGTATTTTATGTGATTGGTTGTTGATTAGTTAAGATTGAACCATTCTGGAGTAGGTTTATCTTCTAGATCAACTGAGGTTGAGTCGTTCTGTAGTAGACTTACCTCGAACCCCTCTGAAGAGATTAATCTGATCTGTAGTAAGGTTATCTCTCGAGGCGGTAAAGACTGAATCGATCTGTAGTAGGTTCGTCTTTCACTGGATTAACCTTCTGGTAAATCCAGACGACCACTTGAACATCATTTAATTATATTATTTGCTTCTCCCTTTTAAAGATCCAGAGGTGCCTCGAGGTTAACAGCTCAGGGTAATTAACGGTGGGGGTTTGCGCTCACCGGAATCTATAAGAACTCACAATCACTAAAAACCCCTAAATGTGCATTCAAATTGATCTAAAGAATGATTAACACAAATGCATAAAAACGGTATTTCAGTTTATTCGAGTTTTATTTTTTTGTAGCCTCTTTTCAACTAATAAAACCATCAAAATACATAAATATATTTTGAATGATGTATTTTATCATTTTATAATTATTACGTGTTTGAGCCGTTATGATATGAATTGCACACAAAGATGAATATAAATACATTAAAAATGATACTTTCTATGTTTATTTATAAGTTTTGTATCATTTATAGCCTAATTTCTACACATAAAATCACCAAAATATACAAAAATACCTCGAATGATGTATTTTATATATTTATATTATAATCATTGCGTGCTTGAGCCGTTGATATGAATTTCGCACAAAGATTAATATCATTTCATTAAAAATTGTTTCGAGTCTTGTATCATCTGTAGCCTAATTTTAAAAAATAAAATTATCAAAATATACAAAGTTATTTTTAATGATGTCCCTATTGGTTTAGGTTTATATTATAATTACTGTGTTCTGGAACCTTTATAATATGAATGGCATTGAAAGATTAACACAAATGTATTAAAATGATATTTCAATATATTTGATTTTTGTATCACATTTGAAGTCTCATTTCAACACATAATATTTCCAAAATACATAGATTTAGTTAAATATTATATTCTTTGGGATTTATTCGGTTAATCTTTCAAAGTTATTCATGTCATAAAGGTTCAAAAACACAATGATAATAAAGTAAATGAATATGAAACATCATTCAAAATAACTCTATGTATTTTGATGATTTTCTATATTGAAATGAGGTACATATAATACAAAACTCGAATAAATAGAATACTATTTTAATCCATTTGTATATTAATCTTTCAGTGTTAATCGAGTCATAAAGGCTCGACAATAAAATGATTAGAATGTAAAAAAAATACGGGATAACATTCAAAATAACATTGTGTATTTTGAAAATTTTATGTGTTGAAATGTGATTATAAAAGATAGAAAATTTGAATAAATAGAATAATATTTTAATGCATTTGTGTTAATCTTTCAATGCTAATCGAGTTATAAAGGATTGAGAACCCGATGATAATAGTGTAAACGAATAAGGGGCATTATTTAAAACTACTTTGTAAATTTTAGTGATTTTATGCATTGACATGAAATAAAACTCGAATAAGCAAAATATCATTTTAATGTATTTGTACATCTTTCAATGCTATTTATGTTATAAAGATTTAAAAATGCAATGATAATAGAATAGGAAACATCATTCAAAATAACTTCGTATATTTTGATGATTTTCTATTTTAAAATGAGGTACAAATAATAAAATCTCGAATAAACAAAATAATATTTTAATGCATTTGTGTCAATCTTTCAGTACTGATTGAGTCATAAAGGTTCGAGAATATAGTGATTAGGATGTGCATGAATAAGGAACATGATTCAAAGTAACTTTGTGTATTTTAGGGATTTTACGTGTTGAAATGAGGTTACAAATGATAAAAAACTTGAATAAACAGAATAATATTTTAATGCATTTGTGTTAATCATTCAATGCTAATCGAATCATAAAGGTTCGAGAAAATAATGATTATAATGTAAATGAATGGGGGACATCATTTAAAATAAGTTTATAAATTTTCATGATTTTATGCATTGAAATGATACAAAACTCAAATAAACATTAACATTTTACTGTGTTTGTGTCAATATTTTAGTGTTATTCATGTCGTAAAAGATCGAGAACACAATGATTATAATGTAAATGAATAGGGAACATCATTCAAAATAAAATTGTACATTTTATTGATTTTATGTGTCGAAATGAGACTATAAATGATATAAAACTCAAATAAATAGAATATTATTTCAATGCATTGTTAATCGTTCAACACTATTAATGTAATAAAGTTTCAAGAAGGCAATGATAATAGTGTAAAGTAATAGGGGACATCATTCAAAATAACTTTGAAAATTTTGATGATTTTAAGTGTTGAAATGACGCTACAATTGATACAAAATTTGAATAAATAAAATATAATTTTAATGCATTTGTGTTAATCTTTCAACGCTTATTCGTATCATAAATATTCGAGAACATAATGATAATAATGTAAACGAATATGGGACATCATTCAAAATAATTTTGTGTATTTTGATATTTTTCTGTGTTGAAAAGGCTACAAATATAATACAAAAACATGAAGAAAGAGAATACAGTTTTAATGCATTTGTATTAATCTTTCAATGTTAATCGAGTTATAAAGGTTTGAGAACATGATGATAATAATGTAAAAAAATAGGGGACATCACCCAAAATATTTTTATATTTTAGTGATTTTATGTGTTGAAATGACGCTACAAACGATACAAAACTCGAATAAATATTAACGCTTTTATGTTAATCGTTCAACATTATTCATATAATAAAGGTTCAAGAACACAATGATAATAGTGTAAACTAATAGGGGACAATATTCAAAATAACATTGTAAATTTTTGTGATTTTCTGCATTGAAATGAGACTATAAATGATACAAAACTCAAATTAACAGAAACCATTTTAGTTCATTCGTGTTAATCTTTCAAAGCTATTTGTGTCATAAAAATTCGAGAACACAACGGGTTCGCCTTTACCACCTCGAGAGATAACCTTACTACGGATCGATTAATCTCTTCAAAGGGGTTCGAGGTAAGTCTACTACAGAACGACTCAACCTCAGTTGATCTAGAAGATAAACCTACTACAGAACGGTTCAATCTTAACTAGTCAACAACCAATCACACAAAATACAACTCGAAGCACTAAGCCGGTTGATCTTGAGGTTGGTGAATCAGGAGAAGGGTGGATTTGGCCCACGTGTTTCTTCTCACTGATCTTCTAGATTATGAATTCCAAGCACTAAGCCGATTCATAAACCTAGGAACACAACTGCACACAAAGTCAAACCCGAAGCACTAAGCCAGCTTGACATTGAGGCGTGTGTCAGTGAAGGAACCTACTACAGAACGGTTCACGTTCACTATTTTGTGGATGAATCTACTACAGAACGATTCAATCTCACAATCTCGGGAGATGAACCAGAAGACAAACTTATCGACGGATGAGTTCAGTCTTACTAGCTCAATTAGTCATAAATTACTTGTTCATGACACCGAGTCATTAAGATGTCACTCCTCTCGGACATCGTAATGTTCTTCTCTCTTGAAGTCGACATATCTCTTTATGTTGATGTCGCAGCCTTGGTTATTCTTCAACGAGCGTCAAGATGTTCTTGTCCCGACTAAATGTTGCATTACTTGTGCAAGATCATTGTGTTACTCTACATCCCTTGTGTGAGCATATTTATTCACTTCTAAAATGTAAAAAGATTATTACATTTTTATTGTTTTTTATTATTAAGATAATGACTTTCATTATTATTTCTTATTATAAAGGTGGGTTTATCTTTTATTTTAGAACTCTATTTATTTCTGTAGAAGATTACTTACAAAAATAATAGGAAAATTGATTAGTTATTATTTGGAATTTTATTTAGATTTTTGGGATCTTATAATAGGTAAAGTAATAGAATTTTGTTCTTATTATTTCTAAATTCTATTTATTTTTGTAGAGAGTCACTTACAAAAAATAATAAGAAATAAATTGGCTATGATTTTATTTGAAATTTTAGGATTTTTATAATAGCCAAAGCAATAGTGTTTTATTATCACATCTTTTATTATTTTGAAATTCTATTTATTTTTGTAGAAAATTATTTACAAAATAAAAGATGAATTAGCTATTTTTATTTTTATTTTTAGAATTTATAATAGCTAAAAGAATTATTATTATTTTTATTCTATTTATGATTTTATTTTAGGCTTTTATTATTTTTATTACTTTTATTTATTTATTATATGTGGGAAAAGTAATGAAAAATGAATTTTATTTGAATTTTAGCCCTTTTTGAATAAGATTTTTTGTTTTATTATCATTATTATTGTTATTTGATTTTAGAATTTTTATAATAGCTAATAGAATGAAATTTATTATATTCTTTATTATAATTATTATTTTCTTTACTGTATTTTATTCACAAAAAATATTAGAAATGATTTATTCTTTATTATATTTTTTTTAGCTGAAAATGGTAAGATTTATTCTATTATTATTATATTTTTATTTGAGTTTCAGAAATAACCAAAAGAATTATGTAATTTTATTTTTGGATTATAAAATAAAGTAAGGTACATTTATTATTTATTATTTTTTTTTTGTTTTTATGAAAAGTATTAAAATAATATTTATTTATTGTTAATAAATTTCATTATTTTTATTCTCTTTTTATAATAGCTAAAGAATAGAATTTATTCTATTATATCTTATTGGATATTATTATTATTACTATTTTATGAAAAATCACTTGAAAAATCAGTAAAATATATCTAATTATGATTTAGAATTTTATTTGAATTTTTAGAATTTTATAATTATCTAAAATAATAGGTCAAAGCTAAATTAAATAGAAAAATGCAATATAGTATCCTTTACTTTTAAATTATTTTTATATAATAATATTTTTTAATTATAATATTTTTATACAGAAAAATACTATGGAAAACAAAGAATTTTTAGAAATAAATTTGAGTTAATTTGGAGTTTAGAAACATTTTTAAATGATTTATTTACTCTTTATTTTTAATTTTCTGTTATTAATTGACAGTTAGGCTTTGCGAATTGGGACGGGATTTAATTTTCTTTTAATTTTCGCTGCTGGACCCAGTTTGATTTCCTTTTATTTCCCATAGTTGGGCCTGTCTTAATTTTCTTTCTTTTCACTGATTGGGCCCAAATTTATTTCTGTTAGAATTTTTATTTCTAATCGGGCCTCAAATTAATTGTTTCAAACTTGGACTTGAGTCAGGCCTAAATCAATTTCCTCCTTGATTCTTGGACTTGAGCCGTCTGTCATCATCTTGGGCTGCCTTTAACCTTGTTGCCTCCATCTAAGCCGTTAGATGGACATTTAGATTCACGTGGAAGAGATGGATCATTTTACATTGGCCTTTGGCTCTTATCTTAACACTCTCCGTCGGATTCTATCAAGATCTGTGTGTCTACTTTAAATCTTGAGTTTAGTCACTTTTTCACCATCTCCTCTGACAGTTTCTGAGATTCGTGCGAAAAGGGCCACCAGAACAGCTCCGGCGAGTTGATCGAAAATCAGCCAATGTCATGAGCATCGTGAAAGAACCTTCAGTCTAATGATGTTATTCAATCTCTCATCGGTACGGTAATTAGCCGGCAATGCCAATACCATTCTTATCGTTCGGTACCGATTCGGTACCAGTTAATTTTAGCTTTCGTTATCAGTAATTAATAGTTTAACCTGACTAATTGTCCTCTGGATTTTGCAACTTCGGCGTCAATTATCACATTAAAGAACTTAATTGAAGAATGAAACTCGAATCAGATTTAGAGTTTTCAACAGTAGCATCAACTTGATGCTTATCACACCATATGGCTCGGGCAATTTTCTTATTGTCTCTGTGGATACCACTACTTACCCTAGAGCTAACTAGGTACTGAGCTATTTTCTCTTAGGATACCTTCTTGCCTCTTGAATTGCTTGTAAGTGTGCAAGCAATTGTTTAGGCAATGAAATCAGGAGGATTGAGTAATCCTTCTACTGATTCTATGGAGAATGGGAGAGTTATGAAAACTCTACTACCAATCTAATTGTTCACATGTTCAATGATGCATAAAAGCTTTGACTGAGTCGTTTATTACACAAGCACATTGAATTTCGACTTTCAAGTGAGATAGGGAGGATATATAATCCTTCTACCCGTCTAATACCTTTAATTACTTGACTCTAACCAAGAATGGAATGATAAAAATCCTTCTACCAATCTGATGCCCTCTTCAACTTGCTCCTTTTTAATTTTAATTCAAAAAGAAATCAATCTCTAAATCAAGAAAATCAACTTGTAAAACTAGAATCGATATCTAAGTTTACCTTGACGCTTATTACATCAGAAATTGATGTTTACACTTGTAAACACTAGATTGAGAGAATAGCAAAAGTAAAACAAATGAAAGAAAACAGATTCAAAGAATAAAGAAAAGAAAATCAATCACCTTTGCTCAAGATTACAACAACTCCCTCTAAGAATTACATTTTTTTGATTTACACTTACTTGACCCTGGGTGTGCAGAATGTAGATGCCAATTGCTAGGAGTAGTTGGCCTTGATTTAATTGAGAGAGCTAATTTGCTTTACTATCAATTAATCAATTCTGATCTTCCTGCTGTTGTGCTCCTCCTTTGTCGAATATGATTGTATTGGCCCTTCTCTCTCTTGTAGTATGCTTCTTAATTGATCAAGGTGAAGAGGAAAGAAGTGGTTGTGTGACTGATTTTTTTGTGTGTGTGTTACTCTCCCTTGGATGTGTAATTGTATCTCTTTTTTTTTCTCCTCCCTCTTTTTTATTTGCTGTTAAGGACTTATATAGGGGTCAATTGATTAACCTAACTGCTGAATTGTATTTTCCTTTGCACAATTTGTGTTTTCTCAAGCCCACAGATCGCTGAGGTGGCAAAATCCCAACCCTTGATGCTGTCATCGAGTGGCACCGATAAATTTTCGTTGTGTTTGTGTGCGACCCTTTTTCGCGCGCTCCGCACCGCCGCTGGGCGATGGGTTGCGGAAGAAGGACACGGAGATCCCTCCCGAGCGTGCATCTGCTGGGTGCCAGCTGGTTCTGCCGTTTAGAGATTATTTAGATGCACATTCAGGGGGTTTTTAGTGATTGTGAGTTCTTGTAGATTCCGATGGGCGCAAGCCCCCACCGTTAATTACCCTGGGCTACTAACCTCGAGGCACCTCTGGATCTTTGAAAGAGAAAAGCAAATAGTATAGTTAAAAGATGGTCAAGTGGTCATCTGGGTTTACAAGAAGGGGTCCACGGAAGACGAACCTACAAACAGATTGGTTCAGTCTTTACTTAATCCTATGGAAGACGAACCTACAAACAGATCGGTTCAGTCTTTGCCACCTCGAGATATAACCTTACTACGAGACCGGTTAATCTCTTCGTAGGGCTTGAGGTGAGTCTACTACAGAACGACTCAACCTCCGTTGATCTAGAAGATAAACCTACTACAGAACGGTTCAATCTTAACTAGTCAACAACCAATCACACAAAATACAACTCGAAGCACTGAGCCGGTTGATCTTGAGGTTGGTGAATCGGAGAAGGGTGGATATGGCCCACGTGTTTCTTCTCACCGATCTTCTAGATCATGAATTCGAAGCACTAAGCCGATTCATAAACCTAGGAAACACGATTACGCACACATGTCAAACCCGAAGCGCCGGGCCGTTCAACATTGAGGTATGTGTTAGTGAAGGAACCTACCTACAGAACGGTTCACATTTGTGGATGAATCTACTACAGAACGATTCAATCTCACAGTCTCGGGAGATGAACCGAAAGACAAACTTATCGACGGATGAGTTCGGTCTTGCTAGCTCAAATGGTCATGAATTACTTGTTCATGACACCGAGTCATTAAGATGTCACTTCTCTCGGACATCGTAATGTTCTTCTTCTTCAAAGTCGACATATCTCTCCATGCTGATGTCGTAGCTTTGGTCATTCTTCAGCGAGCGTCAAGATGTTCTTGTCCCGACTAATCATTCTACATGTTGCATTACTTGTGCAAGATCTATGTTGCCCTACACCCCTTGTGTGAGCGTATTTAATCATGAGTTACTTGCTCATGGTAATGAGTCATTAAGATGTCTCCTCTCCGGACATCGTAATGTTCTTCTTCTTCAAAGTCGACATATCTCTTCATGCTGATGTCGTAGCTTTGATCATCCTACGTCAAGATGTTCTCGTCTCAACGTATCTTCTCATGTTGCTATTGAAGCCTTAGTCATCTTACGTCAAGATGTTCTTGTCTTGACCAATCGTTCTAAAGGTTATAACATGTGTGCAAATATTCTTATGTGGCTCTACACTCCTTGTGTGAGCTTATTTATTCATTTCTAAAATGCACAAAGTCTATTATATAATATCTTCCATTATCATTCTTTATTATAAAGATGTATTTATTTATTATTATTATTATTATTATTATTATTAATATTCTTATTATTATATATTTTTTTATTATTATTATTATTATTTTTTTTATTTCTTAAACTCTATTTATCTATGTAGAAAAATTACTTACAAAAATAATAGGAAAAGGGGGTTAGCTATTAACTAGAATTTTCATTTATATTTTTGGGATTTTTATAATAGCTAAAATAGTAGACTCTTATTTTTATTATTTCTAAACCCTATTTATTTTGTAGAAATTACTTACAAAAATAATAGAAAATAAAATGGCTATGTTTTTATTTATATTTCCAAAATGTTTGTAATAGCCAAAGTAATAGAATTTTATTATTATATTCTATTATGTTGAAACACCATTCATTATGTAGGAATTATTTACAAAATCAAAAGATGGTTAACTATATTATTTTTTATTATTACTATTTTTATTTTTATTTTTAAGATCTATAATAGCTAAAAAGAAATCATTATCAATATTCTATCTTATTTATTATACTATTCATTATTATATATTTTTTTATTTTTTTATTATTTCTATTTATTATCTATAGAAAAGTATAAGATTTTTTATTATTATTAGTTGAAAATAGCTATAAGAGATGAAATTTATTATATTTTTATTACAACTATTATTTTTATTGCATTTTATTCATCAAAAATATTTTTTTATTGTATATTTGTATAGAAATAACAAAAGAAATACAATTCATATTATAAAGCTATATTATCATTCTTTATTATAAAGGGAAAATGTATTTTACTATTTATTACCATGGTAGTATATTTTTCTGTATATTTTGTGCTATTTATTTTTTTATTATTTTTACAGAAAATATTAACATAATATCTATTATTATTTATTATCATTATTTTTTTATCAAAGAACATAGCTAATCCCATTATTTATTATGACATATTACTATTGTCATTATTATTTCATGAAAAATCACTTGAAAAATCACTAAAATATATCTAGTCATTATTTATGATTTTTATTTGTATTTTTGGAATTTTTATAGTATTTAAAATGACAAGTCAAAGCTAGGTCAAACATATCAATATAGGTAATGTCTTTTGCTTTTAAATTGTTTTATCATGATTATATTTTTAAAACTGGAATATTATCATATAGAAAAATAGTATGAAAAATAAGAAAATTTTAGAAACAAATTTGGGTCAATTTGGAGTTCAGGAACATTTTCAAATCATTTATTTACTCTATATTATCACTATTCATTATTATTTAATCATTGGGCCTAATCTGGCCGCCGATCCATACCAAGATTAGTGCACATCTTTTATATAATTTTATTCTTATTTGGGCCGTTGGATATGTTTTAAGATTAGTTCATAGCAGATAAACGGTTTAGATGCATTCATTATTATTTCCTTTAACTGTTGACTCACGATGGCCATTAGATCTACTTTAGGATTAGTTCGTAGAAGATCAAGGGCCCGATACACCTTTACTATTCCTTTTAATTAACAAATCACAATAGTCGTTAGATCTCTTTGAGATTCCCGGATGTGTAAGGATTCGCGTTGATGTGCTAAGAATCGTGCCAACTTCGTTCTTCATCTCATCTGCTAGTTGCACGTTGAGATCCGTGCTACTTACGTTCCCGGTGATCAAAAGCTCCGATTAACGATCCGCCGGCGGCCTTAGCGTCGTCTCGATGAACGGAGTGCAATGGTGTTACCTGATCGAAGATCCATACGGCGGGTGATAGGGAATGACTGTACCGATTTGGTACAGTTATGTAATCCGGTACCGAGATGAATTAGGCCGATTTCTTGATCAAATTAAACGCTAATTCTTGTGATTCTTACACTGCATTTCGTCGTCTGGAAGTAATTGACATGCTCATTGAGTGATCAGTTTGGATTATAACAAGAATTCAATAGCAGTTAGTAAAATTCAGCAATAATCGCAGAACTAAATTGCAATCTTAATTGCCACAGCTGTATACATACTTCTCATGCATCTATCTCCCTCTGTACAACATCACTTAACATTCTTTATGATTTCAATATGAATTTACAAGGAATTGCATGCTACTGTGGAGAGGGAGATATGCGAGATTGTGTATGAATTGAATTTCCATTAATTCAACTATGAATCTCACTTAATTGTATCTCAGCTGAGCCATTAAGCTTGCAATAGAGCTAGGAGGGTTACACAAACCCTTCAACTAATCTTAATTGCAATTGCCTCTAGGATATCCTTTGAATAATACTCGGAGGGTTACAAAAACCCTTCAACCGAGTCACATTGCATTCCAAGTACACTCACCTTATGATTAGTATCAAGAAATGATCAAGAGAATGAAAAGAAAAGAAAGGCAATCAAGTAGAAAAGAAATGAAATCGTAAAATCAGAAAAATTAGGAATTCGATGCTATTTCAAATATTACACTAATTCCTTTAAGATATTACACTCAATTGATAATGACTACCCGATTTCGATGCTTCTTGAGATGATCTAACAAATTGAATCAAGATTCGACTTGGAAAAGAAGCTTAATTTCCTTTTTCTTCACAACTATTGCTTTTCTCTCTCTCAAAACGTTTCTCTCTCTTTGAATCTCTCGTATGTTGCTCTCTCTTTCGCTTTCTAATGCCCTCCTCTCTTTTCTCAATGGCCGTAATAGGGTTTATATAGATTAGAAGCTTAATTGTGATTGGTGGATTGATTAGTGGCCGATTATGCTTTTCAATTAATCTCATCCCTTGATTGCTTCTTATTCAATGGTTAGATCAAATTGTGTTTCTTTTCAGCCTAATCCATTGACTTGAGTCAACCCTTGACAAGCTTCTAGGTTGTTAGAGTCGCTTAAATCTTCTTTCTATTTACTCCTTTGCCACTCACCCTTATCAATCGGGTCTCCCATGTTTCCGAGCCTTCTAGAACATTCTAAGCACTTGATCACTCCCAAGATACTCCCTATATAACCTCCAAGTCCTTTTAATTTCAATTAATCGATTGAAAGTTCATTTCTTCTCTTACCATAATCGGCCTATCCATTCAACCATCACCTTTCTTTCATCTACTCTTCCAATTGGCGCTTGTACAATCTCTCCATACCCCTAGAGTTGATCCAAAGATCCCCGCCTAGACAATTGAGCATCATTCCACCAAGTTCAAGCACCCATGCCCATGGCGGCTTGTGAATCGGTGGAACATCGACCTAGAGGCTTCAAACAATCACCCCGACTCTTGCCTTAGCGTCGTGTATGTAAAAGAAGTGAGCTTACATGATCAATTGAACTCACAAGCATTTGTAAAGGTAATTTCCATTTTCAAGCCGATTAATTGCTTTCACAAATGCTCTCCTTTCTCTTGCTAATTCCTTCAATTGATCGCTTGAATGAGATCTCAATAGTGCCTAGAAGTCTCGTGAAGAAGGATTGGAACAAGGCATCGTGTAGACTCACCTCCCATTGATGGCACCTTCACAGTCGGGCGGGAGGAAGAGGAAGAGAGGAAGAAGAGAATGGGACGAGGGAGGATCAACGTCGGCTGCGCGCGGTGCACGTGAGCCAATACTCCCAGCAATGCAAAGTCAGAGAGAGGAGACGCATGAACCAGGTACACACTTCATTCCTCGTTAGATTTAAATTTCTGACTGTGGATGTGTATAGACATGGTGTATGTCTGCTAGTGTGTGCTATACTCTCATAAACCTGACATATGGGCTCCATCTGTAAGCAGTTGAGTCTAGGCCCATGGGATTAGATTGCGAATTGATTAAAAGCCTGTTTAAGCATAATGGATCTGATCTGTCATGATCTGATAGGGCCACACAATTAATCACCTTGTTAATTATCCAATTCAGTATTTAACTCGTGCTGAGGTGGCATCAGCTAGTAGGTGCCATGTGTTAATAGGAATAGTCCGGCTTCGTTTGAGGTGTGCTACTTAATGTGCCGCCATGTGTCATGTGGGTGTTGAGGTGGCTCGTCACGCCTTGCCACGTGGCATGTTGGTGGGGCCCACATGTCGACCATCTTGTGGTATGGTGGGGCCCACATGGTGAGGAAGGACCAATAGGGAAGTGCCATGTGGCACCCACCGTTGAGGTGGCTCACCCCGTGTGTTGCCATTTGGCATATCCCTTCGGTGTGGACCACTCACGATAGCCATGTGGCTCAAGTGGTGATGTGGCTTGTGATGTGGTCCAATCGTAGCCGGCCATTTGTATCCGCTCGCGAGCGGCCCTCATGGTGTGATGCCACGTGGCACGTAGGGTATGTAGTGGACCAATGGTGTGATGCCGTGTGGCATAGGATGGGATGAGGTGGCCCATCGGTTGTCCGCCACGTGGCACTAAGGTGCGGCCCACATGTCGCCGACTCATACCGGGTGGGGCCCACTTCACGACATGGCCCAACGAGAGGTCGCCACGTGGCACACCCTCTCTCTTCTCTTATTTTATTCCTTCGTGTTTCCCGCACCCAGCTTGTACCCGTAGCCGTCGTTATCCCCAACTTGCACCCGTAATCGCTTCCGATCAAATCTCACCTTTGATTAATTCATTTATTCTCGCCTTTATTTTCCCCGAATTTATTTTAATAGCTCCACTTATCCAAAAATCATGAAAATTTCACCAAAAATCCCTAAAATCATGATGATCATCCCTGTAATTTTTAATTCCATTCTTGCCCTTGCTTCTCTGGATTAAAAATTTTTTATCCATAAAACCCTATTATTCCTTCGAATTAATCCCCGATTTCAATTGTAGCTCAATGTCTCTCGCCAATTATCTCCTTTTGCAGAAACCACCCTAACTAAATACCAATTAGACTTATATTGATATTCATTAGGGCTTGATTTGATCAAATGCCGACTACTTATCAAGAATTAATACAAATCTAGACTTGATCGTGTGGTTGCTCCCACTTTCGCACCCGATCAGCCTTGTGAAATTAACTTTCAATCCCTTAACATGAGGGTGACTTGATCAAAGAACTGACTACTTATCAAGAATTGACACAAATCAAAGCATGGTTAGGTGGTTGCTCGCAGCTTTGCACCAGTGTCACTTGAAAGCAAAATCACATTTGGAATTTCTCATGACTAGTTGCATCAAAATGCTATCTTGGCATTGACATCATTTCATGTAGCATAGGGATTATACTCGTCAGCCTCCTTTCTAGGGTTAGCTCCAAAGGCGATTTTTAGGGTTCAACTCGACTCCTATAACAGTCACCGAGGTGTGGGGTCCACCCGTCGCTGAAAATGGTCGCATGAGTGACTCATCGATAGGCTATGTTGTTAGATTCATCTACAAGGGACCGCCAGTGGGGTCCCACTTGTCGAGAAAATGTAATCAAATGGTCGACCCATCGGAGATTTTCTCTCTCGAAATCTCCCGAGGGTCGCCCACCTCGAATGAGTAGGAGGTGGTGGGGTATTTATACTCTTCACTTCATGCTCGCATTCCATCGTGGGACTAATGAATTCATTCCGGGTTAAGCAAATGACCTCTTTCCGATCGCTGGGCCATCTTTTCATTGCTTTCTCTCCTTCCCTCTTCTTATGATTTGTCATTAATCATCAATTTATTTTCATTTATTCATTTACTCATCCTTGAAATTTTTCAAGGGTAAACAAAGAGCCACCCACCAAGACGAGCCTTGAACGCTCGAAAGGCTTGTCTTGGTGCATTATTCCTTATTATTCATCACTTCATTTCTCATGACGTCTTCTCTTCTTCGGGTATTGTAGTTCCATCTCATGACGCCATTCCGCGTCGCCCTCGAGTCATTATCATTCTTTTTATGAGGATCCTAGCGATTGGACTCCTCTCGTCTCGCCCATCCGAGCGACTCCCGTCTACCCGCGAGGCGGCGGTTTATTTTTCGGGATGATCGCCTCATGACATCATGCCCTTCGCCTCTAGGCGTTGCCTCTACGGCTCCTTTGACACATCTCCCGGGCAAGGAGATTATCGACGGGGAGGCTCACAGATGGACTATCGCTTCCCTTCATCACTCCCTTGAGTGCCATGGATATCGCCTAGAGTGGACCCGTATGTGCTCATGCGGGAGGGACTCTCGCTCAGCGAGCCGGGATATATGACTCGGTTTTCTTATCGATGTTTCATTATCATATCGACACACCCCGCTACGGCCTTTTGTGAGAGGTGGAACTATTCCACCAACACTTTGTTCATCGACGATCGGGAGCCGACTCCGACCCTCCTGAGATACAAAGAGCTTGACCGGGTCGCCGATCTTCGTCATTTCTATGACGAGTTCATGGTCTCACCCGCCGACTCGGGAGACTTCACTCGATTTCCACCTTCTTTGCATAGGATTTATGAGATTTATCATCATTTACTTGAGGGGCATCCCGAGTTCCGTTCGTACATCGGATCGCCTATTTCACCGATCGGTCCATACTCGCCCTACGGCTTTTGGCTTCCACCGAGATCCATTTGGTACAGTGTCGGCTCGAGATTCATCATGACGGCCCTATCCCATCTCAGATACCCCCCGTGTTCACATGACGTGGATCGGGAGACTTATTTGATCGCCTTCATTTCTTGGTGGATCTGCTATTTCTTATTACCTAGCTCCCCCGCATACACCATTCGCCTTCGTGTTCATTATGGCGAGCCCGATCGCGCGTGGCAACAGGATTTCTTTGGCCGTGCCTCGTACCGCCAACATTTACAGATGCCTTCGTGGTCCGACTTCATCTCGTAGTCCTTCACAAAGGCCGTGAGCCGATCCCGTGGCATCCGATTAGCGGATGGCTCCATTTACATCGGTCCGGCTCATATGATCCCGCATGGCGGTCACGCTACGAGATCGTCTACCCTTATTGAGTGACTTAGTGGGGTGCACCCGCCTTCATTGACCCCGAGGTCGCTTCGGATAGATTCTTCAGAGCCGAGACCATCTCGCGCTTCTCTCGAGATAGATCAAGGCCCGCGGGGACAGCCTAGGGTTGTCGATGACAGGGATGGTGATTGACAAGCAGGGTTCCCTCTTCCGACTCTTCTAGTATTCGAGCCGTGCCTATCGACTTGAGTACCCGATCGCATTCGTCGTGGCTTTCTTCCTCTCGTATCGGGCGATTATATGTTCATCGAGCCCTATTCGCCACATCGATGCGCACATCGCCTTTGGCTTGGATCAGATATTCCGCCCTCTTCTCCGCCCTATATCACCGGCGGCCGATTTGGAGGGTATCGGATGGTGCTACACTCACCTCTTCCGACTAGGCACGGCACTTGCTATCGATGGTATCCACCTCTAGGACTTCCACCTTCACGAGGCGTTATCGCAGCGGTATTATGAGACCATTCGCTCTTACCGCCGTCGTATACTCCTCCGTGGTCGTCCGGAGTACATGTCCGCGAGATGGTCGCCTCTATTAGATGGCACCGTTTCGCGTGATCGCAGCCCTTTCCCGACCATTGCCGCGAGCCTGTCGATTTTCGTGGTTTAGACAGCTTGCGGTTTTCTCGTGTTCCCGTTAGGACCATTCTCACAGTGCACACCTCATCATCTCTTTAGGTTGTTTCTTTTTGATAAGCCTCGTCTTATCTCAACCAATTCTCTTTTGATTCGTAGTTGGCTTACGAGTATGATCACGCGGAGCCCGGTTCTCGCCTCCCTCGCCCACGAGTAGTTGGCGTTCACTCTCGCCCACCCGTCGAGCCACCGCTCCAGCCTACCATGGGGAGAGAGATCGAGACGGCGCCTCTCGGCCGTCTTCCCCATTTTCTTTTCCTTCTCCCACTCCGGTGATTTTCTTTACCGACTCACTTATCCTTATTTGGGCGCACTTCATTTACATCTCTCGATTAGGGTTTATTTTTCACTCGTGATACATCTCCTATGAGGTAGCTCGTGATGACATCGTAGCGCATCTATCGGCGCTCGCGAGTACTGCTATTCCAGGGTTTTGCACCGACCTTGCCGTCGCAGGTTCGTGTGCTTCATTTAATACTTAGTTGCTAGCATGCACTAGTATTTTCATTCTTACATGTAGATTTTACAGACCCTGAGGCTGATGACATGGCATCTCCACACCGCTCAGAGTCTTTCTTTCATGACGGTCCCGTTTCACCGTCGATCTTGCTTCGGTACCCACCGGAGACGGTGACTCATTCGATGTGGTTCTCGGGGGCCGTGCTCACTCTTGTACGATCGTAGGAGGCTTCTTTAGAGCAGGGGAGTCCATCGGGCGTCGAGCCCGCAGCGACGAGCCATTACGATCGAGGGAGGGTCATCTCATGCTTCTTCATCTCCCGACGGCACCTCTCATGGCCACGAGATGGCGCAGTCTCGACCGAGCGGGTTGCGCCGATTATGACTCGTAGTTGGATGAGAGTTGGGCCGGTGGAGCAGCCTATTCCACACCCCCGATACGGGGCCCCGGTTAGCGAGGGTCTCGCCGAGCCTCATGCTTCTTCCGTACCTTATATTTCCTTTATCATTTGCCCGTATTTTATTTTTCATGTATTTATGCTTTCCATTTTATTTTGTAGCCGGTCCGGTACACCGCGGTCCTCCCGAGGCGACCGACATCCCTATCCCCGACTCGGTCCGCTTTGTCTCAGGCGACGAGGCGATAGGTTAGATCTTCTTTTCCTTCTATTTCTTCTTTGGTTATAACAATTTGTCTAACCCATTTATTTTACTTGCAGATGTTACATCGAGGGATGTGCAGCTCGCCTTGGCCGCGCTGGCGGATGCACTCCGAGACACCTTCTTCGGGGCTATCCGCTAGATTTCGAGATCCCGGACTCTCTTGCCTAGTGGTTTCTCTTTTGATTGGTATGGGCTGATGCGGGATACCATCGCGCCAGCTCTACTCATTGCACCTCGTCTCGAGAGCACTTTCATTTCCAGGAGGTGTGAGGAGCTGCTCAGGGCTTACCAGGATGCGAGCTCTCTCGTATACCAAAGACGAGTTGGAGATTCATGAGTCGCGCGACACTTGGAGGTCGCTCGACTCCACTATCTTCAGCGCTCTCTTCTTGTGCCACTCTTCGCTCCATGGGAGTTAGTGGTGGGCCCGCTCGATCGCTCGTGCGGAGCTAGAGGACCACGATTATCGGTGGAGGGCTTCTCCCGACATCTAGCGGGACGTCTCCCGTAGCCGCAGATTCACACGAGCGTCCGGGATAGTGCCTTCGCTCGCTTCTTGGACTTCGAGGCGCTTCCAAGGAGGACAGCACTCCTCCATGCTCATCCGGAGACCATCAAGACCGTGCTATTAGAGTTGGAGTCCCGCTTTTGGGCCCGTAGACGCACTTTTCATTTCTTCTTTTCTCCTTTTCTTTTACTATACTTGATATAGGATGCCTTGACACTTATCATTTTGATCTCTTGTCGTGGATGATGCTTGCCTCTATTATTATCCTTTCATCGCTTCCTTCTGCAGCGCGAGGAAGTATTTTATTGATTTCATGCTGTGCACCTCCAATCTTATTTGCAAAAACGCCTATTACAATCGTTTCAGCAGTGTCTAATCATAATAAAAGGAAAATCTTACAACATCCTATTACATTGATTCTATACATCATTTCTCTTTATTTATGGCAATACAAAACTCAAGTAACCGTGGTATTTTACTTGATACCGAACTCCGTCCGTATTGACCTCTAGGCCGGTATTAATAATAAACCCGTTTATCCCTTTATTACCGATGGATAAACTTACCGATCAATTGGATTATGGATGCAACGATAACACCATTTTGTGGATGCTCCTTGTATCTTTAATTGACATTTATTTTGTGGAAGCTCACCCACTCTCCCCTCATTTGTGCACTTGTTATGCAAGTGGAAACTCACATTCACTCATCTCCACTCAATTTGTTTTGTGGGGGTACTACCCTCAAACATCCATCACGCATCCCCGCGAGATAGGCTTTCATCGGGTAGGTCCGCTCTCCATGACCCGAGTCACTTCTTTAAGCGAATTACTTTATTTGACACCGAATGTCTGGGTAAAAGCATAAACCCTTAGTCCGACCCCTCCATGATCTATTTTGGGATTAGAAACAGACCACCTCCTTGGGCGTGTGGTACTTTTGCGGATGAATGTACCCAACCCGGTTTTTTATATTTTAGCTACCCTCAAACATCCGTCACGCATCCCCGCGAGACAAAGCTTTCATCGGTAGGTCCGCTCTCCATGACTCCGAGTCACTTCTTTAAGCGAGCCGCTTTGTTTAACATGAAATGTCTGGTACAAGCGTAAACCCTTGATCCGACCCCTCCATGATATGTCGTGGGATTATGACACACCATTTCTTCGGGCGTGTGGTGCTTTTACGGATGAATGCACCCAACCTGGCTTTGTATAACACTCATGGTGTCGGGGACAAAGGTGGCAACCCCTTATTGAAAAGGTTTTATTATTTTTTTATTATCATCATATTTTTTTTTATGAGTAGGAAAATAGGTTTTTATTGTTTTACTTATATATCCTTTCATTTTTATTAGAAGAAGGCAGATTTTTGGTTATTAGTGATACCTGTTACTAATAATACGGGAGTTATTTATTTATATGCCCTCGGAAGCGACTATATACTAGCTACCAATTTGCTCGACCTATCCCTTGGCTTCTTGCGCGCGGCGACCAATATGAGCAACTTTCGTCATTGGGCAAAGATAGTTTGAGGGACAACCGCAAACCCCGCCCATTTTTGTGTTTATTCTCGTATCAAATGGACAAACCCAGTGGTATTTGTATTGTGAGCCCAAACACCAAAGCTCTCGCCTTACATTCTCGCGTGGTTTTGGCGTTGAATTCTCTTATTCTATATTTTTTTATTTTTTTTTTATAGGGCTAAATGTGTTTGTGTGGTTTTGGATTTTTGGATGCATTCTATTTACAGATGCACAAGTAGGGTTTTTGGGATTTCATGCAAAAGTGGAGGTTAGACATGGGTTTGTGTTTCGTGCACGTGTGTGTAAACGAACACTTATTCCTTCTTATTTATTTACAATATATACTACTTGCGGTTGGCCCCGCTCCGGGCTATGTGTAGTACTTCTTTAGATATCGCCCATTAATCGGTGGCATGGGCCTTTCACCTTCATGGTCTATGAGTTGGTATGCGCCGCCCCCGTATACCTTCTCAATTACATATGGCCCTTCCCAATTCGGAGAGAATTTCGGGCCGATGTGCCGGCCAATAATCGGCCTCTTAAGGACAAGAACAAGCTCCCCTTGTTGAAATGCCCTGACTCGCGCCATCTTGTCATATGCCCTTGCCATTTTTGCCTGATATATTTCAAGGTTCTGCTGGGCTATCAGTCTCCTCTCGTCCATGGCATCCAACTCGTCCAGTCTAAGTTGTTGGCATTCGTCCATGGTCATATCATTTTGCATAGCCACCCGCAATGACGGTAATTCCACCTCAAGAGGGAGAACGCTTCAACCCCAAAAGCCGAGAATACGGGGTAGCTTGCGTAGGCGTTCGGTACGTGGTCCGATAAGCTCATAATGCCTCCCGTAGACGGTTATCCCGATCTCGTTGGTTGCGTCCACGGTCTTTTTCATGATATTGATCGGGTTTTGTTAAAGGCTTCGGCCAGTGCCATTGGCTCTCGGATTATAAATGGACGAGAATCTCCAATCAATATTAAATTGCTCCGCCAGGGCATAGACTTTGGAGCTCTTGAAGGCCGTTCCATTATCGATATTATTCGTTGCGGTGTACCAAATCGGTAAAGGATGTGCGTCTTGAAGAACTTAACCACATCGGATGCTTTAACTTCTTTGAGTGGAACGCTTCGCCCATTTTGTAAAATAATCCGTTGTCGCCAGATGAACCGGTGACCTCTCGACGTCGGAGGGTCTATGGGCCCCACTATATCCGTGCCCCACATATTAAATGGCCGTGGATGCTACCGTGGGGTGCAACGGGTTTGGCGCTTGATGTATAAAAGGCCATGTATCCGGCACATGCGCACTTCCTTGCGTGCTCTTCACAATCGCCCACCATTGTGGGCCAATAATACCCATTCGCTTGATCTTTAATTTCATTTTCGGCCCAGATCGATGTGCTCCACATAGCCGGAATGAACTTCTTTCATAACCTCGCTTCGGCTTCAGGCCCGATACGCATCTTAGCCATAGTTGATCGTAAGACCTACGGTATAGCGTATTGCCCACATACGCATACCGTAGTACCCGTTTTCTTAGTTGATCGCTATCCTTTTGTCTTTGGGGAGGGTGCCATGCCTAAGTATTCAATGAACTACTGTCTCCAATCATCGTCTTCGCTTATCATTGTTTCTTGGCATTCCATCTTTTCTAGCCCAAGATTTTCATTATTCGCATTATCTATTATTTGACACAATGATAATGGCCTCCTATCATTGCGACGATGATGTGGATTTCCGGCTCTGTTGGGTCACCCAGCTCCTTGGCGAGTTTGGCCAACGCATCTGCTTCACCGTTCACAGCCCTCGTGACCTTCTCGATGGACACGTACGGGATTTTTTTCATTAATTCCATGGCCTTTTGGTGATATTGTATTAGTTCCGCTTCTTCAAAACCTTATATTCGCCAATTATTTGATTTATTATCACCGTGAATCCCCAAAGATACGCACGACCTTGATTTTCGGCTCCGGTGATAGCTCTAGTCCGGCGATAAGTGCCTCATACTCGCTTCATTATTTGTACATGGTTCAGTTAAAGCCAGAGAATGTCGTATTATCCCGCCCTCCGGGGTTACGAAGACTAGTCCCGCGCCGGCTCGCACGGTTGGAACTCCCGGGCCCGCGATTGGCTTGATCGACGAGGCACCATCAAAGTACATCTCCCATATAGGACTTCCTTCTTCAACATGTAGAGTTTCCTCGTCAGGAAAGTCACATTTTAATGGGGAGTCATCTTGAATCGGATGTGCAGCCAGGAAATCTGCTAGCGCCTGCCCCTTTATCGCCTTTTGCGGTGTATAGGTGATGTCAAACTCGGTGAGAATGATAGCCCACTTGGCCAGCCTCCCCGTCAACATTGGCCGAGTCATCAGATATTTGAGAGGGTCCACCTTGGATATTAACATGATCTTATGGGCTAACATATAGTGCCTCAATTTCTTCACCGCGAAAATTAGGGCTAAACAATGCTTCTCAATCGGTGAATACCCGTGTTCTGCCCCTACCATCATGCGGCTTAAGTAATATAGCGCATTTTGATTACCATCCTGGTTTTCTTGGGCCAACAGGGCTCCCAAGGATCCATCTAGGGCGGTCGTATATAGAATAAGCTCCTTCCCGGGTATAGGCGCCGCCAATACTGGAGGGTTGAGTAGATATGCCTTGATTTCTTCAAAGGCTCGTTGGCACTCGCCATCCCACTTAAACGGGATATTCTTCTTAGTTAGCGGGTGAAGGGTTGGATTTTACCCGATAGATTGGCTATAAACCGCTTTGATATACGCCAATTGCCCTTGCAAAGATCGCAATTGTTTTAAATTCTTTGGCGGGGATAGTTCGATTATTGCTTTGATCTTGCCCGGTCTATTTCAATTCCCTATGGCGTACCACAAACCCCGTAAATTTACCTGGATGATACCATAAATGCGCATTTCAACGGGTTTAATTTGAGCGCATGTTCTCTTAGGCGGTTGAAAACGACCTCGAGGTATTGGAGGTGTTCTTCATATGACATGGCCTTGATGACTAGATCGTCCACATAGCATTCTACTATTTTGTGGATCGATCGTCGAATATTTTCGTCATTGCCGTTGGTAGGTGGCTCCCGCATTTTTCAGAAAATGGCATGACTTTATAACAATATATGCCAATCGGCGTGCGGAATGCCGTATGCCTCTCATCTTCTGGCGCCATTTTGATTTGATTATAACCCGCGTAACCGTCCATGAAGGAGAAGACTTCATAGGAGGATGTATGATCAATTATGATTTCGGTTACTGGGAGCGGGAAATCATCTTTAGGGCATGCCTTATTTAAGTCCCGAAAGTCCACACAAATGCGGATCTACCCATTTTTCTTCTTAACCGGGACGATGCTAGCCACCCATTCTGGCGTTTCTTCTTCCCGTATGAAGCCGGCGTCGATGAGTTTCTTTGTCTCCTCCACAACCTTCTCTTCGAGCTCTATTCTCATCCGCCTCGGCGCTTGTTTAATCGGCTTGAAGGTTGGATCAATTTTTAAGTAATGGACCGCCACGTTGGGATCTAATCCAGGCATCTCTTTATAACTCCAAGCGAAGCAGTCTATATAGTTTTTAAGGAACGTCTTTAACCTGTCAGCCACCTCTTTTGGTAACGACGCGCTTATGAAAGTTGGTCGTGGGTCTTCTTCTGTCCCCAAGTTAATTTCCGCTAACTCATCGACCGTGTTAGGTTCCTTTTCTAGCTGCTTCAAAGCATTTTTCAGGACCGGGGTATTGTCCTCTTCTGTTTTATCATCTGGCATTTCAACAGAAGTCATGCAGCAGCTCTCTTCCATACGGTATTCCTTGAGAGACTCCTCGAAGCATGCTGCGTCATCGCAGTTATACCCTAATCCCCGGGTGTATTTTATTTTACCATCCAGGCCCAGGACCTTATTCTGGCCGTCATTCCAGAGTTCATCGAAGCGCTTGGCCTCGGCCTTGGATATGTCTCTCAGACATTTTGCCCTTTTGCCGCCTTTATACGCTTCCTTTCCAAAGGGATGAGATGCAGCGTCATCGCCCGTTGCATTCTCCGATTCTTGTTCTATCACCCACTTCTTCCAAGCGTTGTGATCAGGGTTCTTCAGAGACTGGGTTGAATCGCTCTGATAGAAAATTATAGCCTTGTGAATGATAGTTTTCCCTTTGAGGCGCTCTACCTTCGCCGGCACAACAAAGGTCTTTAGGGTTTGAATGTGGTTCACTTCCCTTGGTATAAGGTCTTTAAAATGCCTTTCGGGAACCACAGTAATCTCCAACGCTGCCATCTCCTCTTCTATCTCAATATTCATGACTGAGTTGGAGCGGTAGATTTCTTTGATCGGTTTACGTCTCGCAACCTTAGATTTGCTAGGTACGGGAGTGTGCGAGATCGTATAAGCAACCCCTTTGCCTTTGCTATTCGAGTTGTGCGGAGCTGGGTCTTGTTGAAAGCTCTTCGGGAGTTGGATTGTCCCGTTTTTATGCCCTTCTTCTATGAGGTCTTTGAATACCCAAAGATTCTTCAATTGTATGGCCCGATATGCGATGATAAGGGCGAATTCGCCTTCACCGGCTCTTTCTATGTCTGCGGGTCGTTTGCAAATGGGAAGCGTCAATCCGCTCTTTAGGGCCTGCTCAAATATCCGAGCTGTTTTATTTTTTAGGAAAGAGTATGGTTTACTCTTCTTGACCTTGAGGGTTTGCATGACGGTCGGTTGCTTAGCTTTCATTTCTTCCCCTTTGATTCATCCACTATAACAATTACCCGTTTGCCGCCATCGGGTGTTTGTCTTTCTGGGGTCCCGAACGGGTTCGCTCGTCACTTCCTTGAGTAGCTCGGAGTTATAGATCGCGGTTTGCGGGTTTTCAATCATTATCATGATTTCATTGTGTTGCACTTTAATATCCCGCATCACTTCCCATTGTTCGACACTTCCTTCTATTATTTTCAACTTGGTGTCTTATTTCATCGATCGCATTCCGTACGCGACCTTCGAAATTTTCCCGCCATGAGCGTTCTTCATTTATAGGCCTCGCCTAACCGGGTTATCCCTTCCGCTACCGGATCCCGTGTTGATCATATATGACTCCTCACTTTCATTATCTGTTTCGGGCCCTTTATATGGCTTCTTGAGGATATGATAAATGATCTCTTCGTCAGATTCCTCTTCCCAGGGCTGACGATCATGGCCAGACTCTTCTCCCGAGGTGGTATCGCCCGAGTTGTTGGAATCTTCGGAGTCTTCTCCTGAAGTTGCTTCTGTGATCTGAATTTGAGGGGTGTTGGTAGGTTTAAAGTTGAAAATGACCTCCTCCTCAGAATCACTTGACTTGATTTCGCTCGGCTTTATTTGGGCCTTATATGTAGCCACCTGTTTGAAGCGGAAGGTTGCTTCCTCACCCGACTTTCTTCCGGTCTTTGGGCTCGAGCACCTCGGGTTTAATATTAAATTTGACCTCTTCTTCTTCTCCAGATGAGGTATCAAATTTAGGGCCTTTGTTAAAAGGTTTCTGATCTGTTTTTGTTATTGGCCGACTCGGCGCCACGGCGGATTTAGGCAGGAAATATTGGGCGTCATTAAATTTAATCTCATGCACCCCGAATGGCTTGACATCTCCATCAATTCTCTTTTGCTTACCATTCTCAATATATTTCAGGCATTGGTGCAGTAGTAGGGGTATGACCCGATTACTTGTGAAGCCACGAGCGACCCAAAGAACGCCCGATAAGAGGTTTCAAAGCGTCAATGACATAGAATTTAGTAGGCGCTTTTAGACTTCCACATTGCGGTTCAGGGTTATAGCTCCTAGGGCCTTTTGGGAGTTTTGATTGAAGCCATGAATGATCACCTTTTCGTCAGATAGGTTCTTTACGTCTAAGGTGATGGTCTTCAGAGTTTTGAGCGGCATGATATTGATCGAAGACCCTGCGTCGACCAAGATGCGGCCAATCTTTTGCCCTCCGCAGTTTCCGGTGATGTATAGCGGGCGGTTATGGTCAACGGTGCCTATTAGGAGGTCATCGTCTGTAAAATTTATGCAGGCGGCCCGCTTGGCGGTGAATAGGGCTTCCTACATATTTTGCTCGATGAAATATGACTTGTATTTCTCGGGATCTTGCAAGGCTTGGATTAATACCTCCCTTAGGTCTTGTGACATCATCAATGCGTCGAATATGCTTAATAATGCTGGGATTTTACGCAGATGTGCCAGCACATTATATTCTTCGCCCGTCGACCGGGTCTTTTCTGAGTTCTTGCTTAGGTTCTCAGCCTCTTTACCTTTATTCAGGGCCTTGTCCTTTCCCTTATCGGACTCTTTGGGAGCTTGTCTCTCGCACGTAAGTCCCGGACCGAGCACGGCTTTGCATTCTTCATTTTTGGTCCCAGAGGTGCTTGCTTCTCCTTCATCATTTGGGAAGAACATCTCCTCTAAAGTTGGCATATCTTCGTCATGAGAAGAATATACCATGTTGCACGAAGCACCCCAGATCTCTTCGCTTTCTTCTTTATTTATTTCTTCATCTGCGTCTTCCTTCTTTTGACCTAGGGTTAACTTCTCCCAGTCTTCTTTGGAGATGAAGTGTTGGAGGGTAATCGCCTCGGGACTGCCCTGCTCGCATTCTTCAATTTTATTCTTTCTGGACTTGTTGCTTCTATGCTTCTTTCTCTTCTTAAGAACCTGATCTTGGCTCTGGTCCACCTTATAATATACCCTGGGTTTTGGTGGGACCACTGGCGTGATATCGTCTTTCCATTTCATACCAGGTTCTTTCTTAAGGGCTTTAAGCATTTTAATCGATTTCTTCGATAGGTGCGTAGTCCATTGCTCTTCTTGATCTTCGCTTAGTTGACCCGGGACTTTCTCTTCCTCGTGAGAGATCGTGTTGGCTTTGTTCATGGGTGATGGGCTTTGCAAGAACCCTTTAGGTAAAGTAATTTCACCATTTTTGTACGCCTTCTCGACCCAATCTTTGAAGACCCAAAGCAATCTTCAATTGGATGCCCTAGTACTCGTGATATGGGCGAAGTTGGGTTCGTCCGACTTATCGGCATCTTCTCGGGCGTTCGGCGGTAGGTAGGGCTAGACTGTTCTTTAGTGCCCTCTCGAAGATTTGGGCAACTTTATCTTTCCTGAAGGAGTACGGTTTAGTCTTCTTTTGTCTAAGGGTTTCAAAACTCCGTGAACCCCCTGCTGTATTGGGCCTAGGTCCCTTATTGTAATTGTTGCCATTTGTGCCACTGCTGCCGCTTTGGGTGTCTGCGTTAGCGACCATCTTATCCTTTAACGAGGTGAATGCCACCTTGGTCTCAGCTCGGGCTCCTCGTTGCGGCCTATTATTCATGAAGTTCGGCATGGTGTGCGGTGACATCCTTTCCATATTGGATACCGATCTGAGCAAGTCTTTAAACGTGTTGACCTTTGTCACGCCAAGAAGCATGCCCATCCACCCGTCAATGTTTTTCATGATTAGGTTGACGGCCTCATCTTCGGTTAATGTGCGGTCGCATTTGATGCTGAGGTTCCGCCATCTATTAATAAAATCTGTCATTGACTCCCCTTTCTTGGGTTTAGTGCTTGCCAGATCGGCTATGTTTATCTTGTCAGACACCATAACAAATCGTGCCCTGAACGAGTCCGCCATCTCATCCTAGGTCCTGATGCTGTTGTTTTCTAATGAATAGTACCATTGGAAGGCGGTTCCCACCAAACTTTGAGGGAATTGTCTTAACAACAGTGCATCATTGCCGCCCGTGTTTCCGCATGAGGCTACAAAGTGGGCCAGGTGTTGCTCGGGATTTAGGTCTTTGTTGCCTTCTCCGGAGAAGGTCCTGAAGCGGGGGATCACATACCCTTTAGGATATTCTTCTAAATCGTATATGGCGGGGTATGGATGTCCACAGTTTTTAACGGGAGGGATAGCGTATCCACCTCCAAATATCCGCATTTGTGGGCAATCATGGCTGAATCTCTTTCCGGATATTCCCGTTGGTTCACCTCTCCACTTCTATTGTTCTATGTGGATGGGGTTTAGAATTGACGGTTGTTTTTCCTTATGATTGCTTTTGCACTTGTGGACCCTTCTTGACGGGAGCTACCACTTTGAAATTGGCGTCTTGTGATTCTTGTAACGATTTGACCGCCTTAATCAATTCTTCATTCTGCTTCAAAGATGGTAGCGATTAACTCCCGTTGCCTAATCGCCTCTTCGTCCCGTGCCTCGATGTGGCCTTTTAATATTTCTATTTCATCGATTGGCACTTCGGGACGTGTTTCAACGTCATCTTCATTATCGAAGAAGTCGTGGTTTTCGTTGTGGTCTTCCCCTTCCTCGCTATTGCCCTCGGGGTTGACTCTCTTGGGAGGTCTCCTTTTCTACCATTATTTTTGTTGGTATTGGTGACGTGAGCTTGATTAGGCGGGGACCGATCATCCTGGGTCATATTCACCTCAAAGATCGATATCCGGATCGCATCGTAGCTTATGCGATGGTGTTAACCGAGAAGTGCTCTTCATAACGAGCGGTTCTTCTCTTCTTCTTCGTTTGGTCAAAGCGGTTATTTTCGCATCGTTGAGTGGTATTCTTGAGCCTAATCGCCGAATACACTCTTCGACCTAGGCGGCCGAACACACTCTCGGGCGGAGCGTTGAATTTGTCGCCTTTCTCTTGGGTTGGGCTTGAGATCGGGATTTTGTTGGTGGGAACCCTTCGGGACCCACACCCGCCGGGTGCTAGGTGTTGCCTTTGATGTAAACCTCCTCGGGTGCGGAGTCGAGACAATGGCTTGCGGCCGAGCCATGTCTTGAGATTGACCGGAGCGGAGACGTATTGTCTCGACCTAGCGTTTCTCACGCTCTTCCTCTCGTTTGAGGGCCCCGTGAGCCTTGTAGATGGCTTCGCAGGGGTTTGAGACTTATCCCGGCGCGCCGAGGCCTTTGAGTTGGGTGAGGTGTGGGCTTAGGCACCTCCCATGCCAGCGGAGAGCGGCCCGTGGCGAGTTCTTGGCCACTATGCGGAGGAGCCGTGAATTTGTTGGAGATCGGGATGGCCGGCCTAGCCACCACTGGTTTTGGTATGTGTCCAGGGCCCTCTTCCTGGATGCTTGAGAGTCGCGGGCAGTTCGGGCTGCGACCTTTGGGGCTGTCTTCTTAGACGGTCGCCTTCTCCTCTTTGGGGGGGTAGTAGGAGAGGCCATGACGTTGTTTGAGATCCCCTTGGGAGTCAGGGTGATCGAGTCCTCCTCTTCGTCCGGGACGGAGATCTGGACGGTCGCAGGAGTGATCGTGGCCACTGGAGCTGGGCCGTAGACAGTAAGTTCTTGTGGGATGGTCCCAAAGAACATGAACAGTTTGCCCTCTGGGCTCTGTGCAGGTGTGACAGTGTAGGGAGCAAGGTTGAAGTTTCCGAAGTATGCCATTTCCTGCAAAACAAAAATACTTGAAAATCATTAGTCATTTTAGCACATAGAAGACCACTTGTATCCCTTAACTATTCTATTTGCCTCTCTCTTTCAGAGATAAGAGGAGAATCTAGGTCCCACCGGCGTGCGATCTGTGCGACCATTTTTCGCGCGCTCCGCACCGCCGCCGGGCGATGGGTTGCGGAAGAAGGACACGGAGATCCCTCCCGAGCGTGCATCTGCTGGGTCGCCGGCCGGTTCTGCCGTTTAGTAGATTATTTGGATGCACATTCGGGGGTTTTTAGTGATTGTGAGTTCTTGTAGATTCCGATGGGCGCAAGCCCCCACCGTTAATTACCCCCGGGCTACTAACCTCGAGGCACCTCTGGATCTTTGAAAGAGAAAAGCAAATAGTATAGTTAAAAGATGGTCAAGTGGTCATCCGGGTTTACAAGAAGGGGTCCACGGAAGACGAACCTACAAACGATTGGTCGGTCTTTACTTAATCCTATGGAAGACGAACCTACAAACAGATCGGTTCAGTCTTTGCCACCTCGAGATATAACCTTACTACAGACCAGGTTAATCTCTTCAGAGGGGCTTGAGGTGAGTCTACTACGAACGACTCGACCTCCGTTGATCTAGAAGATAAACCTACTACGAACGGTTCAATCTTAACTAGTCAACAACCAATCACACAAAATACAACTCGAAGCACCGAGCCGGTTGATCTTGAGGTTGGTGAATCGGGGAGAAGGGTGGATATGGCCCACGTGTTTCTTCTCACCGATCTTCTAGATCATGAATTCGAAGCACTAAGCCGATTCATAAACCTAGGAAACACGATTTACGCACAATGTCAAACCCGAAGCGCCGGGCCGCCTCAACATTGAGGTATGTGTTAGTGAAGGAACCTACCTACGAACGGTTCACATTTGTGGATGAATCTACTACGTAACGATTCAATCTCACGGTCTCGGAGATGAACCGGAAGACAAACTTATCGACGGATGAGTTCGGTCTTGCTAGCTCAAATGGTCATGAATTACTTGTTCATGACACCGAGTCATTAAGATGTCACTTCTCTCGGACATCGTAATGTTCTTCTTCTTCAAAGTCGACATATCTCTCCATGCCGATGTCGTAGCTTTGGTCATTCTTCACGAGCGTCAAGATGTTCTTGTCCCGACTAATCATTCTACATGTTGCATTACTTGTGCAAGATCTATGTTGCCCTACACCCCTTGTGTGAGCGTATTTAATCATGAGTTACTTGCTCATGGTAATGAGTCATTAAGATGTCTCCTCTCCGACATCGTAATGTTCTTCTTCTTCAAAGTCGACATATCTCTTCATGCTGATGTCGTAGCTTTGATCATCCTACGTCAAGATGTTCTCGTCTCAACGTATCTTCTCATGTTGCTATTGAAGCCTTAGTCATCTTACGTCAAGATGTTCTTGTCTTGACCAATCGTTCTAAAGGTTATAACATGTGTGCAAATATTCTTATGTGGCTCTACACTCCTTGTGTGAGCTTATTTATTCATTTCTAAAATGCACAAAGTCTATTATATAATATCTTCCATTATCATTCTTTATTATAAAGATGTATTTATTTATTATTATTATTATTATTATTATTATTAATATTCTTATTATTATATATTTTTTTATTATTATTATTATTATTTTTTTTATTTCTTAAACTCTATTTATCTATGTAGAAAAATTACTTACAAAAATAATAGGAAAAGGGGGTTAGCTATTAACTAGAATTTTCATTTATATTTTTGGGATTTTTATAATAGCTAAAATAGTAGACTCTTATTTTTATTATTTCTAAACCCTATTTATTTTGTAGAAATTACTTACAAAAATAATAGAAAATAAAATGGCTATGTTTTTATTTATATTTCCAAAATGTTTGTAATAGCCAAAGTAATAGAATTTTATTATTATATTCTATTATGTTGAAACACCATTCATTATGTAGGAATTATTTACAAAATCAAAAGATGGTTAACTATATTATTTTTTATTATTACTATTTTTATTTTTATTTTTAAGATCTATAATAGCTAAAAAGAAATCATTATCAATATTCTATCTTATTTATTATACTATTCATTATTATATATTTTTTTATTTTTTTATTATTTCTATTTATTATCTATAGAAAAGTATAAGATTTTTTATTATTATTAGTTGAAAATAGCTATAAGAGATGAAATTTATTATATTTTTATTACAACTATTATTTTTATTGCATTTTATTCATCAAAAATATTTTTTTATTGTATATTTGTATAGAAATAACAAAAGAAATACAATTCATATTATAAAGCTATATTATCATTCTTTATTATAAAGGGAAAATGTATTTTACTATTTATTACCATGGTAGTATATTTTTCTGTATATTTTGTGCTATTTATTTTTTTATTATTTTTACAGAAAATATTAACATAATATCTATTATTATTTATTATCATTATTTTTTTATCAAAGAACATAGCTAATCCCATTATTTATTATGACATATTACTATTGTCATTATTATTTCATGAAAAATCACTTGAAAAATCACTAAAATATATCTAGTCATTATTTATGATTTTTATTTGTATTTTTGGAATTTTTATAGTATTTAAAATGACAAGTCAAAGCTAGGTCAAACATATCAATATAGGTAATGTCTTTTGCTTTTAAATTGTTTTATCATGATTATATTTTTAAAACTGGAATATTATCATATAGAAAAATAGTATGAAAAATAAGAAAATTTTAGAAACAAATTTGGGTCAATTTGGAGTTCAGGAACATTTTCAAATCATTTATTTACTCTATATTATCACTATTCTGTTATTATTTAATCATTGGGCCTAATCTGGGCCGCCAGATCCATACCAAGATTAGTGCACATCTTTTATATAATTTTATTCTTATTTGGGCCGTTGGATATGTTTTAAGATTAGTTCATAGCAGATAAACGGTTTAGATGCATTCATTATTATTTCCTTTAACTGTTGACTCACGAGATGGCCATTAGATCTACTTTAGGATTAGTTCGTAGAAGATCAAGGGCCCGGATATACCTTTACTATTCCTTTTAATTAACAAATCACAATAGTCGTTAGATCTCTTTGAGATTCCCCCGGATGTGTAAGGATTCGCGTTGATGTGCTAAGAATCGTGCCAACTTCGTTCTTCATCTCATCTGCTAGTTGCACGTTGAGATCCGTGCTACTTACGTTCCCGGTGATCAAAAGCTCCGATTAACGATCCGCCGGCGGCCTTAGCGTCGTCTCGATGAACGGAGTGCAATGGTGTTACCTGATCGAAGATCCATACGGCGGGTGATAGGGAATGATCTGTATCGATTTGGTACAGATTATGTAATCCGTCTGCAGAGATGAATTAGCCGATTTCTTGATCAAATTAAACGCTAATTCTTGTGATTCTTACACTTGCATTTCGTCGTCTGGAAGTAATTGACATGCTCATTGAGTGATCAGTTTGGATTATAACAAGAATTCAATAGCGATTAGTAAAATTCAAAGAATAATCGCGAGAACTAAATTGCAATCTTAATTGCCACAAATTTGTATACATACTTCTCATGCATCTATCTCCTCTCGTACAACATCACTTAACATTCTTTATGATTTCAATATGAATTTACAAGGAATTGCATGCTACTGTGGAGAGGGAGATATGCGAGATTGTGTATGAATTGAATTTCCATTAATTCAACTATGAATCTCACTTAATTGTATCTCAGCTGAGCCATTAAGCTTGCAATAGAGCTAGGAGGGTTACACAAACCCTTCAACTAATCTTAATTGCAATTGCCTCTAGGATATCCTTTGAATAATACTCGGGAGGGTTACAAAAACCCTTCAACCGAGTCACATTGCATTCCAAGTACACTCACCTTATGATTAGTATCAAGAAATGATCAAGAGAATGAAAAGAAAAGAAAGGCAATCAAGTAGAAAAGAAATGAAATCGAGAAAATCGAAAAATTAGGAATTCGGATGCTATTTCAAATATTACACTAATTCCTTTAAGATATTACACTCAATTGATAATGACTACGATTTCGATGCTTCTTGAGATGATCTAACGATTGAATCAAGATTCGACTTGGAAAAGAAGCTTAATTTCCTTTTTCTTCACAACTATTGCTTTTCTCTCTCTCAAAACGTTTCTCTCTCTTTGAATCTCTGTATGTTGCTCTCTCTTTCTGCTTTCTAATGCCCTCCTCTCTTTTCTCAATGGCCAGAATAGGGTTTATATAGATTAGAAGCTTAATTGTGATTGGTGGATTGATTAGTGGCCGGATTATGCTTTTCAATTAATCTCATCCCTTGATTGCTTCTTATTCAATGGTTAGGATCAAATTGTGTTTCTTTTCAGCTAATCCATTGACTTGAGTCAACCCTTGACAGTTCTAGGTTGTTAGAGTCAGTTAAATCTTCTTTCTATTTACTCCTTTGCCACTCACCCTTATCAATCGGGTCTCCCATGTTTCCAGAGCCTTCTAGAACATTCTAAGCACTTGATCACTCCCAGTATACTCCCTATATAACCTCCAAGTCCTTTTAATTTCAATTAATCGATTGAAAGTTCATTTCTTCTCTTAAGCCCCATAATCGGCCTATCCATTCAACCATCACCTTTCTTTCATCTACTCTTCCAATTGGCGACTTGTACAATCTCTCCATACCCCTAGAGTTGATCCAAAGCATCCCCTGCTGAGACAATTGAGCATCATTCCACCAAGTTCAAGCACCCATGCCCATGGCCGGTTTGTGAATCGGTGGAACATCGACCTAGAGGCTTCAAACAATCACCCTGACTCTTGCCTTAGCGTCGTGTATGTAAAAGAAGTGAGCTTACATGATCAATTGAACTCACAAGCATTTGTAAAGGTAATTTCCATTTTCAAGCCGATTAATTGCTTCTCATCAAATGCTCTCCTTTCTCTTGCTAATTCCTTCATTATTTGCTTGAATGAGATCTCAATAGTGCCTAGAAGTCTGTGAAGAAGGATTGGAACAAGGCATCGTGTAGACTCACCTCCCATTGATGGCACCTTCACGGTCGGGCGGGAGGAAGAGGAAGAGAGGAAGAAGAGAATGGGACGAGGAGGATCAACGTCGGTACGCGCGCGCGTGCACGTGAGCCAATACTCCCGGCAATGCAAAGTCGAGAGAGAGAGACGCATGAACCGGTACACACTTCATTCCTCGTTAGATTTAAATTTACGATCATGGATGTGTATAGACATGGTGTATGTCTGCTAGTGTGTGCTATACTCTCATAAACCTGACATATGGGCTCCATCTGTAAGCAGTTGAGTCTAGGCCCATGGGATTAGATTGCGAATTGATTAAAAGCCTGTTTAAGCATAATGGATCTGATCTGTCATGATCTCGATAGGGCCACACAATTAATCACCTTGTTAATTATCCAATTCGATTTAACTCGTCTGAGGTGGCATCGGCTAGTAGGTGCCATGTGTTAATAGGAATAGTCTGGCTTGCTGAGGTGTGCTACTTAATGTGCTGCCATGTGTCATGTGGGTGTTGAGGTGGCTCTGTCACAGCTTGCCACGTGGCATGTTGGTGGGGCCCACATGTCAGTCATCTTGTGGTATGGTGGGGCCCAGCATGGTGAGGTGGACCCGATAGGGAAGTGCCATGTGGCACCCGGTGTTGAGGTGGCTCACCCTGTGTGTTGCCATTTGGCATATCCCTTGCTTTGGTGTGGACCACTCACAGATAGCCATGTGGCTCAAGTGGTGATGTGGCTTGTGATGTGGTCCAATCAGAGCTGGCCATTTGTATCTGCCTGGTGAGGTGGCCCTTGTGGTGTGATGCCATGTGGCACAGAGGGTATGTAGTGGACCAATGGTGTGATGCCGTGTGGCATAGGATGGGATGAGGTGGCCCACTGGTTGTCTGCCACGTGGCACTAAGGTGGGGCCCATGTCGATGACTCATACCGGGGGGGGGCACTTCGCGACATGGCCCAATGAGAGGCTGCCACGTGGCACACCCTCTCTCTTCTCTTATTTTATTCCTTCTGTGTTTCCTGCACCCAGTTTGTACCCAGAGCTGCTGTTATCCCCAACTTGCACCCAGAACTGCTCTGATCAAATCTCAGCCTTTGATTAATTCATTTATTCTGCCTTTATTTTCCCTGAATTTATTTTAATAGCTCCACTTATCCAAAAATCATGAAAATTTCACCAAAAATCCCTAAAATCATGATGATCATCCCTGTAATTTTTAATTCCATTCTTGCCCTTGCTTCTCTGGATTAAAAATTCTTTTATCCATAAAACCCTATTATTCCTTCTGAATTAATCCCTGATTTCAATTGTAGCTCAATGTCTCTGCCAATTATCTCCCTTTTGCGAAACCACCCTAACTAAATACCAATTAGACTTATATTGATATTCATTAGGGCTTGATTTGATCAAATGCTTGACTACTTATCGAATTAATACAAATCTAGACTTGATCAGTGGTTGCTCCCTTTGCACCCGATCAGTCTTGTGAAATTGACTTTCAATCCCTTAACATGAGGGTGACTTGATCAAAGAACCGACTACTTATCGATAATTGACACAAATCAAAGCATGGTTAGGTGGTTGCTCGCACTTTGGCACCAGGTCGACCTTGAAAGCAAAATCACATTTGGAATTTCTCATGACTAGTTGCATCAAAATGTTATCTTGGCATTGACATCATTTCATGTAGCATAGGGATTATCTTGCTTGACTCCTTTCTAGGGTTAGCTCCAAAGGCGATTTTTAGGGTTCAACTCGACTCCTATAACAGTCACCGAGGTGTGGGGTCCACTTTGTCGTTGAAAATGGTCGCATGAGTGACTCATCGATAGGCTATGTTGTTAGATTCATCTACAAGGGATCGCCAGTGGGTCCCACTTGTCGAGAAAATGTAATCAAATGGTGACCCATCAGAGATTTTCTCTCTCTCGAAATCTCCCGAGAGTCGGCCACCTCGAATGAGTAGGAGGTGGTGGGGTATTTATACTCTTCACTTCATGCTCGATTCCATTGTGGGACTAATGAATTCATTCCGGGGTTAAGCGACCTCTTCTTCGATCAGGTGGGCCATCTTTTCATTGCTTTCTCTCCTTCCTCTTCTTATGATTTGTCATTAATCATCAATTTATTTTCATTTATTCATTTACTCATCCTTGAAATTTTTCAAGGGTAAACAGTTTGTTGTGCAAGAACCCCTTGATTTGGATCGCCAGCATGGCAATTAGTGATAACTGCCTCTGTTCTTTGCTCTAATCCCAGTTTTCTCTGCTCAAACACCAATTCAAGTTTACTGTTAAAACTGACTTTGACCCCGTGCACCCATCCCATTGAAGAAATTATGCAATGAATAGTAATCTTGTGCCAGCAACGGTTTCAATAGAGTCGTGGGACCCACACAAAGCCCTATGAACCGCCAATTTATCCAATTACTCGCCAAATCACTTAATTGGACTTCACACCCGAATTACTTCACCTCTGATGCGAGTGATGTACAGTGCACCATTTTCAAAATAAATTGCTTTAATGGATTCTCCTCGGTTAGAGCTTTCCAACGGTATATTATTTGTAAAATTCCGTCGCCGTTTGAGTTCTTTTCCATTTTTGGTTTGTTTTTTGTTGAAAACTCGGGCCAGCAGGGAGGTAATTCGCACCAGAGGAGAAGGAATGAGTTTCTGTCCCTGTGGGACCCGTTCCCAGTGAGAGAGACAAAAGAAGAACAAGAGAGGAAGGTGATATGGTTCGGGTGGACATGGTGTTCATGGACCGGCCCCACATGTAATGTTTAATGAGACACAAGGAGTATGAACCGGGTGCATTTCATTTCTACTCCCTTTTACAAAATCTCTCAAGCGCCAAAACAGCCCCCTTCTTTGTTTAGCACCCTCAATTTGCACCCAGCTAGGCTCTTTACTCCAAATTGCACCCTTAAAAGTCTTTGATCAGATCTCAACCCTTCAATTAATCTGATTTTCTTCTCTCAATTTATTTTAATAGCTCCCTTCATCCAAAAATCATGAAATTTTCACCAAAATTCCCTAAATTCATGATGATCATCCCTGCAATTTTTAATTCCATTTTTACCCCTGACTCTTTGAATTAAAAATTATTTTGTCAAGAAAACCCTATTTCTTCCTTTGAATTAATCTCAAATTTCAATTGTAGCTCAGTGTTTCTGCCAAATATTTCTCCTTGCAGAAACTCTTCCCCAATTAACACCAATAATGATGCTTATTAGGGTTTAATTTGATCAATTGCTGACTACTTATCAGCAATTAATACAAATCTAGACTTGATCAGGTGGTTGCTCCCAGCTTTGGCACCTGATCAGTCTTGTGAAATTGACTTTCAATCCCTTAACATGAGGGTAATTTGGTCAAAGAGCTGACTACTTATCAAGAATTGACACAAATTAAAGCATGGTTAGTGGTTGCTCATGACTTTGGCACCAGTGTCACCTTGAAAGCAAAATCATATTGAGATTTCTCATGATTGGTTGTATCAAAATACTTGGCTTGGCATTGACACTATTCCATATAGTATAGGGATTGTATTGGTTCAATTCATAGGGTTTGATCTTGACTTTTTTTCTTGTATTTCTTCCTTCGACTTCTCAGGGGTAAACAACAACAATAATAGTGCCAATGAATAGGGGACATAATTCAAGAAAACTTTATAAATTTTAGTGATTTTAAGCGTTAAAATGAGACTATAAATGATATAAAATTTTCAATAAACAGAATATCATTTTAATGGATTTGTGTTAATCTTTCAATGTTATTCATGTCATAAAAGTTCAAGAACACAATCATAATAACATAAATGAATAGGGAACATTATTCAAAATAACTTTATGTATTTTGGTGATTTTTTATGTTGAAAAAAAACTACAAATAATACAAAACTCGAAGAAGCGAAATACCGTTCTAATGCATTTGCGTTAATCATTCAATGTTAATCGAGTCATCAAGGTTCGAGAACACAATGATTATAATGCAAACAAATAGGGGACATCATTCAAAATAACTTCGTATATTTTGATGATTTTATGTGTTGAGATGATGCTATAAATGATACAAAACCTGAATAAATAGAATATAATTTTGATGCATTTGGGTTAATATTTCAAAGCCAATCGAGTCATAAATATTCGAGAACATAATGACTATAATGTAAATGAATAGGGGACAACATTCGAAATAATTTTATATATTTTGATGATTTTATGTGTTATAATGAGGTTACAAATGATAGAAAACTCTAATACAAAGAACACTATTTTAATGCATTCGTGTTAATCTTTCAATAACAAAATGATTATAATTTAAACAAATAGAGGACATCATTCAAAATAACTTCGTGCATTTTGATCATTTCATGTGTTGAGAGGAGGCTACATACAAAATTTGAATATACAAAATAGTGTTTTAATTCATTTGTATTGATCTTTCAACACTATTCATGTCATAATTGTTCTAGAACACAATGATAATAACATAAATGAATAGGGACATCATTCAGAAATAAATTATTTATTTTGGTGATTTTATGTGTTGAAATAAGGCTTTAATAATACAAAACTCGAATTGAAGGAGTATTGTTTTAATGCATTTGTGTTAATCTTTCAACGCTATTTATGTGGTAAAGATTCGAGAACACAATAATTATAATGCAAACGAATTGAGGACATCACTAAAAATAATTTTATTTATTTTCGTGATTTTTTGTTGTTGAAATGAGGTGCAAATAATACAAAACTCGAATAAAAGGAATACCGTTAATGCATTTGTGTTAATCTTTCAATGCTAATTGAGTCATAAAGGTTTAAGAACACAATGATTATAATGTAAACTAATAGTGGACATCGTTTAAAATAACTGTGTGCATTTTGGTGATTTTATGTGTTGAAATAAGGCTACCAATGATACAAAACTCGAATAAACATAATACTATTTTAATAATCTTTTAGTGCTAATCGAGTCATAAAGGTTCGAGAACCCAATGAGTAGAATGTACAAGAATAAGGGACATCATTCAAAATAATTTTGTGTATTTTAGGATTTTATGTGTTGAAATGAGGTTTTAAATAATACAAAATTCGAATAAACAGAATAATATTTTAATATATTTGTGCTAATCTATCAATGCTAATTGAGTCATAAAAGTTCTAGAACACAATGCTTATAATATAATCTAATGGGGGATATCCTTCAAAATAAGTTTGTAAATTTTGATGATTTTATGCGTTGAAATGAGACTATAAATGATACAAAACTCAAATAAATATAATACCATTTTAATGCATTCATGTTAATCTTTCAATGCTATTCCTATCGTAAAAGTTCGAGAACATAATGACTATAATGTAAATGAATAAGGGACATTATTCAAAACAACTTGTGTATTTTTATTGATTTTATGTATTGAAATGACGCTACAAATAATACAAAACTCAAATAAATAGAATATTATTTTAGTGTATTCATGTTAACATTTCAACACTATTTGTGACATAATGGTTCGAGAACACAACGATTATAATTTAAATGAATAGGAAACAATATTCAAAGCAACTTTGTGTGTTTTGGTCATTTTATGTGTTGAAATAAGGCCACAAAGATACAAAATTCGAATAAACAGAATAACATTTAATGCATTTCTGTTGATCTTTCAATGATATTCGTCATAAAAGTTCAAGAATACAATTATTATTGTGTAAATGAACATGGAACATAATTTGAATGGTTATAGTGTTAATATTTTAACGATATTCGTGCCATAAAGGTTCGATAACATAACGATTGAAGGGGACATCATTCAAAATAATTTTATATATTTTGGTCATTTCATATGTTGTAACGAGGCTACAAAGATAAAAAAAATTTGAATGAATAAAATATCATTTTAATTCATTTGTGTTGATCTTTCAACGTTGTTCATGTCATAAAGGTTTGAAAACACAAATATAATAGTGTGAACATTAGTTTTTATGCGTTCAAATGAGACTACTCAATTATAATAGGGGCATCATTCAAGATAACTTTGTAATTTTTTATTATTTTATGTGTTCAAATGATACTACAAATAATATAAAACTCGAACAAATAGAATATTATATTAATATATTTGTATTAATCTTTCAATAATATTCATGTCATAAAAGTTCGAGAATACAATGCTAACAATATCATTGAAAATAATTTGTAATTTTTAGTGTTTTTTATGCATTGAAATGAGACTGCAAATGAAACAAAACATGAATAAACAAAATAACATTTTAATGCATTTGTACATCTTTCAATGATATTCGTGTCATAAAGGTTCGAGAATACAATGACATGTAAATGAATAGCGAATATTATTCAAAAAAACTTTATGTATTTTGGTGATTTTCTGTATTGAAATGAGATACAAATAATATAAAATTTGAATAAATGGAATATCATTTTAATATATTTGTGTTAATCCTTCAATATTAATCGAGTTTTAAACATTTGAATACACAATGATTTTTGTGTATTGTGGTGATTTTTTGTGTTGAAATGAGGCTATAAATGATACAAAACTCAAATAAACAGAATTTTATTTTAATGATTTTGTGTTAATCTTTCACTGCTAATCAAGTCATCAAGGTTTGAGAACATAATGATTATAATGAAAAAGAAAATGGGACATTGTTCAAAATAAATTTGAGTATTTTGCGAATTTTATGTGTTAAAATGAGGCTACAAATAATACAACACTTGAATAAATGGAATACCGTTTTAATGCATTTGTGTTAATCTCTCAATGCTAATCGAGTTATAAAGGTTTAAGAATATAATGATTATAATGTAAATGAATATGGGAGATCATTCAAAATAACGTTATGTATTTTGATGATTTTATGTGTTGAAATAAGGTTACAAATGACACAAAACTCGAATAAACATAATACAGTTCTAATGCAATTGTGTTAATCTTTCAATGCTAATCGAGTCATAAAGGATCGAGAACATAGTGATTATAATTTAAATAAATATGGGACATCACTCAAAATAATTTTGTATATTTTGGTGATTTTATGTGTTGAAATGTGGCTACAAATGATAAAAAATCGAATAAACAGAATACTATTTTAATGCATTCATGTTAATCTTTTAATGTTATTTGTGCCATAAACATTTGAGAACACAACGATTATAATTTAAATAAATAGAGGACATCATTCAAATAAACTTTATGTATTTTTTGTCATTTCATGTGTTGAAATGAGACTATAAAGATATAAAACTCAAATAAATAAAATATCGCCCTAATATAATTGTGTTGATCTTTTAATGTTATTCTTATTATAAAGGTTTGAGAACACAATGATTGTAATGTAAATGAATACGGGACATCATTCAGAAAATAGTTGTATATTTTGGTGATTTTATGTGTTAAAATGATGGTACAAAAGGTACATAACTCAAATAAACTAAATATTATTTTAATGCATATGCGCTAATCTTTCAATGCTATTCATGTCATGAAGGTTCTAAAACACAAGGATTATAGTTTAAACAAATCGGGGACATCACTCAAAATAACTTTGTAAATTTTATAATTTTATGCATTTAAATAAGACTATCATGATATAAAACTCGAATAAACATATTTCCTTTTAATGCATTTGTGTTGATCTTTCAACACTATTTATATCATAAAGGTTCAAGAATATAATGATTATAATATAAATGAATAGAGGACATCATTCAGAAAATAATTTGTGTCTTTTGGTGATTTTAAGTGATGAAATGAGGCTACAAATAATGTAAAACTCGATTAAATGGAATACTATTTTAATTTATTTATGTTAATCTTTAAATGCTAATCGAGTCATAAAGGTTCAAGAATACAATGATTATAATATAAACGAATAAGGGACATCATTCAAAATAACTTACGTATTTTTATGATTTTATATCTTGAAATGAGGTTACAAATGATACAAAACTCGAATAAACATAATGTTGTTTCAATGCATTCGTGTTAATCTTTCAAAGTTAATCGAGTCAGAAAGGTTCCAAAACATAATGATTAGAATGTACAAGAATAGAGGACATCATTTAAAATAATTTTGTGTATTTTGAAGATTTTATGTGTTGAAATCAGGCTACAAATGATATAAACCCGAATAAATATAATACCATTTTAATGCATTTATGTTAATTTTACAATACTATTCATGTCATAAAAGTTCGAGAATATAATGATTATAGTGTAAACAAATAGGGGACGTCATTTAAAATAACTTTGTGTATTTTGACGATTTTATTTGTTGAAATGAAGCTGCAATTGATACAAAACTCGAATAAACATAATACCGTTTTAATGCATTTGTGATAATCTTTCAATGCTATTTGTATCATAAAGGTTCGAGACATTAGGAATATAGTGAGTGGTCCGCACGGGAAACCTTTAAATCGTAGTATTATAGTTAATAAGATTCTGCATAATATTCATATTATATTCGAATTATAAATAGTAGTCATAAAATTTACATTTCTTTCTAAATATAGAGAGAGACGGAGAATGGTAGAAGGACGTTTGAGAAACCAGACTAGCAATTAATATTTTTCATGAAAACAAAAAGGAAGGTACCAACTCTCATCTAAATAACTATGAAATATGGGTTCGGATCTGTAATAGTTATATTATTTTGGATTAATTGTAGGACCAATTATATATCCGCCCTCATCCACCATTGCCTATAAATAACGGTTAGATTCCATGCTTTATCTTAATTTACATATAATATAATTCTTGTTTTACCTTTATTCGCTAATGTTTACAAATAATAATTCACATATATATGTATATTTTTTCTAGAAAATTTATCACCGTCAATGTTTCTGTCCAACAAAAATTCCAAGTCTAAATCTATTCGACAAGTGCTCCACGATTGCTTTGATATATCATCATTTATGTATATTGTTTGCACTGTTAATATGTACAATAAAGTTCATAAATTTTGTTTTAATTTATTGAAATTCCAAAGACAAAAGTAAAAAGTATTAATTTGAAAATCTTGTTAATTAAGAATATATTTAAATTTATTGTTAATTTCGACAGTATATATTTTCAGATTAATTTTCTAATTCTCATTTTATACTATTTGTAAACGAGAGAAATATTGTCTAGTGCTAATGAAAAGATAACGCGTTATTTTGTATTTAGCTACATCTTTTCAATAAAAGTCTAATGATATATTTTTATTAATATAATAAAGGGCATAATAATATACATATAATAGTTTTCGTTGATACGTTTTAGTGACAGGTCCAATTAAGAAAGTGAAATTTGAACCGTTATCTATAATCAATAGTAGATAAGGATGAATAACAGTCCTACAACTAATCCCCACATAATAGCAGATTCGGACGGTGAAATATATAAGCCCTTGCAAAAACATGAGAATGAAAGGAATTTGAAGTTTTTGACCACCAGATCAGCTAAATCTCTGTGTATATGTCAGTACGGTTGGTATGCTAGGTCTATACTGGACAGCGCTAGGCCGGCTGGCAACAAAATTTAGTTGCTAAAACAGTCAAAATCATGCCCCGTCGCCCGTCTCAGTCATCACTTTTTCAGGCCAATACTAGAAGTAGTGTATTAAAAACGGGTCCCGTCGGGTCGGATTGGTTTGCACGGATCGGTGGGTTTTGGCAGGACGGATCGGGACATATTTGCACGGGTCGGCGGGTTTTGACGGGACGGGTTTTCACTGGACGAGTTAAGACGGGTCCATTTTGGGGGTTTGACGCGACCCGTCCTTGATCCGTCGGGTCAGACTGGTCGACGAGAGCGAGTTGGGTCGGGTCCAAAGGTTTTTTTTTCAAAATTCAAAAATAACCCAATGAAATCCAAATAAATTCTCAAAAATTCCAAAAAATTCAAAAATAATTATTTAGAATATTAAAAATATATAACTATTTATATTTTTTTACCAAAAAAAATAATTTTCCCGTATTTTTTTGAACTTTCCCGGGTTTGCACGGGTTGGGCGGGTCGGGTCGGGTCTAGTACGGGTTTTTTTGAAAAAAGCGCTCGTACTAGACCCGTCGGTTCTAACAGGTCATGGGTTTGACGGGTTGGGTCACGGGTCGGGGCGGATTGGGTCGCGGCCACGAGTTCGGCAGGTCAGGTCTGATACGTTCGGGTTTTTTACAACTCTAACTAGAAGGGTTGGGTAGACCGCAGCCCTTCGAACACAAAAATTTGTTCGAAGAATTTTTGGGCCGTTAATTTGCATCGGGATTTGTACTTTTAACCGACTCTGAGATATGAGATTCACACTTTTAATAATTATCATGAATTCTGATGCAAAATTAACAGTTCTCGAGCCCTTCAAACTAATTTTTGAGTTCAAAGGGGTGCAGATCTAACCTGAGCGCATACTAGAAATGATTTTCATTTTACCGTAGACCGTATATTATGATTTATGAGTGTTCTTTTTTTCATGCGAGGAAGGAAAAAAGAAAGAAAGCTCGTATTCATGTTTCTCCTCCATTTTCATAATGAAAAAAGCAATAAAAAGCAAGATAAAAGACAATCTAACCTAAATTATTTACTGTTACTAGTAATGGAACATGCTTCGTTGCGTCTCGGACTGTGTTTAGAGATTACTGTTTTTTATGATAAATACACATACAATAAGCTCATATTCGGAGGACAATATCATTAAACGCTTTGTAGATTGCATAACAACAAATGCAGAATCAGAAACCATCAGTAAGCAGTGTTCAGGTTAAGAAAATAAAATATTTGGATAAAAAAAAATATTTTTATTGTACAAATTTGATTTTTCAACAAACTAAGGAGTGCTCGGATGCCAACTGACACCTACCTTAATGCCGCCACTGCATAACAACAAATATAAAGTATTTGCATACAATTATAAAATGAGTCTTAGTTTTATAAAACACTGAAGAAAATAAGTAATAGAAGCAGGAACAAAATCAAAATTAAATAAACAACATAAACATGTAAAATTTCTAACTGTTCCTTTTCTTTTTGAGAAATGATTATTTTAAGAATCAATATTTATCTCTATTTTTCATCCTTCATCGTATTAATGACGCCACTAAAAGTCTGTTTGGCAAATTAAGGAATAACTTTGGAAGAGTGATAATTTTGGATGAGTGGTAGAAGAGTGATATTTTTGACTATTCGGAAGAGTGAAAATATCGTTTGGCAGTTGTTACTCAGAATAGTTAAAATATGAATAATTATGATACTAACAATGAATATGATAATAAGAATAATAGTAAAATAATAATAATAATAATAATAATAATAATAATAATAATAATAATAAAGTAATAAAAATAATCATAATAAATAATAATATTATAATAATAATATAATAAAAATATAAACATAATCATAATATAGTAATATAATAATAAAAATTTATAATTACAATCATAATTATAATAATATAATAATAATAAGTAATCATAATTTTAATAATATAATCATAATATAATAATCATAATCATAATCATAATCATGATAATAATAATTATAGTCATAATCATAATAATATAACCATAATCATAATCATAATAATATAATAATAAAAATATAATCATAATCATAAAAATAATTGTAATTATATATAATATAATAATAAATTAAATATAACTATAATCAACATATAATAATATAATACAACATAATAAAAAATAATCAGAATAAATAATAATATTATAATAGTAATATAATAAAAATATAAACATAATCATAATATAGTAATATAATAATAATAAATTATAATTACAATCATAATTATAATAATATAATAATAATAATAAGTAATCATAATTTTAATAATATAATCATAATATAATAATCATAATCATAATCATGATAATAATAATTATAGTCATAATCATAATAATATAATAATAATAATAATAATAATAATAATAATAATAATATAATAATAATAAAAAATAATCATAATCATAAAAATAATTATAAATAATTATAATAATATAATAATAAATTAATCATCACTATAATCAACATATAATAATATAATACAACATAATAAAAATAATAATAAGTAATAATAATCATAATCATAATCATAATCATCATAATATAATAATATAATAATAAATAATCTTGATCATAATAATATAATAATAAAATAATTATATTTATTCATAATATAATAATAAAATATTAAAATTATATTTATAATAAGAATAAATAATATAATAATACTAATGGTAACGATAATATAATAACAATAATGATAATAATAATTTAATAATAATAACATAATGATAATAATAATAAATAATAATCATAATATTAATATAATAATAAATTATAATCGTAAATATAATATAATAATATAATAATACTAAATCTTAATCATAATCATAATATAATAATATAATATAATATAATCAAACAATAATCGCTATTCCGACGAGAGCTAATCCGGTATTCCACCTATAAGTTGGTAAATCGGATTAGCACTATTCCGCACTCTTCTATTTAGCCTAAAATTCGTTTGGCAAATTAATTCATCAAAATAGTTATTATATTCTATTTTTTTACTATTCCATTGAGTGCCCGTCATCGTTACTTTTTCTCCCCCGCGGCACACAAAAATGAGCAGGGAAGCTCAAGGGGGGCCCACGTGCAGTGTGGGACGACATGGCGCTGAAACAAATGAAGATGGACAAGGTCTGAAGTGTAGCAAGTAGAGGCGGGCTCCAGAGGGAAAGATCGGACAACTCCATCCCACCGTGAGAAAAAGGAACGAACGGGGAAGATTCGACCATGATGCTGTACAAATAGTCAAATACTGTTGTATAGCCTGTTCATCCACACGATTTTTTTTAATAAATTAAAAGTATTATTATTATTATTATGGACTAGCCGATGTACGCGCCTGCCGCGTCTAATATGATGTTCAAAACTATTATTATTATTGCATAAAATGGAAAAAAAAACATTTTTTATTTTAAATATATATTACTTCAAACAGAATATTTGTTTATGTAATATTTTCCGTACGTATCAGTGTACAATGACAAAGAAAAATATTCTATATAGTTTTCTTTTTTTCTGCGGTATACAATTAATATTGTACAACCAACTTCGTAATTATTTTTATATATGTTCTTTTTTTCTGCGGTATACAATTAATATTTTGATGTATTTTTTTGTCAGGACAATCATCATTCATCACAATGTGATTTGGGTAGGTTCGCATACAGTCACTTACTCACTGTGGAATACTTAAAATTTGTGAATTCTAAAATCATTTAATATATGTGAGAGGGTCTTGTGATTTTTATTATTTATGGGATAAGATTGTAGGTTTTTTTATCTTGATTAGTCAAATAATATCAATCAGCTTATAATATGAGATTACGATATAATACACCTCACAACTTACCCCCCTAATAACTTCACATGATGTGTTTTTTTCCTTAAATATAGGCTATTGTCTATAATCAAATTATCTTGGGCAATTTGATCTTGGTCAAGAACAAATGGGTTAAATTTCCGTATCAACATCATAATAAAGAATATTATGAACTAATATTTCAAATATTTTGGAACTATTTATGCAAACAATAGCAATATATTTTGAAATATTTGAGCTCGAAAGATATCAAATTAACCCAACTATATGATGTTGTAATAAAATGATTTCATATCTTAACATAAAAGTTAAATTTTATATTCTTAATGGAAACACAATTAAATATATTGTTGACAAAAGAGAATACAAAAACTGTTATATTAATATTTATGAAAAAGATAAATAAATTTATCATACAAACTAAAAAAATATTATTATATTTCTCAGACACAATGTGATGCTAAAAAATCTATGGGCCCGTTTGCCAAGTCAAGGAATAGTTTTGGAATAATGATAATTTTAGAAGAGTGATAAAATAATATTTTTATGGAAGAGTGGTAGAAGAGTGAATTCTTGACTATTCAGAAGAGTAAAAATATCGTTTGATAGTTGTTAATCAGAATAGTTAAAATATGAATAATTATGATACTAATAATAATGATGATAATAAAAATAATAGTAAAATAATAATCATAATAGTAATAATAATAATATAATCATAATAATATAATCATAATAAATAATAATATTCATAGTTGTAATCATAGTAATATAATAAAAATATAAACATAATCATAATATAGTAATATAATAATAAAGATTATAATTATAATCAAAATTTTAATAACATAATCATAATATAATAATATAATATAACATAATTAAATAACAATCATAATCACAATCATGATAATAATAATTATAGTCATAATCATAATAATATAATATATAATCATAATCATAATCATAATAATAATATAATAAAAAATATAATCATAATCATGTTCATAATAATTATAAATAATAATAATCATAATAATAAATAATCATGATCATAATAATATAATAATAAAATAATCATATTTATATTCATAATATAATAATATAATATTAAAATTTTATTTATTATAATATAATAATACTAATAGTGATGATAATAGAATAATAACAACGATAATCATAATCTAATAATAATAATATAATGATAATCATAATAATAAATAATAATTATAATATTAATATAATAATAAATTATAATATAATATAATATAATAATAATAAATTATAATCATAATCATCATATAATAATATAATATAATATAATTAAACAATAATCGCTATTCTGACGAAAACTAATCTGATATTTTACCAATAAATATATACCGAATTAACAATCTTCCACACTGTTTTATTCAGTGTAAAATTTATTTGGCAAATTATTTTTTTACTGTTTGCGCTTGCATAGCGGTCTATCTTCAATTTTACGTGATCTTCTCCATCGCATCTATGGGACGGGAGCAGCATGGCCTATGACTCTATGAGCCGCACCCTACAAGTGACAACTGACAACTGATAAGAGATATTACATTATTGACCAATAACCTTCACTCCCTATCCTTTTTCTTTATGACCAAGTGAAGCAATTCATTACCAAAGGGCGGTAACCGGTAAAGGCGACGTAACCGGTAAGGCGGTAACCGGTAAGGCGACGTAACCGGTATCTTATCTGTTTGACAAAGAAACAAATAAGAAGAAAAAGAAAGGTAACCTATCTCACGGAAGAAGAGAGATCCACTATCATAAAAAAATATGATATATCACGCTATGGTCAAATAATCTCATTTCACATGTACACTTTACATTTGGATGCGGTGATATACTCTTGCTGTGGGTTTCGTTTCCCATAAAAACATTAAAAAAAATATGCCATAGAAAATATCAGTGTAATTGGTTTTTGTTTTGAATTTCATAAGCATTTTCTGCTTAGAATTTATTTCAAATTACTCTTATTTTGAACTGAATCTTATTTTATTATTTTACCGCATCTTCTATAATTATTTGCGTAATAATCTCAAAAAAACGATAAAAGTATAAAAAATAAAAATATGAAAATAATTAATCTGTGATAACTTTTATACATTATAATAACTAAGAACTGGAACTAGTGATATATAAAATAAATTTTGTTAAACTCAATTTTAAATTTTTAAATGAATTTACCAGACTCGCTTTGTAAATATAACATAAAATGTAAACACCAATTTCACAAAATATTTGAAGAAAATCATTGGTTCTTTTAATTTCTATTTTCTTATTTACATGAGCAGGCATACCATCAACCTTGATTGGGGAATGGGGACAAATTAGAAAGATAAGTGACAGAAAAATTAGGCTATTAACATTTAAATACTTTTCTGAATTCCTTTCAACATTTTCATTGGTTTTAATTTTATACCAAATAATCCGGCAGGGCCTCTTTAGGAAAAGCAAGTGCTCCTAAAAAAATGCTCCCCAAGTCCCTGTAGCACGAATTAGTAATGCTTACACTTCAAGTGCGTGGTAAAAATATATAGGCATCAATATCTATAAATTATGCAACCTTACGGAGAATCAAGGGGAGACTACCCTAAAAAAAAAAAGAGATGGTGCATAATGTACCTCATCCAAACACCTTAAACAGTATCAACACCTCCCACTTAACCTGACTTTCAATCTAGTTCCCTCAGACTACTGACAACTGCCAAAAAAAACTATCACAATAAAAAAAATATGAATAAGGAGAGGCAACTTCGTATTATTCATTAGAAAAACACAAAATAGATATGAAGATGTTCCTTCATTCTTTTTTTTAGGCATCAAGACTGTCCAGGGTAAAACATGAAAGTTTTCTAGAAAAAAATAAAATAACTGCAATCAGAGTCTATTAGCAAGTAGCTTAAGTGCATGAACAGATTTAAATAATCAAAGTCTGATATCATAAGCTCCAGCAAGTACTCTCATCTCATGCACTATAAAAATTAACCTCAAAAATAACAATTAGAAAAGAACAAAAGCAACGTTGACTATTTTTTTGCAAAGTTAATCTTTTTTTAAGAAAGAGAAATCAAATTTCCAGCACCTGTAATAAACCCGACTTTTGGATTAATATGGTAGTGCATTCAGTTTCAATTTTTGGGGAAAAAGCTCCTAGTTGCACTATCTGAATCCACAAAATGTTAAGAGAATGTAGTTTGATCTCACAAAAAGGATAAAGTAATTAGTAAAATACACTAGTAGCACAGTGGAAGATGAAAAATAAACAAGATATGAATCACGGTAGAAGATGAAAAATATACAAGATATGAACCATTTATACTTGTAGGTTAACAGTAATAACTAGCCTCAAATGATGTGGCAATCACCTGTCTATATCAACAAGATATTGCATTACAACAAGACGTTGCATTATAGTGAGCCTACTCAAATTGAGGTTACATATTTCAATTGTAGCATTTTCAAAACTTAACCATGTGTACTTTAGGGCCAAAAGCAAATAGTAATTTTAAATTAAAAAAAGAATTGATTATGGATAAGATAATAGTGGATTTTAGGAACCTCAAGAGAATTGTATGAACTTAAGAAAAGTGTAAAGTTGTTTTCCTATTTGTCATTTTCAATACAAATTCTTCAAACAATAATAGTTAAGGACATAACTAGGGATATTATCATACTCAACACAATAGAAGCAGAGAAAATTTTGGAGCACTAACCTACTTAGGGTACCACGAAATGAGAAGATAAAGTTCTTGGCAACCTAACAAACTGAAGTCAGATTGTTGGTTCTGGAGTCTTAGAGTAGACATCAGCTCAAAGCGATTTCAGGTCTGATCATCATCTAACGAGGCTCAACCAAGGAACAAAAACAAACCATAAGTTATAATAAAAAATAAAAAGAAATAGAGAGCATAACAGTGAGCCAAAGAGGAATATGAGAGAGAGAGAGAGAGAATGAACATAGAGGAGCATTCAAGTCAACATCGGCAGCTTGACAATAATGATAATAATGACAAACAATAACTATAGTTATAATAATAACGATAAAACGAAAAGATCTACTGTGATAATAATGACAACCTATAACTCAATGTTTAAATCTTTATGTATGCTTGTTATATTATTCTCCATTTAATCCCTACTTGCATGTTCATTCTAATATCATCAATTGTTGGATAACAACTACAATGAAATTCAGGGGGGATCTACGAAATAATATATCACACAACAAAGAAGTAAAATACAAAAAATAAATGATAACTTCAGCAATTAGCGGAGGCATCCCGGATAATTGATTAGAAATGAAAATGAAAAAAGATAGAAAAACACAAATTACCTCATGTATTATAAATTTAGAATATCTGTGTTCATTCTCAAATTGCAGTACCCAAACACCTACTCACCAAATATAGAATAAAAAACAAAATAAAGGCATGTGATCCCACCTTAATCAAAAGGCAGAGCAACTCAGCTCTGCCAAAAAGAAAAAGGTAAAAGAGTAATCTCTAAATTGAAACTCATATTTTACCTTGTTGATTTTTAATTTAGCACACAAATCTTTTCATTCTCATTTCTATGGTACCACGAGTTTGTGAGTTCATTTTTCCTTACAGTCATTAGGAATATAATACAAACCATGCAAAAATTCAGATTATAATATAACATTCTGTATTTCTGTTTTCTTTGTAAGCAAACCACAAGAAGATACACAAAAGTTTTTTGTTTCTAAAACATAAGAAGCATACCTTTTTTTTTTTGAGATGGTCACGTTAACTTGGGGGGGGGGGGGGGGGGGACAAATGGCATATAAAACAGATAATGATTAATATATCCTGCCAGCCACTCCATGTGAATCAAGCACATCTAGGTGTCAATCACCAAGCTTTAATTCTCTTTCTGCAGCGCTACACACATATACACAAGTTACTTAAATGGTCTAAAATAAGATTTAAACTTTTGGAAGAAAAATTAGCTAGAAGTTCATCTTTTCCAATTAGGCTTTTTGACTCAATCTAATCAAGGGCCTTTTTGTAGGCTACAGTCACCAATCTTTGCTCATGCCAACACGGATTGACTGGTCAAAGGGTAAGAAGATTGGATAAACCCTCTATGATGTTAGTCTATGTTTAAACTCCTATTGCATATTCAGCCTAAGATCAACAATCTATGAGTCATCGCTCTGATGCAAAGTATATTCTTAAATCTGGAATCCTATTGTGTCCCATAACAACATAAAACAAAAAGAACCTAAAATGAAGAACATCTTCAGCATCTGTGTTTGAACAAATTGTACAGAAGAAATTTATTTTGAAATCCACGATATCAGTCTTCATACCAAGACCACTCAAGCCAGTAGGCACCCTGCAAAATGCTAAGCTAGACGATACCTCATGTCGTGTAATACTAGATTCAATTCTCGAACTGTTGTACTACACTAAGTAACTGGGGAGCAGCCAAAAAGGACATCTCTCACCTTAATTAACTCAGGATTGGATTGGATAACTTTATTTTTTATTTCCAATTTCTCACAATAAAAAAATGAAAGTGCGTAATCCTTGCTCATTTTATTCCAAAGGTCTCATGTGCATGTCACCTCATTTTCCCCTTACAGTTACAAAAGGATTACCCATAAAGAAGGGAAGTCAGGTTAAAATGAATTGTGGAGGATCAATTTTGATTATTTTTTTCAGCAAAGATGATTAGTAAAGGTTTTATTTCTAATGCAATTGAAATCAGGAGCAAAACATCAAGGTGGTGTTATATCTTTTTTAGACAGGCATAAATAAAAGTCTAAATGAATATAGTAAAACTTTTGATTCGTTGAATAAGTATATTTGATCTCTACCTTATCAATCACGAGCCTGTTCCTTTAGCTTTTTGCATAGTTTTGGGGTCTTTCTCTAACCAACTCATCCACTGCCATTCTTGGGCCTTCAGCCTTTTGAAACGAGTAGACATCGTGAGAGAGCGGAGCCTTCAGTCTTTTCTAGTGAAGTATGATGTCTAGTTCTTTGCTACTACCAAAGTATCTCTGCAAGTACCTTAATAACACAGATGTATCCATCTATTTGAGATTTGATATGGTTAGTTCACGACCGATAAAAGTTGTCTTATCATGGAATATGGAGGGATATTTTGGTATTTTTATTTTAGCATTTTTTCAGAAAAAGGCAAAAAAAAATTTCAAGCTATTGACATACTGCATTAGAGGAAATAACAAAAAGGTGTTATCTTGTTGTTATGTCAATTTTATGCATCAATAATATCAAGAGCAAACCACAATATTACCTTATAAAGTAATTATAAGGTAATATTCAGGTTCTCTGTTACTACCAAGGAACTTTCTTCAATGATCTTTTAGGTGTTACACTATCTACTGCCTCTCTGAAGGTCAGGATCTCTCGGTTCAAAATCAGCTCCAGCTAAAAGAAGATTCTCCAAAAAGAACTAAACTAAAAACTCAAGATAACAACTAAAAAGTATTAGGAGCAATGTAGACTATATTTATTTCATATGCTTAGATGTATTAAAATGTGTCAGTTACAATAAAAACTTGAGTTTTTTCTTGCAAAATTATCTCGTTTCCACATCATTTCTCCTCAGAATCACACAAAGAAGACATTAATAAGAGGATAAAATAATATAAACATCAAATTGAGATATAAAAATATGAATTATATGCATATACCAGCTTGACTGGAATTTTAATTCATTTTATTTAAGCCATATTTGTTGCAACTTCAAATTTGACACAAATTAATTAAGTCCAGACCTACATTTGTTATAGAGTGAGTAGAGAAAATTAAAGTTAACCCTGAGCTGTTGTAATAATAATGATGCAACAAACTCCCTCGATGTCTAGATCTCTTATTTCTGCTAGTTATATTATTATTAGTATTTGTTTAAACTTTATTCGCATGTCCAGCCTAATTAATATCAATAATTATTGGGTAATTACTAACAATGAAATTCAGGGGAAATTTTTTAAAATATGATGGACAATAAAAAAGGCAAAAAATGACAACTTTAACAACTAGTAGATGTCTGGAACACCAATTACTGATGAAGTTTTCAAAAAGACTGTAAAATATGCATTACTATGTATTGTAGTGTCCGTATTCATTCTCAAATTTCAGTAACAAACAAGTAATATCATGTATTTTGGTATAAAACAAGTAAGGCATATGGAATAAAGTTTAAGAAGACACTCATCTTTTATTGATTACAATCAAGCTTTCCTGCTCAACCTATCCATTTTGCTGCAAGCCCTTAGCTTCTGCCAACAAAAAGTTCCATTAGTCAAAGGAAAGAAGATTAGATACGCTCTTTTGATTATGTATCTATCATTCTAGATGTTTCATTGTTGCTTGTTATATTAGTCTTTTTTAATTTTTGTTACATGTTCAAACAAGGATCAATAATCCTTACATGATTGTTATGATGAATTGCATATTTTAAAATCTGGAAAAACCTACTATCATGTCCCAAAACAATAGGCACTTGAAATGAAGGACATCTTCAACATTCATGCATGTGCACAAAATTTTATAGAACAAATTTATTTTTTAAAATCAAGCAGACATGCATGTAGATTGGAATAAGTGATTCCTGAAGTCTACAGAATTGCCCTCCAATATACAAATCAAAAGTCAGTAGGCACCATGCAAAAAAAAAAAAAAAAGTAAAAGATCAAATAAAATGAACAAATACAATGATAAATTATATTAGTTATGAGAGAAATGCCAAAGTATAGATGAAATATAAAAAGGATAATAAACTAAACAATACCTTACTTGGTGGCAGCTTGCATGCTTAGTGTTGAGTAGCAAAAAAGGACATCCTCTACCTTAATGAAAAGGAAGACCAACTAAAAACTGCAAAATAAATTGGAGAAATGTTAACTTTAAATTGAAACTCATAAAAAAAAATTCTCAAAAAAAAGTATTTGAATGTGCTCATTTTGTTCAAAGGTCTTGTGTGTCTGTCACCTAATCTTTTCATTGCAGTCATAATAGGATTATACCTATCATGTAAGCTATAACAGACTAAGAAAATTAGAAAGTCAGATTATCATCTTCCAAAAAGCACCCTGCCACAACATGAGATTTTAGCTTGAAAATAACAATTACGAGTGAAATGAAGCATAGAAAAATTTCAACCTATACGAACATAGAACATCGGTATTTTTATAAATTTTCATACAAGACTTAGCTAGAAAAATATCATGCAACTCGTCAGAACCCAAGAGAATCATAAAAAAATTATCAAAATGGAACACCGATCACTGGCAAGCAGTTGCAAGCCTGTCTGACAGTCCTATGCACATTTAGCCACACATCACCCTAGTCAAAAAGCAAAGTAGATAGAGCAAATATAAAATAAATATAGATATTAGTAGAGAATCACAGAAAAATAGTAAAATGATAATTATTGGTTATCATAGACATAATGAACTTCAAATATCGTTTATAGAGATATAAACTTGAGCGAGGTTGAGAAAAAGAGCTTCATTACAAGTACACAAAGCATACTGGACAAATATACGCGCACAATTTAGCCACTCACCACCTCAGTCAAAAAGCAAAGTGCACAAATCTGAATATATATATATAAAAGTAAAGAATCACGGGAAAATAGTAAAATGACTAGAAAATTTAAGATATGAATCATTTTTATACTCGCGGGTCACAAATTTTCTTCTATGGTCATAGCTACTATTCTATCCGCTGACTCTCCGAAGTCTGGATCTCTTGGCTTCACATAAGCTCAAGCAAAAACAAAAGATCATAATAGACATAAATGAACTTCAATTAATTATTCACAAAAATATAAACTCGTGTACATATTGAGAAGAATAGCCCTATTACAAGTACACAAATTTAATAGAACCAAATGAAAGTTGAATGTTTACTCAAATCTAGAGGCCTATCATGTCCCAAGCCCACATCACATAATCTTAATGATGAATTTTCTTCAGTTCCGTATTTGTGTGTATGCACAGATTTGTATCGAAGGAGCTTGCTTGTCCAAATAAAATGGCTAGTGAAATCAAATAATGATAAACGGGTACCTCTAAATCGACATTTGAGGGTGGTACTTGGAGTCCACAAATTTCACCCCAAAGCCAAATGTCGCTTGTAGCATCTGTTCTCACACTAAAACACTCACTCAGGGACAACTTCATTCAATTGTGCCGAGACAGAATAGGACACGTCCCCCGTCTTTAACCAAAAAGCAGACAAACTAGGATCAGGAAAAAAAAAGCAAACATCAAATTTTACCTTATATATAATTTTATACCTAATTAAATTCAATTTTAGAAAAAAGAAATTTGAATGAACAGAATTCTGAAGGTAAATGTACAAAATGGTACCGGATTTATATAGGAATAGAACAACTTATCTAATTTTGCTAAGCTCTGGCCTTCTTGTACTTGACATGGCCATACTCCTCTCGCTAGGAATAAGGCGTGTATTATTATGAAATAGCAACATGTTGGCGGGAGTAATCGACCATGAGGACGAACGAGACAGAATATGGCTAGCTCTTGGCCAGAGAAAGGAGCGTGAAAGAGGAGAAAGTGGAGGTAGCTTTTGGCTAAAGAGAGCAGTGGGGAGAGATTGCACTACTGAAATAAGAGAGGGGAATGAGATCGAAAATGGTGAAGTGAGAGGTCACACGGAGAGATGAAAAATGAAGGAAAATTGCTCTACTAGGAATCTAGTCGGGGCCTTCCTTCTTTAGCAAGCCTCGCGGTTCATATTAATTAATGAATGAGGCGCGTTATTAATGAAAAGAAGATTCTCCTGCTATTATATTTCCTAAATATATATACTGAATATTGATCGATTGTTTTTGAGAAATGTTGTATTTCTGTTTATATCCATCACTCATCAAATAGATGCTGCATCGATTTTTTTTTACCGTTGGACTGATTAATTGCCTAATTCGTTCGATTGTTATTCTTATCTTCAAAATAATGTTAATGTTAGTTGTAGTTTAATGTTACGGTTCTAAATTTTAATTTATGAAACTCTTGTTTTTTAACTAATTATTACTTGAAGAGGTTTTTAACAAGTGCCGAGTGACCGGCTAAAAAAACATTGATCGATTTTAATAAGATGGATTTCTATTTTTTTTATATATGAACATTGTCAGTGTGAAATACAAATTGCTGATGAATTAGTCTCTATTATGTGACGAAACCAGCAAACAAATCAATATTATCTTTTATAGGGACTAAGTAGTATGATATATACAAGTTTCAAGTGCAGACACACATGAATAATGATAATCAGTAAACAACAACGACATTAATCATACTGACACGTAAGCTTGAGTTTACGATAGACTTTAGGATCTATATGGTAACTCTTCTTTTTCAACTCAAAAAAGGAGAAAAAAAAACTACTTTTAGAAATAAAGGTACCCAGATGATTTTGCATTCCTCTTCATTTCTTTATTATATAAGAGTAAAAACATTAAAAGTTAAGAAAAATAATATCAGATTATATCTGATATAATATATGTAATTAATCTTACATTTATTGATCTTTTTCATATTAGAATGACATAAATATTATCATGTAATAATTTTTTTTGTATCTAAAATAAATAAAAAAATCGCTACAACGCGCGCCTACATAGCTAGTCAATATTAAGGTTTGACAAAATGAGTTGTGATGACAAAGACCAATTATGAAGAGCATTCGATGAGCAAATAATAGGATGAACGGTATATGAAATTCAATCGCTGGACAGAATTTGATTAATATTATTTTTGGTTTTGAATCAAGTAATTACGAAATTAAAAAGGAATCAATGTTTTCTACCATTGAAAACTGCTTAATTATAATACTAAACCAAATCTCCTACTAAGAGCTGATAACGAATTTAAAAATGAGAAATAATAGAATTTGTTCTTGATGGGATTAATTTGTTACTAAATAAATTTCTGATAATCAATGTGCGAATAGCTAGCTCTCTTGGTTGTTATTTTTTTATTTTAGAGATGCCCAATGTAAGTTTAACAATATAAATAGAACCTAATTTGAGGATAATTTATCGCCTGTTAAAAAAAATGTCACATCAAAAACTTGATATTCATATAAAAATAAAATTATAGGCGCATAACTACATATAATTTTCTAAATATTTTTATCCACATAACAACATATAATTTCACAAAAATTAAAATAATTAATTCTAATTATGCCTATTAGAATATTATCCAATTAACACTTCGATATGAACATTGTAAGACACTAATTTTGCACAAAGCATAAGTAAGATGCATTAAAAACAGCTGGTTAAACAAGTTGTTCGAGTTTTTCAAAAACAATTGCCGCATAACTACATATAATTTCGTATAAATTAATATAATTACTCCTATTTAAGCCTTTTATATGGTTGTCCATTTAAAACGTCGATATGAATATTCTATAACTCTAATTTTACACAAAACATAAGTAAGCTGCATTAAAAACTGTTGTTTGACTTGCTCAATGTTTTGGCTGCATAACTACACATAATTTCGTACAAATTAATATAATTACTCCTAATTACTTCTATTATAATATTATTCAATTAACACTTCGATGTGCATATTCTACGACACTATTTTTTTGTAAAACATAATTAAGATGAATTAGAAACTGTTATTTAAAAAAGTAGTTTAGTTTTTTTAACATTTTTGGCCTCATAACCACACATAATTATGTAAAAAATAATGTAATTACTCCTAATTATGCCTATTAGATGATTAGCCATTTAATACTTCGATATGAAAATTTTACTACACTAATTTTGCACGAAACATAAGTAAGATGCATTAAAATTTTCAAAATATTTGGCCCATAACTACATATTATTTCGCAAAAATTAATATAATTACTACTAATTATGCCTGTTTTTAAATAGTCAAATTAAAACTTTGTTATGAATAATATATAACGCTTATTTTGTACAAAACATAAGTAAGATGCATTAAAAACTGCTCTTTATACAAGTTGTTTAAGATTTTCAACATTTTTTGCCTCATAACTACACATAATTTCATTAATATTAATTTAATTACTCCTAATTATGTCTATTAGAAGATTATCCAATTAACACTTCGATATGAACATTCTACGACGCTAATTTTGCACAGAATATAAGTAAGATGCATTGAAAATAGCTGTTTAAACAAGTTTGCTTCAGTTTTTCAAACTTTTTGGCCCAATAACAATATATAATTTTGTAAATATTAATTTAATTACTCTACTCCTAATTATGTCTATTAGAATATTATCTAATTAATGCTTCGATATTAACATTCTACGATACTAATTTTGCGCATAATTGGGTAAGATGTATTGAAAACAACTGTTTAAACAAGTTTGCTTCAGTTTTTCAAAAATTTTGTCCCAATAACAAAATATAATTTCGTGAAAAAATTATAATTACTCATAATTACGTTTATTATAAAATTTTCCAATTAAAACTTCGATATGAATATGATATGACGCAAATTTTGCACATAACGTAAGTAAGATGCATTTAAAACTACTATTTATACATGTTGTTTAAGATTTTCAACATTTTTATTTACATAACTACACTTAATTTTTTGAAAAAATTAATATCATTACTCGTAATTATGACTATTAGAAGATTATCCAATTAAAACTTTGATATGAACATCGTACGACACTAATTTTGCACAAAACATAAGTATGATGCATTTAAAAACTTCAGTTTATACAGGATGCTTAAGATTTTCAATATTGTTTTCCTCATAATCACACATAATTTCTTAAAAATTAATTTAATTACTCATAATTATGCCTCTTAGAAGATTATCCAATAAGCACTTCGATATGAACATCCTACGACACTAATTTTGCACAAAACATAAATAAGATGCATTAAAAACAGCTGTTTAAACAAGTTGTTTATATTTTAAAATTATTGGCCGCATAACTACGCATAATTTTATATAATTTAATATAATTACTCCTAATTATGACTATTATAATTTTTTTCAATTAAATCTTTGATATGAATATTATATGACGCTAATTTTGCAAAAAACACTAGTAAGATGCATTTAAAACTGCTTTTTATGCATGTTGTTTAAGATTTTCAATATTTTTATCTCATAACTACACATTATTTCTTCAAAATTAATTTAATTACTCCTAATTATGCCTATTAGAATATTATCCAATTAACACTTTGACATGAACATTTTAAGACACTAATTTTGCACAAAGCATAAGTAATATGCACTAAAAACAGCTGTTTAAACAAATTGTTTGAGTTTTTCAAAAAATTTGGCCGCATAACTGCATATAATTTCGTATAAATTAATATAATTACTCATATTTATGCCTTTTATATGGTTGTCCATTTAAAACATCGAAATAAATATTCTATGACTCTAATTTTGCACTAAACATAAGTAAACAGCATTAAAAACTGTTGTTTGACTTACTCAATGTTTTGGCCGCATAACTACACATAATTTCCTACAAAATAATATAATTACTCCTAATTACTTCTATTATAGTATTATTCAGTTAACACTTTGATGTGCATATTCTACGAATTATTTTTTTCTAAAACATAATTAAGATGAATTAGAAACTGTTATTTAAAAAAGCAGTTGAGTTTTTTTTAGCATTTTTTGCCTCATAACGTCACATAATTATGTAAAAAATAATGTAATTACTTCTAATTATGCCTATTAGAAGATTAGCCATTTAATACTTCGATATGAACATTCTACTACACTAATTTTGCATGAAACATAAGTAAGATGCATTAAAAACTGTTGTTTAAACTAGTTGTTTGAGTTTTTCAAAACATTTGGCCCCACAACTACATATTATTTCACAAAAATTAATATAATTACTACTAATTATGCATGTTATTAAATAGTCTAATTAAAACTTTGATATGAATATTATATAACGCTTATTTTGCACAAAACATAAGTAAGATGCATTAAAAACTGCTATTTATACAAGTTGTTTAAGATTTTCAACATTTCTTGCCTCATAACTACACATAATTTCGTGAATATTAATTTAATTACGCCTAATTATGTCTATCAGAAGATTATCCAATTAACACTTCGATATGAATATTCTACGACACTAATTTTGCATAGAATATAAGTAAGATGCATTGAAAACAACTGTTTAAACAAGTTTGCTTCAGTTTTTCAAAAATTTTCGCCCAATAACAACATATAATTTTGTAAATATTAATTTAATTACTCAACTCCTAATTTTGTCTATTAGAAGATTATCTAATTAACACTTCGATATGAACATTCTACGATACTAATTTTACACATAATATAAGTAAGATGTATTGAAAACAGCTCTTCAAGTTTGCTTCGGTTTTTCAAAAAATTTGTCCCAATAACAACATATAATTTCGTGAAAAAATTATAATTACTCGTAATTATGTTTATTATAAAATTTTCCAATTAAAACATCGATATGAATATGATATGACGCCAATTTTGCACATAACGTAAGTAAGATGCATTTAAAACAGCTGTTTATACATGTTGTTTAAGATTTTCAACATTTTTTGCCACATAACTACACTTAATTTCTGAAAAATTAATGTAATTACTCATAATTATGACTATTAGAAGATTATCCAATTAAAACTTTGATATGACCATCGTACGACACTAATTTTGCACAAAACATAAGTAAGATGCGTTAAAAACAGCTGTTTAAACAAGTTGTTTGACTTTTTCAAAATTATTGGCCGCATAACTACGCATAATTTTATGAAAAATAATATAATTACTCCTAATTATGACTATTATAAATTTTTTCAATTAAAAATTTGAGATGAAAATTATATGACGCTAATTTTGCACAAAACACAAGTAGGATGCATTTAAAAACTGCAGTTTATACAGGTTGCTTAAGATTTTCAATATTTTTTTCCTCATAACCACACATAATTTCTTAAAAATTAATTTAATTACTCATAATTATGCCTCTTAGAAGATTATCCTATTAGCACTTCGATATGAACATCCTACGACACTAATTTTGCACAAAACATGAGTAAGATGCATAAAAAACAACCGTTTAAATAAGTTGTTTATATTTTTAAAATTATTGGCCGCATAACTACGCATAATTCCGTGTAAATATAATTACTCCTAATTATGAATATTATAATTTTTTTCAATTAAAACTTTGATATGAATATTATATGACGCTAATTTTGCAAAAAACACTAGTAAGATGCATTTAAAACTGCTTTTTATGGATGTTGTTTAAGATTTTCAATATTTTTGTCTCATAACTACACATTATTTCTTAAAAATTAATTTAATTACTTCTAATTATGCCTATTAGAATATTATCTAATTAACACTTTGACATGAACATTGTAAGACACTAATTTTGCACAAAGCATAAGTAAGATGCACTAAAAACAAGTGTTTAAATAAGTTGTTTGAGTTTTTCAAAACTTTTGGCTGCATAACTGCATATAATTTCGTATAAATTAATATAATTACTCCTATTTATGCCTTTTATATGGTTATCTATTTAAAACGTCGATATGAAAATTCTATGACCCTAATTTTGCACAAAACATAAGTAAACTGCATTAAAAACTGTTGTTTGACTTACTCAATGTTTTGGCCGTATAACTACACATAATTTCATACAAATTAATATAATTACTCTTAATTACTTCTATTATAGTATTATTCAGTTAACACTTCGATGTGCATATTCTACGAACTATTTTTTTCTGAAACATAATTAAGATGAATTAGAAACTGTTATTTAAAAAAGTAGTTGAGTTTTTTTAACATTTTTTGTCTCATAACGTCACATAATTATGTAAAAAATAATATAATTACTCCAAATTATGCCTATTAGAAGATTAGGAATTTAATACTTCGATATGAACATTCTACTACACTAATTTTGCATGAAACATAAGTAAGATGCATTAAAACTGTTGTTTAAACTAGTTGTTTGAGTTTTTCAAAATATTTGGCCCCATAACTACATCTTATTTGACAAAAAATAATATAATTACTACTTATTATGCCTGTTATTAAATAGTCTAATTAAAACATTGATATGAATATTATATAACGCTTATTTTGCACAAAACATAAGTAAGATGCAATAAAACTGATTTTTATACAAGTTATTTAAGATTTTCAACATTTTTTTGCCTCATAACTACACATAATTTCGTGAATATTAATTTAATTACTCCTAATTATGTTTATTAGATGATCATCTAATTAACACTTCGATATGAACAATCTACGATACTAATTTTGCACATAATATAAGTAAGATGTATTGAAAACAGCCGTTTAAACAAGTTTGCTTCAGTTTTTCAAAAATTTTGTCCTAATAACAACATATAATTTCGTGAAAAATTACAATTACTCATAATGACGTTTATTATAAATTTTTCAATTAAAACTTTGATATGAATATTATATGATGCCAATTTTGCACATAACGTAAATAAGATGCCTTTAAAACTACTGTTTATACATGTTGTTTAAGATTTTCAACATTTCTTGTCACATAACTAGACTTAATTTCTTACAAATTAATATAATTACTCATAATTATGAATATTAGAAGATTATCCAATTAAAACTTTGATATGAACATCCTACGACACTAATTTTTTCACAAAACATAAGTAAGATGCATTAAAAATAATTGTTTAAACAATTTGTTTGAATTTTTCAAATTTATTGGCCGCATAACTACGCATAATTTCGTGCAAAATAATATAATTACTCCTAATTATGACTATTATAATTTTTTTTAATTAAAACTTTGGGATGAATATTATATGATGTTAATTTTGAACAAAACACAAGTAGGATGCATTTAAAAACTGCAGTTTATACAGGTTGATTAATATTTTCAACATTTTTGACCTCAAAACCACACATAATTTCTTAAAAATTAATTTAATTACTCATAATTATGCCTTTTAGAAGATTATCCAATAAGCACTTCGATATGAACATCCTACGATACTAATTTTGCACAAAACATAAGTAAGATGCATTAAAAACAACTGTTTAAACAAGTTGTTTACATTTTTAAAATTATTGGCCGCGTAACTACTTATAATTTCGTGCAAATTAATATAATTACTCATAATTATGATGATTATAATTTTTTTCAATTTAAACTTTCATATGAATATTATATTATGCTAATTTTGCAAAAAAAACACTAGTAAGATGCATTTAAAACTGCTCTTTATACATGTTGCTTAAGATTTTTAATATTTTTTTGTTTCATAACTACACATAATTTCTTGAAAATTAATTTAATTACTCCTAATTATGCCTATTAGAATATTATCCAATTAACACTTCGAGATGAACATTGTAAGACACTAATTTTGCACAAAGCATAAGTGAGATGCACCAAAAACAGCTGATTAACAAGTTGTTTGAGTTTTAAATTTTTTTTTGCTGCATAACTGTATATAATTTCATATAAATTAATATAATTACTCCTATTTATGCCTTTGATATGGTTATCTATTTTAAAGTCGATATGAATATTCTATGACCCTAATTTTGGACAAAACATAAGTAAACTGCATTAAAAACTGTTGTTTGACTTACTCAATATTTTGGCCGTTTAACTACACATAATTTCGTACAAATTAGTATAATTACTCTTAATTACTTCTATTATAGTATTATTCAGTTAACACTTCGATATGCATATTCTACGAACTATTTTTTCCTAAAACATAATTAAGATGAATTAGAAACTGTTATTTAAAAAAGGAGTTGAGTTTTTTTAACATTTTTGCTTCATATCGTCACATAATTATGTAAAAAATAATGTAATTACTTCTAATTATGCCTATTAGAAGATTAGCCATTTAATACTTTGATATGAACATTCTACTACACTAATATTGCACGAAACATAAGTAAGATGCATTAAAAACTATTGTTTAAACAAGTTGTTTGAGTTTTTCAAAATATTTGGCCGCATAACTACATATTATTTCGCAAATATTAATATAATTACTACTAATTATGCCTGTTATGAAATAGTTTAATTAAAACATTGATATGAATATTATAAAATACTTATTTTGCTCAAAACATAAGTAAGATGCATTAAAAACTGCTCTTTTACAAGTTGTTTAAGATTTTCAATATTTTTTGCCTCATAACTATACATAATTTCATGAATATTAATTTAATTACTTCTACTTATGTGTATTAGAAGATTATCCAATTAACACTTCGATAAACAATCTACGATGCTAATTTTGCACAGAAATAAGTAAGATGCATTGAAAACAGCTGTTTAAACAAGTTTGCTTCATTTTTCAAACTTTTTGGCCCAATAACAACATATAATTTGATAAATATAAATTTAATTACTCCTAATTATGTCTGTTAGAAGATTATCCAATTAACACTTCGATATGAACATTCTACGACACAAATTTTGCACAGAATATAAATAAGATGCATTGGAAACAATTGTTTAAACAAGTTTGCTTCAGTTTTTCAAACTTTTTGGCCCAATAAGAACATATAATATTGTAAATATTAATTTAGTTACTCCTAATTATGTCTATTAGAAGATTATCTAATTAACACTTCGATATAAACATTCTACGGTTCTAATTTTGCACATAATATAAGTAAGATGTATTGAAAACAGCTGTTTAAACAAGTTTGCTTTAGTTTTTCAAAAAAATTGTCCCAATAATAACATATAATTTCATGAAAAATTACAATTACTCATAATGACGTTTATTATAAAACTTTCCAATTAAAACTTCGATATGAATATTATATGACGCCAATTTTGCACGTAACGTAAATAAGATGCATTTAAAACTGCTGTTTATACATGTTGTTTAAGATTTTCAACATTTTTTTATCACATAACTACACTTAATTTCTTAAAAATTTACATAATTACTCATAATTATGACTATTAGAAGATTATCCAATTAAAACTTTGTTATGAACATCCTACGACACTAATTTTGCACAAAACATCAGTAATATGCATTAAAAATAGCTGTTTAAATAAGTTATTTGACTTTTTCAAATTTATTGGCCGCATAACTACGCATAATTTCGTGCAAAATTATATAATTACTCCTAATTATGACTACTATAAATTTTTTTAATTAAAACTTTGAGATGAATATTATATGACGCTATTTTTGCACAAAACACAAGTAGGATGCATTTAAAAACTGCAGTTTATACAGTTGCTTAAGATTTTCAACATTTTTTTACCTCATAACCACACATAATTTCTTGAAAATTAATTTAATTACTCATAATTATGCCTATTAGAAGATTATCCAATAAGCACTTCGATATGAACATCCTACGACACTAATTTTGCACAAAACATAAGTAAAATGCATTAAAAACTGCTCTTTATACAAGTTGTTTTAGTTTTTCAACATTTTTTACCTCATAACTATACATAATTTCATGAATATTAATTTAATTACTCCTAATTATGTCTATTAGAAGATTATCCAATTAACACTTCGATATGAACATTCTACGACGCTAATTTTGCACAGAATATAAGTAAGATGCATTTAAAACAAATGTTTAAACAAGTTTGCATAAGTTTTTCAAACTTTTTGGCCCAATAACAACATATAATTTGATAAATATTAATTTATTTACTCCTAATTATGTCTATTAGAAGATTATCCAATTAACACTTCGATATGAACATTCTACGACACTAATTTTGCACAGAATATAAATAAGATGCATTGAAAACAATTTGTTTAAAAAAGCTTGCTTCAGTTTTCCAAACTTTTTGGCCCAATAACAACATATAATATTGGAAATATTAATTCAGTTACTCCTAATTATGTCTATTAGAAGATTATCTAATTAACACTTCGATATGAACATTCTACGATACTAATTTTGCACATAATATAAGTAAGATGTATTGAAAACAATTGTTTAAACAAGTTTGCTTCAGTTTTTCAAAACTTTTGTCCCAATAACAACATATAATTTCGTGAAAAATTACAATTACTCATAATGACGTTTATTATAAAATTTTCTAATTAAAACTTCGATATGAATATTATATGACGCCAATTTTGCACATAACGTAAATAAGATGCATTTAAAACTGCTGTTTATACATGTTGTTTAAGATTTTCAATATTTTTGTCACATAACTACACTTAATTTCTTAAAAATTAATATAATTACTAATAATTATGACTATTAGAATATTATCCAATTAAAACTTTGATATGAACATCCTACGACACTAATTTTGCACAAAACATAAGTAAGATGCATTAAAAATAGCTGTTTAAACAAGTTGTTTGACTTTTTCAAATTTATTGGCCGCATAACTACGCATAATTTCGTGAAAAATAATATAATTACTCCTAATTATGACTATTATAAATTTTTTTAATTAAAACTTTGAGATGAATATTATATGACGCTAATTTTGAACTAAACACAAGTAGGATGCATTTAAAAACTGCAGTTTATACAGGTTGCTTAAGATTTTCAATATTTTTACCTCATAACCACACATAATTTCTTTAAAATTAATTTAATTACCCATAATTATGCCTTTTAGAAGATTATCCAATAAGCACTTCGATATGAACATCCTAGGACACTAATTTTGCACAAAACATAAGTCAAATGCATTAAAAACAACTGTTTAAACAAGTTGTTTATATTTTTAAAATTATTGGCCGCATAACTACGCATAATTTCGTGCAAATTAATATAATTACTCATAATTATGACTATTATAATTTTTTTCAATTTAAACTTTGATATGAATATTATATTACGCTAATTTTGCAAAAAAAACACTAGTAAGATGCATTTAAAACTGCTCTTTATACATGTTGCTTAAGATTTTCAATATTTTTTTGTTTCATAACTACACATAATTTCTTGAAAATTAATTTAATTACTCCTAATTATGCCTATTAGAATATTATCCAATTAACACTTCGAGATGAACATTGTAAGACACTAATTTTGCACAAAGCATAAGTAAGATGCACCAAAAACAACTGATTAAACATAAGTAAACTGCATTAAAAACTGTTGTTTGACTTACTCAATATTTTGGCCGTATAACTACACATAATTTCGTACAAATTAATATAATTACTCTTAATTACTTCTATTATAGTATTATTCAGTTAACACTTCGATATGCATATTCTACGAACTATTTTTTTCTAAAACATAATTAAGATGAATTAGAAACTGTTATTTAAAAAAGGAGTTGAGTTTTTTAACATTTTTGCCTCATAACGTCACATAATTATGTAAAAAATAATGTAATTACTTCTAATTATGCCTATTAGAAGATTAGCCATTTAATACTTCGATATGAACATTCTACTACACTAATTTTGCACAAAACATAAGTAAGATGCATTAAAAACTGTTGTTTAAACAAGTTGTTTGAGTTTTTCAAAATATTCGGCCCCATAACTACATATTATTTCGCAAATATTAATATAATTACTACTAATTATGCCTGTTATGAAATAGTTTAATTAAAACTTTGATATGAATATTATAAAATACTTATTTTGCTCAAAACATAAGTAAGATGCATTAAAAACTGCTCTTTATACAAGTTGTTTAAGATTTTCAATATTTTTTGCCTCATAACTATACATAATTTCATGAATATTAATTTAATTACTTCTACTTATGTGTATTAGAAGATTATCCAATTAACACTTCGATATGAACAATCTACGATGCTAATTTTGCACAGAATATAAGTAAGATGCATTGAAAACAAATGTTTAAACAAGTTTGCTTCAGTTTTTCAAACTTTTTGGCCCAATAACAACATATAATTTGATAAATATAAATTTAATTACTCCTAATTATGTCTGTTAGAAGATTATCCAATTAACACTTCGATATGAACATTCTACGACACAAATTTTGCACAGAATATAAATAAGATGCATTGGAAACAAATTGTTTAAACAAGTTTGCTTCAGTTTTTCAAACTTTTTGGCCCAATAAGAACATATAATATTGTAAATATTAATTTAGTTACTCCTAATTATGTCTATTAGAAGATTATCTAATTAACACTTCGATATGAACATTCTACGGTTCTAATTTTGCACATAATATAAGTAAGATGTATTGAAAACAAATTGTTTAAACAAGTTTGCTTCAGTTTTTCAAAAAATTGTCCCAATAATAACATATAATTTCATGAAAAATTACAATTACTCATAATGACGTTTATTATAAAACTTTCCAATTAAAACTTCGATATGAATATTATATGACGCCAATTTTGCACGTAACGTAAATAAGATGCATTTAAAACTGCTGTTTATACATGTTGTTTAAGATTTTCAACATTTTTTTATCACATAACTACACTTAATTTCTTAAAAATTTACATAATTACTCATAATTATGACTATTAGAAGATTATCCAATTAAAACTTTGTTATGAACATCCTACGACACTAATTTTGCACAAAACATCAGTAATATGCATTAAAAATAGCTGTTTAAATAAGTTATTTGACTTTTTCAAATTTATTGGCCGCATAACTACGCATAATTTCGTGCAAAATTATATAATTACTCCTAATTATGACTACTATAAATTTTTTTAATTAAAACTTTGAGATGAATATTATATGACGCTATTTTTGCACAAAACACAAGTAGGATGCATTTAAAAACTGCAGTTTATACAGGTTGCTTAAGATTTTCAACATTTTTTTACCTCATAACCACACATAATTTCTTGAAAATTAATTTAATTACTCATAATTATGCCTATTAGAAGATTATCCAATAAGCACTTCGATATGAACATCCTACGACACTAATTTTGCACAAAACATAAGTAAAATGCATTAAAAACTGCTCTTTATACAAGTTGTTTTAGTTTTTCAACATTTTTTACCTCATAACTATACATAATTTCATGAATATTAATTTAATTACTCCTAATTATGTCTATTAGAAGATTATCCAATTAACACTTCGATATGAACATTCTACGACGCTAATTTTGCACAGAATATAAGTAAGATGCATTTAAAACAGCTGTTTAAACAAGTTTGCATAAGTTTTTCAAACTTTTTGGCCCAATAACAACATATAATTTGATAAATATTAATTTATTTACTCCTAATTATGTCTATTAGAAGATTATCCAATTAACACTTCGATATGAACATTCTACGACACTAATTTTGCACAGAATATAAATAAGATGCATTGAAAACAAATGTTTAAAAAAGCTTGCTTCAGTTTTCCAAACTTTTTGGCCCAATAACAACATATAATATTGGAAATATTAATTCAGTTACTCCTAATTATGTCTATTAGAAGATTATCTAATTAACACTTCGATATGAACATTCTACGATACTAATTTTGCACATAATATAAGTAAGATGTATTGAAAACAGCTGTTTAAACAAGTTTGCTTCAGTTTTTCAAAACTTTTGTCCCAATAACAACATATAATTTCGTGAAAAATTACAATTACTCATAATGACGTTTATTATAAAATTTTCTAATTAAAACTTCGATATGAATATTATATGACGCCAATTTTGCACATAACGTAAATAAGATGCATTTAAAACTGCTGTTTATACATGTTGTTTAAGATTTTCAATATTTTTGTCACATAACTACACTTAATTTCTTAAAAATTAATATAATTACTAATAATTATGACTATTAGAATATTATCCAATTAAAACTTTGATATGAACATCCTACGACACTAATTTTGCACAAAACATAAGTAAGATGCATTAAAAATAGCTGTTTAAACAAGTTGTTTGACTTTTTCAAATTTATTGGCCGCATAACTACGCATAATTTCGTGAAAAATAATATAATTACTCCTAATTATGACTATTATAAATTTTTTTAATTAAAACTTTGAGATGAATATTATATGACGCTAATTTTGAACTAAACACAAGTAGGATGCATTTAAAAACTGCAGTTTATACAGGTTGCTTAAGATTTTCAATATTTTTACCTCATAACCACACATAATTTCTTTAAAATTAATTTAATTACCCATAATTATGCCTTTTAGAAGATTATCCAATAAGCACTTCGATATGAACATCCTAGGACACTAATTTTGCACAAAACATAAGTCAAATGCATTAAAAACAACTGTTTAAACAAGTTGTTTATATTTTTAAAATTATTGGCCGCATAACTACGCATAATTTCATGCAAATTAATATAATTACTCATAATTATGACTATTATAATTTTTTCAATTTAAACTTTGATATGAATATTATATTACGCTAATTTTGCAAAAAAAACACTAGTAAGATGCATTTAAAACTGCTCTTTATACATGTTGCTTAAGATTTTCAATATTTTTTTGTTTCATAACTACACATAATTTCTTGAAAATTAATTTAATTACTCCTAATTATGCCTATTAGAATATTATCCAATTAACACTTCGAGATGAACATTGTAAGACACTAATTTTGCACAAAGCATAAGTAAGATGCACCAAAAACAACTGATTAAACATAAGTAAACTGCATTAAAAACTGTTGTTTGACTTACTCAATATTTTGGCCGTATAACTACACATAATTTCGTACAAATTAATATAATTACTCTTAATTACTTCTATTATAGTATTATTCAGTTAACACTTCGATATGCATATTCTACGAACTATTTTTTTCTAAAACATAATTAAGATGAATTAGAAACTGTTATTTAAAAAAGGAGTTGAGTTTTTTAACATTTTTGCCTCATAACGTCACATAATTATGTAAAAAATAATGTAATTACTTCTAATTATGCCTATTAGAAGATTAGCCATTTAATACTTCGATATGAACATTCTACTACACTAATTTTGCACAAAACATAAGTAAGATGCATTAAAAACTGTTGTTTAAACAAGTTGTTTGAGTTTTTCAAAATATTCGGCCCCATAACTACATATTATTTCGCAAATATTAATATAATTACTACTAATTATGCCTGTTATGAAATAGTTTAATTAAAACTTTGATATGAATATTATAAAATACTTATTTTGCTCAAAACATAAGTAAGATGCATTAAAAACTGCTCTTTATACAAGTTGTTTAAGATTTTCAATATTTTTTGCCTCATAACTATACATAATTTCATGAATATTAATTTAATTACTTCTACTTATGTGTATTAGAAGATTATCCAATTAACACTTCGATATGAACAATCTACGATGCTAATTTTGCACAGAATATAAGTAAGATGCATTGAAAACAGCTGTTTAAACAAGTTTGCTTCAGTTTTTCAAACTTTTTGGCCCAATAACAACATATAATTTGATAAATATAAATTTAATTACTCCTAATTATGTCTGTTAGAAGATTATCCAATTAACACTTCGATATGAACATTCTACGACACAAATTTTGCACAGAATATAAATAAGATGCATTGGAAACAGCTGTTTAAACAAGTTTGCTTCAGTTTTTCAAACTTTTTGGCCCAATAAGAACATATAATATTGTAAATATTAATTTAGTTACTCCTAATTATGTCTATTAGAAGATTATCTAATTAACACTTCGATATGAACATTCTACGGTTCTAATTTTGCACATAATATAAGTAAGATGTATTGAAAACAGCTGTTTAAACAAGTTTGCTTCAGTTTTTCAAAAAAATTGTCCCAATAATAACATATAATTTCATGAAAAATTACAATTACTCATAATGACGTTTATTATAAAACTTTCCAATTAAAACTTCGATATGAATATTATATGACGCCAATTTTGCACGTAACGTAAATAAGATGCATTTAAAACTGCTGTTTATACATGTTGTTTAAGATTTTCAACATTTTTTTATCACATAACTACACTTAATTTCTTAAAAATTTACATAATTACTCATAATTATGACTATTAGAAGATTATCCAATTAAAACTTTGTTATGAACATCCTACGACACTAATTTTGCACAAAACATCAGTAATATGCATTAAAAATAGCTGTTTAAATAAGTTATTTGACTTTTTCAAATTTATTGGCCGCATAACTACGCATAATTTCGTGCAAAATTATATAATTACTCCTAATTATGACTACTATAAATTTTTTTAATTAAAACTTTGAGATGAATATTATATGACGCTATTTTTGCACAAAACACAAGTAGGATGCATTTAAAAACTGCAGTTTATACAGGTTGCTTAAGATTTTCAACATTTTTTTACCTCATAACCACACATAATTTCTTGAAAATTAATTTAATTACTCATAATTATGCCTATTAGAAGATTATCCAATAAGCACTTCGATATGAACATCCTACGACACTAATTTTGCACAAAACATAAGTAAAATGCATTAAAAACTGCTCTTTATACAAGTTGTTTTAGTTTTTCAACATTTTTTACCTCATAACTATACATAATTTCATGAATATTAATTTAATTACTCCTAATTATGTCTATTAGAAGATTATCCAATTAACACTTCGATATGAACATTCTACGACGCTAATTTTGCACAGAATATAAGTAAGATGCATTTAAAACAGCTGTTTAAACAAGTTTGCATAAGTTTTTCAAACTTTTTGGCCCAATAACAACATATAATTTGATAAATATTAATTTATTTACTCCTAATTATGTCTATTAGAAGATTATCCAATTAACACTTCGATATGAACATTCTACGACACTAATTTTGCACAGAATATAAATAAGATGCATTGAAAACAGCTGTTTAAAAAGCTTGCTTCAGTTTTCCAAACTTTTTGGCCCAATAACAACATATAATATTGGAAATATTAATTCAGTTACTCCTAATTATGTCTATTAGAAGATTATCTAATTAACACTTCGATATGAACATTCTACGATACTAATTTTGCACATAATATAAGTAAGATGTATTGAAAACAGCTGTTTAAACAAGTTTGCTTCAGTTTTTCAAAACTTTTGTCCCAATAACAACATATAATTTCGTGAAAAATTACAATTACTCATAATGACGTTTATTATAAAATTTTCTAATTAAAACTTCGATATGAATATTATATGACGCCAATTTTGCACATAACGTAAATAAGATGCATTTAAAACTGCTGTTTATACATGTTGTTTAAGATTTTCAATATTTTTGTCACATAACTACACTTAATTTCTTAAAAATTAATATAATTACTAATAATTATGACTATTAGAATATTATCCAATTAAAACTTTGATATGAACATCCTACGACACTAATTTTGCACAAAACATAAGTAAGATGCATTAAAAATAGCTGTTTAAACAAGTTGTTTGACTTTTTCAAATTTATTGGCCGCATAACTACGCATAATTTCGTGAAAAATAATATAATTACTCCTAATTATGACTATTATAAATTTTTTTAATTAAAACTTTGAGATGAATATTATATGACGCTAATTTTGAACTAAACACAAGTAGGATGCATTTAAAAACTGCAGTTTATACAGGTTGCTTAAGATTTTCAATATTTTTACCTCATAACCACACATAATTTCTTTAAAATTAATTTAATTACCCATAATTATGCCTTTTAGAAGATTATCCAATAAGCACTTCGATATGAACATCCTAGGACACTAATTTTGCACAAAACATAAGTCAAATGCATTAAAAACAACTGTTTAAACAAGTTGTTTATATTTTTAAAATTATTGGCCGCATAACTACGCATAATTTCGTGCAAATTAATATAATTACTCATAATTATGACTATTATAATTTTTTTCAATTTAAACTTTGATATGAATATTATATTACGCTAATTTTGCAAAAAAACACTAGTAAGATGCATTTAAAACTGCTCTTTATACATGTTGCTTAAGATTTTCAATATTTTTTTGTTTCATAACTACACATAATTTCTTGAAAATTAATTTAATTACTCCTAATTATGCCTATTAGAATATTATCCAATTAACACTTCGAGATGAACATTGTAAGACACTAATTTTGCACAAAGCATAAGTAAGATGCACCAAAAACAACTGATTAAACATAAGTAAACTGCATTAAAAACTGTTGTTTGACTTACTCAATATTTTGGCCGTATAACTACACATAATTTCGTACAAATTAATATAATTACTCTTAATTACTTCTATTATAGTATTATTCAGTTAACACTTCGATATGCATATTCTACGAACTATTTTTTTCTAAAACATAATTAAGATGAATTAGAAACTGTTATTTAAAAAAGGAGTTGAGTTTTTTTAACATTTTTGCCTCATAACGTCACATAATTATGTAAAAAATAATGTAATTACTTCTAATTATGCCTATTAGAAGATTAGCCATTTAATACTTCGATATGAACATTCTACTACACTAATTTTGCACAAAACATAAGTAAGATGCATTAAAAACTGTTGTTTAAACAAGTTGTTTGAGTTTTTCAAAATATTCGGCCCCATAACTACATATTATTTCGCAAATATTAATATAATTACTACTAATTATGCCTGTTATGAAATAGTTTAATTAAAACTTTGATATGAATATTATAAAATACTTATTTTGCTCAAAACATAAGTAAGATGCATTAAAAACTGCTCTTTATACAAGTTGTTTAAGATTTTCAATATTTTTTGCCTCATAACTATACATAATTTCATGAATATTAATTTAATTACTTCTACTTATGTGTATTAGAAGATTATCCAATTAACACTTCGATATGAACAATCTACGATGCTAATTTTGCACAGAATATAAGTAAGATGCATTGAAAACAGCTGTTTAAACAAGTTTGCTTCAGTTTTTCAAACTTTTTGGCCCAATAACAACATATAATTTGATAAATATAAATTTAATTACTCCTAATTATGTCCGTTAGAAGATTATCCAATTAACACTTCGATATGAACATTCTACGACACAAATTTTGCACAGAATATAAATAAGATGCATTGGAAACAGCTGTTTAAACAAGTTTGCTTCAGTTTTTCAAACTTTTTGGCCCAATAAGAACATATAATATTGTAAATATTAATTTAGTTACTCCTAATTATGTCTATTAGAAGATTATCTAATTAACACTTCGATATGAACATTCTACGGTTCTAATTTTGCACATAATATAAGTAAGATGTATTGAAAACAGCTGTTTAAACAAGTTTGCTTCAGTTTTTCAAAAAAATTGTCCCAATAATAACATATAATTTCATGAAAAATTACAATTACTCATAATGACGTTTATTATAAAACTTTCCAATTAAAACTTCGATATGAATATTATATGACGCCAATTTTGCACGTAACGTAAATAAGATGCATTTAAAACTGCTGTTTATACATGTTGTTTAAGATTTTCAACATTTTTTTATCACATAACTACACTTAATTTCTTAAAAATTTACATAATTACTCATAATTATGACTATTAGAAGATTATCCAATTAAAACTTTGTTATGAACATCCTACGACACTAATTTTGCACAAAACATCAGTAATATGCATTAAAAATAGCTGTTTAAATAAGTTATTTGACTTTTTCAAATTTATTGGCCGCATAACTACGCATAATTTCGTGCAAAATTATATAATTACTCCTAATTATGACTACTATAAATTTTTTTAATTAAAACTTTGAGATGAATATTATATGACGCTATTTTTGCACAAAACACAAGTAGGATGCATTTAAAAACTGCAGTTTATACAGGTTGCTTAAGATTTTCAACATTTTTTTACCTCATAACCACACATAATTTCTTGAAAATTAATTTAATTACTCATAATTATGCCTATTAGAAGATTATCCAATAAGCACTTCGATATGAACATCCTACGACACTAATTTTGCACAAAACATAAGTAAAATGCATTAAAAACTGCTCTTTATACAAGTTGTTTTAGTTTTTCAACATTTTTTACCTCATAACTATACATAATTTCATGAATATTAATTTAATTACTCCTAATTATGTCTATTAGAAGATTATCCAATTAACACTTCGATATGAACATTCTACGACGCTAATTTTGCACAGAATATAAGTAAGATGCATTTAAAACAGCTGTTTAAACAAGTTTGCATAAGTTTTTCAAACTTTTTGGCCCAATAACAACATATAATTTGATAAATATTAATTTATTTACTCCTAATTATGTCTATTAGAAGATTATCCAATTAACACTTCGATATGAACATTCTACGACACTAATTTTGCACAGAATATAAATAAGATGCATTGAAAACAGCTGTTTAAAAAGCTTGCTTCAGTTTTCCAAACTTTTTGGCCCAATAACAACATATAATATTGGAAATATTAATTCAGTTACTCCTAATTATGTCTATTAGAAGATTATCTAATTAACACTTCGATATGAACATTCTACGATACTAATTTTGCACATAATATAAGTAAGATGTATTGAAAACAGCTGTTTAAACAAGTTTGCTTCAGTTTTTCAAAACTTTTGTCCCAATAACAACATATAATTTCGTGAAAAATTACAATTACTCATAATGACGTTTATTATAAAATTTTCTAATTAAAACTTCGATATGAATATTATATGACGCCAATTTTGCACATAACGTAAATAAGATGCATTTAAAACTGCTGTTTATACATGTTGTTTAAGATTTTCAATATTTTTGTCACATAACTACACTTAATTTCTTAAAAATTAATATAATTACTAATAATTATGACTATTAGAATATTATCCAATTAAAACTTTGATATGAACATCCTACGACACTAATTTTGCACAAAACATAAGTAAGATGCATTAAAAATAGCTGTTTAAACAAGTTGTTTGACTTTTTCAAATTTATTGGCCGCATAACTACGCATAATTTCGTGAAAAATAATATAATTACTCCTAATTATGACTATTATAAATTTTTTAATTAAAACTTTGAGATGAATATTATATGACGCTAATTTTGAACTAAACACAAGTAGGATGCATTTAAAAACTGCAGTTTATACAGGTTGCTTAAGATTTTCAATATTTTTACCTCATAACCACACATAATTTCTTTAAAATTAATTTAATTACCCATAATTATGCCTTTTAGAAGATTATCCAATAAGCACTTCGATATGAACATCCTAGGACACTAATTTTGCACAAAACATAAGTCAAATGCATTAAAAACAACTGTTTAAACAAGTTGTTTATATTTTTAAAATTATTGGCCGCATAACTACGCATAATTTCGTGCAAATTAATATAATTACTCATAATTATGACTATTATAATTTTTTTCAATTTAAACTTTGATATGAATATTATATTACGCTAATTTTGCAAAAAAAACACTAGTAAGATGCATTTAAAACTGCTCTTTATACATGTTGCTTAAGATTTTCAATATTTTTTGTTTCATAACTACACATAATTTCTTGAAAATTAATTTAATTACTCCTAATTATGCCTATTAGAATATTATCCAATTAACACTTCGAGATGAACATTGTAAGACACTAATTTTGCACAAAGCATAAGTAAGATGCACCAAAAACAACTGATTAAACATAAGTAAACTGCATTAAAAACTGTTGTTTGACTTACTCAATATTTTGGCCGTATAACTACACATAATTTCGTACAAATTAATATAATTACTCTTAATTACTTCTATTATAGTATTATTCAGTTAACACTTCGATATGCATATTCTACGAACTATTTTTTTCTAAAACATAATTAAGATGAATTAGAAACTGTTATTTAAAAAAGGAGTTGAGTTTTTTTAACATTTTTGCCTCATAACGTCACATAATTATGTAAAAAATAATGTAATTACTTCTAATTATGCCTATTAGAAGATTAGCCATTTAATACTTCGATATGAACATTCTACTACACTAATTTTGCACAAAACATAAGTAAGATGCATTAAAAACTGTTGTTTAAACAAGTTGTTTGAGTTTTTCAAAATATTCGGCCCCATAACTACATATTATTTCGCAAATATTAATATAATTACTACTAATTATGCCTGTTATGAAATAGTTTAATTAAAACTTTGATATGAATATTATAAAATACTTATTTTGCTCAAAACATAAGTAAGATGCATTAAAAACTGCTCTTTATACAAGTTGTTTAAGATTTTCAATATTTTTTGCCTCATAACTATACATAATTTCATGAATATTAATTTAATTACTTCTACTTATGTGTATTAGAAGATTATCCAATTAACACTTCGATATGAACAATCTACGATGCTAATTTTGCACAGAATATAAGTAAGATGCATTGAAAACAGCTGTTTAAACAAGTTTGCTTCAGTTTTTCAAACTTTTTGGCCCAATAACAACATATAATTTGATAAATATAAATTTAATTACTCCTAATTATGTCTGTTAGAAGATTATCCAATTAACACTTCGATATGAACATTCTACGACACAAATTTTGCACAGAATATAAATAAGATGCATTGGAAACAGCTGTTTAAACAAGTTTGCTTCAGTTTTTCAAACTTTTTGGCCCAATAAGAACATATAATATTGTAAATATTAATTTAGTTACTCCTAATTATGTCTATTAGAAGATTATCTAATTAACACTTCGATATGAACATTCTACGGTTCTAATTTTGCACATAATATAAGTAAGATGTATTGAAAACAGCTGTTTAAACAAGTTTGCTTCAGTTTTTCAAAAAAATTGTCCCAATAATAACATATAATTTCATGAAAAATTACAATTACTCATAATGACGTTTATTATAAAACTTTCCAATTAAAACTTCGATATGAATATTATATGACGCCAATTTTGCACGTAACGTAAATAAGATGCATTTAAAACTGCTGTTTATACATGTTGTTTAAGATTTTCAACATTTTTTTATCACATAACTACACTTAATTTCTTAAAAATTTACATAATTACTCATAATTATGACTATTAGAAGATTATCCAATTAAAACTTTGTTATGAACATCCTACGACACTAATTTTGCACAAAACATCAGTAATATGCATTAAAAATAGCTGTTTAAATAAGTTATTTGACTTTTTCAAATTTATTGGCCGCATAACTACGCATAATTTCGTGCAAAATTATATAATTACTCCTAATTATGACTACTATAAATTTTTTTAATTAAAACTTTGAGATGAATATTATATGACGCTATTTTTGCACAAAACACAAGTAGGATGCATTTAAAAACTGCAGTTTATACAGGTTGCTTAAGATTTTCAACATTTTTTTACCTCATAACCACACATAATTTCTTGAAAATTAATTTAATTACTCATAATTATGCCTATTAGAAGATTATCCAATAAGCACTTCGATATGAACATCCTACGACACTAATTTTGCACAAAACATAAGTAAAATGCATTAAAAACTGCTTTATACAAGTTGTTTTAGTTTTTCAACATTTTTACCTCATAACTATACATAATTTCATGAATATTAATTTAATTACTCCTAATTATGTCTATTAGAAGATTATCCAATTAACACTTCGATATGAACATTCTACGACGCTAATTTTGCACAGAATATAAGTAAGATGCATTTAAAACAGCTGTTTAAACAAGTTTGCATAAGTTTTTCAAACTTTTGGCCCAATAACAACATATAATTTGATAAATATTAATTTATTTACTCCTAATTATGTCTATTAGAAGATTATCCAATTAACACTTCGATATGAACATTCTACGACACTAATTTTGCACAGAATATAAATAAGATGCATTGAAAACAGCTGTTTAAAAAAGCTTGCTTCAGTTTTCCAAACTTTTTGGCCCAATAACAACATATAATATTGGAAATATTAATTCAGTTACTCCTAATTATGTCTATTAGAAGATTATCTAATTAACACTTCGATATGAACATTCTACGATACTAATTTTGCACATAATATAAGTAAGATGTATTGAAAACAGCTGTTTAAACAAGTTTGCTTCAGTTTTTCAAAACTTTTGTCCCAATAACAACATATAATTTCGTGAAAAATTACAATTACTCATAATGACGTTTATTATAAAATTTTCTAATTAAAACTTCGATATGAATATTATATGACGCCAATTTTGCACATAACGTAAATAAGATGCATTTAAAACTGCTGTTTATACATGTTGTTTAAGATTTTCAATATTTTTGTCACATAACTACACTTAATTTCTTAAAAATTAATATAATTACTAATAATTATGACTATTAGAATATTATCCAATTAAAACTTTGATATGAACATCCTACGACACTAATTTTGCACAAAACATAAGTAAGATGCATTAAAAATAGCTGTTTAAACAAGTTGTTTGACTTTTTCAAATTTATTGGCCGCATAACTACGCATAATTTCGTGAAAAATAATATAATTACTCCTAATTATGACTATTATAAATTTTTTAATTAAAACTTTGAGATGAATATTATATGACGCTAATTTTGAACTAAACACAAGTAGGATGCATTTAAAAACTGCAGTTTATACAGGTTGCTTAAGATTTTCAATATTTTTACCTCATAACCACACATAATTTCTTTAAAATTAATTTAATTACCCATAATTATGCCTTTTAGAAGATTATCCAATAAGCACTTCGATATGAACATCCTAGGACACTAATTTTGCACAAAACATAAGTCAAATGCATTAAAAACAACTGTTTAAACAAGTTGTTTATATTTTTAAAATTATTGGCCGCATAACTACGCATAATTTCGTGCAAATTAATATAATTACTCATAATTATGACTATTATAATTTTTTTCAATTTAAACTTTGATATGAATATTATATTACGCTAATTTTGCAAAAAAAACACTAGTAAGATGCATTTAAAACTGCTCTTTATACATGTTGCTTAAGATTTTCAATATTTTTTTGTTTCATAACTACACATAATTTCTTGAAAATTAATTTAATTACTCCTAATTATGCCTATTAGAATATTATCCAATTAACACTTCGAGATGAACATTGTAAGACACTAATTTTGCACAAAGCATAAGTAAGATGCACCAAAAACAACTGATTAAACATAAGTAAACTGCATTAAAAACTGTTGTTTGACTTACTCAATATTTTGGCCGTATAACTACACATAATTTCGTACAAATTAATATAATTACTCTTAATTACTTCTATTATAGTATTATTCAGTTAACACTTCGATATGCATATTCTACGAACTATTTTTTTCTAAAACATAATTAAGATGAATTAGAAACTGTTATTTAAAAAAGGAGTTGAGTTTTTTTAACATTTTTGCCTCATAACGTCACATAATTATGTAAAAAATAATGTAATTACTTCTAATTATGCCTATTAGAAGATTAGCCATTTAATACTTCGATATGAACATTCTACTACACTAATTTTGCACAAAACATAAGTAAGATGCATTAAAAACTGTTGTTTAAACAAGTTGTTTGAGTTTTTCAAAATATTCGGCCCCATAACTACATATTATTTCGCAAATATTAATATAATTACTACTAATTATGCCTGTTATGAAATAGTTTAATTAAAACTTTGATATGAATATTATAAAATACTTATTTTGCTCAAAACATAAGTAAGATGCATTAAAAACTGCTCTTTATACAAGTTGTTTAAGATTTTCAATATTTTTTGCCTCATAACTATACATAATTTCATGAATATTAATTTAATTACTTCTACTTATGTGTATTAGAAGATTATCCAATTAACACTTCGATATGAACAATCTACGATGCTAATTTTGCACAGAATATAAGTAAGATGCATTGAAAACAGCTGTTTAAACAAGTTTGCTTCAGTTTTTCAAACTTTTTGGCCCAATAACAACATATAATTTGATAAATATAAATTTAATTACTCCTAATTATGTCTGTTAGAAGATTATCCAATTAACACTTCGATATGAACATTCTACGACACAAATTTTGCACAGAATATAAATAAGATGCATTGGAAACAGCTGTTTAAACAAGTTTGCTTCAGTTTTTCAAACTTTTTGGCCCAATAAGAACATATAATATTGTAAATATTAATTTAGTTACTCCTAATTATGTCTATTAGAAGATTATCTAATTAACACTTCGATATGAACATTCTACGGTTCTAATTTTGCACATAATATAAGTAAGATGTATTGAAAACAGCTGTTTAAACAAGTTTGCTTCAGTTTTTCAAAAAAATTGTCCCAATAATAACATATAATTTCATGAAAAATTACAATTACTCATAATGACGTTTATTATAAAACTTTCCAATTAAAACTTCGATATGAATATTATATGACGCCAATTTTGCACGTAACGTAAATAAGATGCATTTAAAACTGCTGTTTATACATGTTGTTTAAGATTTTCAACATTTTTTTATCACATAACTACACTTAATTTCTTAAAAATTTACATAATTACTCATAATTATGACTATTAGAAGATTATCCAATTAAAACTTTGTTATGAACATCCTACGACACTAATTTTGCACAAAACATCAGTAATATGCATTAAAAATAGCTGTTTAAATAAGTTATTTGACTTTTTCAAATTTATTGGCCGCATAACTACGCATAATTTCGTGCAAAATTATATAATTACTCCTAATTATGACTACTATAAATTTTTTAATTAAAACTTTGAGATGAATATTATATGACGCTATTTTTGCACAAAACACAAGTAGGATGCATTTAAAAACTGCAGTTTATACAGGTTGCTTAAGATTTTCAACATTTTTTTACCTCATAACCACACATAATTTCTTGAAAATTAATTTAATTACTCATAATTATGCCTATTAGAAGATTATCCAATAAGCACTTCGATATGAACATCCTACGACACTAATTTTGCACAAAACATAAGTAAAATGCATTAAAAACTGCTCTTTATACAAGTTGTTTTAGTTTTTCAACATTTTTTACCTCATAACTATACATAATTTCATGAATATTAATTTAATTACTCCTAATTATGTCTATTAGAAGATTATCCAATTAACACTTCGATATGAACATTCTACGACGCTAATTTTGCACAGAATATAAGTAAGATGCATTTAAAACAGCTGTTTAAACAAGTTTGCATAAGTTTTTCAAACTTTTTGGCCCAATAACAACATATAATTTGATAAATATTAATTTATTTACTCCTAATTATGTCTATTAGAAGATTATCCAATTAACACTTCGATATGAACATTCTACGACACTAATTTTGCACAGAATATAAATAAGATGCATTGAAAACAGCTGTTTAAAAAGCTTGCTTCAGTTTTCCAAACTTTTTGGCCCAATAACAACATATAATATTGGAAATATTAATTCAGTTACTCCTAATTATGTCTATTAGAAGATTATCTAATTAACACTTCGATATGAACATTCTACGATACTAATTTTGCACATAATATAAGTAAGATGTATTGAAAACAGCTGTTTAAACAAGTTTGCTTCAGTTTTTCAAAACTTTTGTCCCAATAACAACATATAATTTCGTGAAAAATTACAATTACTCATAATGACGTTTATTATAAAATTTTCTAATTAAAACTTCGATATGAATATTATATGACGCCAATTTTGCACATAACGTAAATAAGATGCATTTAAAACTGCTGTTTATACATGTTGTTTAAGATTTTCAATATTTTTGTCACATAACTACACTTAATTTCTTAAAAATTAATATAATTACTAATAATTATGACTATTAGAATATTATCCAATTAAAACTTTGATATGAACATCCTACGACACTAATTTTGCACAAAACATAAGTAAGATGCATTAAAAATAGCTGTTTAAACAAGTTGTTTGACTTTTTCAAATTTATTGGCCGCATAACTACGCATAATTTCGTGAAAAATAATATAATTACTCCTAATTTGACTATTATAAATTTTTTTAATTAAAACTTTGAGATGAATATTATATGACGCTAATTTTGAACTAAACACAAGTAGGATGCATTTAAAAACTGCAGTTTATACAGGTTGCTTAAGATTTTCAATATTTTTACCTCATAACCACACATAATTTCTTTAAAATTAATTTAATTACCCATAATTATGCCTTTTAGAAGATTATCCAATAAGCACTTCGATATGAACATCCTAGGACACTAATTTTGCACAAAACATAAGTCAAATGCATTAAAAACAACTGTTTAAACAAGTTGTTTATATTTTTAAAATTATTGGCCGCATAACTACGCATAATTTCGTGCAAATTAATATAATTACTCATAATTATGACTATTATAATTTTTTTCAATTTAAACTTTGATATGAATATTATATTACGCTAATTTTGCAAAAAAAAACACTAGTAAGATGCATTTAAAACTGCTCTTTATACATGTTGCTTAAGATTTTCAATATTTTTTTGTTTCATAACTACACATAATTTCTTGAAAATTAATTTAATTACTCCTAATTATGCCTATTAGAATATTATCCAATTAACACTTCGAGATGAACATTGTAAGACACTAATTTTGCACAAAGCATAAGTAAGATGCACCAAAAACAACTGATTAAACATAAGTAAACTGCATTAAAAACTGTTGTTTGACTTACTCAATATTTTGGCCGTATAACTACACATAATTTCGTACAAATTAATATAATTACTCTTAATTACTTCTATTATAGTATTATTCAGTTAACACTTCGATATGCATATTCTACGAACTATTTTTTTCTAAAACATAATTAAGATGAATTAGAAACTGTTATTTAAAAAAGGAGTTGAGTTTTTTTAACATTTTTGCCTCATAACGTCACATAATTATGTAAAAAATAATGTAATTACTTCTAATTATGCCTATTAGAAGATTAGCCATTTAATACTTCGATATGAACATTCTACTACACTAATTTTGCACAAAACATAAGTAAGATGCATTAAAAACTGTTGTTTAAACAAGTTGTTTGAGTTTTTCAAAATATTCGGCCCCATAACTACATATTATTTCGCAAATATTAATATAATTACTACTAATTATGCCTGTTATGAAATAGTTTAATTAAAACTTTGATATGAATATTATAAAATACTTATTTTGCTCAAAACATAAGTAAGATGCATTAAAAACTGCTCTTTATACAAGTTGTTTAAGATTTTCAATATTTTTTGCCTCATAACTATACATAATTTCATGAATATTAATTTAATTACTTCTACTTATGTGTATTAGAAGATTATCCAATTAACACTTCGATATGAACAATCTACGATGCTAATTTTGCACAGAATATAAGTAAGATGCATTGAAAACAGCTGTTTAAACAAGTTTGCTTCAGTTTTTCAAACTTTTTGGCCCAATAACAACATATAATTTGATAAATATAAATTTAATTACTCCTAATTATGTCCGTTAGAAGATTATCCAATTAACACTTCGATATGAACATTCTACGACACAAATTTTGCACAGAATATAAATAAGATGCATTGGAAACAGCTGTTTAAACAAGTTTGCTTCAGTTTTTCAAACTTTTTGGCCCAATAAGAACATATAATATTGTAAATATTAATTTAGTTACTCCTAATTATGTCTATTAGAAGATTATCTAATTAACACTTCGATATGAACATTCTACGGTTCTAATTTTGCACATAATATAAGTAAGATGTATTGAAAACAGCTGTTTAAACAAGTTTGCTTCAGTTTTTCAAAAAAATTGTCCCAATAATAACATATAATTTCATGAAAAATTACAATTACTCATAATGACGTTTATTATAAAACTTTCCAATTAAAACTTCGATATGAATATTATATGACGCCAATTTTGCACGTAACGTAAATAAGATGCATTTAAAACTGCTGTTTATACATGTTGTTTAAGATTTTCAACATTTTTTTATCACATAACTACACTTAATTTCTTAAAAATTTACATAATTACTCATAATTATGACTATTAGAAGATTATCCAATTAAAACTTTGTTATGAACATCCTACGACACTAATTTTGCACAAAACATCAGTAATATGCATTAAAAATAGCTGTTTAAATAAGTTATTTGACTTTTTCAAATTTATTGGCCGCATAACTACGCATAATTTCGTGCAAAATTATATAATTACTCCTAATTATGACTACTATAAATTTTTTTAATTAAAACTTTGAGATGAATATTATATGACGCTATTTTTGCACAAAACACAAGTAGGATGCATTTAAAAACTGCAGTTTATACAGGTTGCTTAAGATTTTCAACATTTTTTTACCTCATAACCACACATAATTTCTTGAAAATTAATTTAATTACTCATAATTATGCCTATTAGAAGATTATCCAATAAGCACTTCGATATGAACATCCTACGACACTAATTTTGCACAAAACATAAGTAAAATGCATTAAAAACTGCTCTTTATACAAGTTGTTTTAGTTTTTCAACATTTTTTACCTCATAACTATACATAATTTCATGAATATTAATTTAATTACTCCTAATTATGTCTATTAGAAGATTATCCAATTAACACTTCGATATGAACATTCTACGACGCTAATTTTGCACAGAATATAAGTAAGATGCATTTAAAACAGCTGTTTAAACAAGTTTGCATAAGTTTTTCAAACTTTTTGGCCCAATAACAACATATAATTTGATAAATATTAATTTATTTACTCCTAATTATGTCTATTAGAAGATTATCCAATTAACACTTCGATATGAACATTCTACGACACTAATTTTGCACAGAATATAAATAAGATGCATTGAAAACAGCTGTTTAAAAAAGCTTGCTTCAGTTTTCCAAACTTTTTGGCCCAATAACAACATATAATATTGGAAATATTAATTCAGTTACTCCTAATTATGTCTATTAGAAGATTATCTAATTAACACTTCGATATGAACATTCTACGATACTAATTTTGCACATAATATAAGTAAGATGTATTGAAAACAGCTGTTTAAACAAGTTTGCTTCAGTTTTTCAAAACTTTTGTCCCAATAACAACATATAATTTCGTGAAAAATTACAATTACTCATAATGACGTTTATTATAAAATTTTCTAATTAAAACTTCGATATGAATATTATATGACGCCAATTTTGCACATAACGTAAATAAGATGCATTTAAAACTGCTGTTTATACATGTTGTTTAAGATTTTCAATATTTTTGTCACATAACTACACTTAATTTCTTAAAAATTAATATAATTACTAATAATTATGACTATTAGAATATTATCCAATTAAAACTTTGATATGAACATCCTACGACACTAATTTTGCACAAAACATAAGTAAGATGCATTAAAAATAGCTGTTTAAACAAGTTGTTTGACTTTTTCAAATTTATTGGCCGCATAACTACGCATAATTTCGTGAAAAATAATATAATTACTCCTAATTATGACTATTATAAATTTTTTTAATTAAAACTTTGAGATGAATATTATATGACGCTAATTTTGAACTAAACACAAGTAGGATGCATTTAAAAACTGCAGTTTATACAGGTTGCTTAAGATTTTCAATATTTTTACCTCATAACCACACATAATTTCTTTAAAATTAATTTAATTACCCATAATTATGCCTTTTAGAAGATTATCCAATAAGCACTTCGATATGAACATCCTAGGACACTAATTTTGCACAAAACATAAGTCAAATGCATTAAAAATAACTGTTTAAACAAGTTGTTTATATTTTTAAAATTATTGGCCGCATAACTACGCATAATTTCGTGAAAATTAATATAATTACTCATAATTATGACTATTATAATTTTTTTCAATTTAAACTTTGATATGAATATTATATTACGCTAATTTTGCAAAAAAAACACTAGTAAGATGCATTTAAAACTGCTCTTTATACATGTTGCTTAAGATTTTCAATATTTTTTTGTTTCATAACTACACATAATTTCTTGAAAATTAATTTAATTACTCCTAATTATGCCTATTAGAATATTATCCAATTAACACTTCGAGATGAACATTGTAAGACACTAATTTTGCACAAAGCATAAGTAAGATGCACCAAAAACAACTGATTAAACATAAGTAAACTGCATTAAAAACTGTTGTTTGACTTACTCAATATTTTGGCCGTATAACTACACATAATTTCGTACAAATTAATATAATTACTCTTAATTACTTCTATTATAGTATTATTCAGTTAACACTTCGATATGCATATTCTACGAACTATTTTTTCTAAAACATAATTAAGATGAATTAGAAACTGTTATTTAAAAAAGGAGTTGAGTTTTTTAACATTTTTGCCTCATAACGTCACATAATTATGTAAAAAATAATGTAATTACTTCTAATTATGCCTATTAGAAGATTAGCCATTTAATACTTCGATATGAACATTCTACTACACTAATTTTGCACAAAACATAAGTAAGATGCATTAAAAACTGTTGTTTAAACAAGTTGTTTGAGTTTTTCAAAATATTCGGCCCCATAACTACATATTATTTCGCAAATATTAATATAATTACTACTAATTATGCCTGTTATGAAATAGTTTAATTAAAACTTTGATATGAATATTATAAAATACTTATTTTGCTCAAAACATAAGTAAGATGCATTAAAAACTGCTCTTTATACAAGTTGTTTAAGATTTTCAATATTTTTTGCCTCATAACTATACATAATTTCATGAATATTAATTTAATTACTTCTACTTATGTGTATTAGAAGATTATCCAATTAACACTTCGATATGAACAATCTACGATGCTAATTTTGCACAGAATATAAGTAAGATGCATTGAAAACAGCTGTTTAAACAAGTTTGCTTCAGTTTTTCAAACTTTTTGGCCCAATAACAACATATAATTTGATAAATATAAATTTAATTACTCCTAATTATGTCCGTTAGAAGATTATCCAATTAACACTTCGATATGAACATTCTACGACACAAATTTTGCACAGAATATAAATAAGATGCATTGGAAACAGCTGTTTAAACAAGTTTGCTTCAGTTTTTCAAACTTTTTGGCCCAATAAGAACATATAATATTGTAAATATTAATTTAGTTACTCCTAATTATGTCTATTAGAAGATTATCTAATTAACACTTCGATATGAACATTCTACGGTTCTAATTTTGCACATAATATAAGTAAGATGTATTGAAAACAGCTGTTTAAACAAGTTTGCTTCAGTTTTTCAAAAAAATTGTCCCAATAATAACATATAATTTCATGAAAAATTACAATTACTCATAATGACGTTTATTATAAAACTTTCCAATTAAAACTTCGATATGAATATTATATGACGCCAATTTTGCACGTAACGTAAATAAGATGCATTTAAAACTGCTGTTTATACATGTTGTTTAAGATTTTCAACATTTTTTTATCACATAACTACACTTAATTTCTTAAAAATTTACATAATTACTCATAATTATGACTATTAGAAGATTATCCAATTAAAACTTTGTTATGAACATCCTACGACACTAATTTTGCACAAAACATCAGTAATATGCATTAAAAATAGCTGTTTAAATAAGTTATTTGACTTTTTCAAATTTATTGGCCGCATAACTACGCATAATTTCGTGCAAAATTATATAATTACTCCTAATTATGACTACTATAAATTTTTTTAATTAAAACTTTGAGATGAATATTATATGACGCTATTTTTGCACAAAACACAAGTAGGATGCATTTAAAAACTGCAGTTTATACAGGTTGCTTAAGATTTTCAACATTTTTTTACCTCATAACCACACATAATTTCTTGAAAATTAATTTAATTACTCATAATTATGCCTATTAGAAGATTATCCAATAAGCACTTCGATATGAACATCCTACGACACTAATTTTGCACAAAACATAAGTAAAATGCATTAAAAACTGCTCTTTATACAAGTTGTTTTAGTTTTTCAACATTTTTTACCTCATAACTATACATAATTTCATGAATATTAATTTAATTACTCCTAATTATGTCTATTAGAAGATTATCCAATTAACACTTCGATATGAACATTCTACGACGCTAATTTTGCACAGAATATAAGTAAGATGCATTTAAAACAAATGTTTAAACAAGTTTGCATAAGTTTTTCAAACTTTTTGGCCCAATAACAACATATAATTTGATAAATATTAATTTATTTACTCCTAATTATGTCTATTAGAAGATTATCCAATTAACACTTCGATATGAACATTCTACGACACTAATTTTGCACAGAATATAAATAAGATGCATTGAAAACAAATGTTTAAAAAAGCTTGCTTCAGTTTTCCAAACTTTTTGGCCCAATAACAACATATAATATTGGAAATATTAATTCAGTTACTCCTAATTATGTCTATTAGAAGATTATCTAATTAACACTTCGATATGAACATTCTACGATACTAATTTTGCACATAATATAAGTAAGATGTATTGAAAACAAATTTGTTTAAACAAGTTTGCTTCAGTTTTTCAAAACTTTTGTCCCAATAACAACATATAATTTCGTGAAAAATTACAATTACTCATAATGACGTTTATTATAAAATTTTCTAATTAAAACTTCGATATGAATATTATATGACGCCAATTTTGCACATAACGTAAATAAGATGCATTTAAAACTGCTGTTTATACATGTTGTTTAAGATTTTCAATATTTTTGTCACATAACTACACTTAATTTCTTAAAAATTAATATAATTACTAATAATTATGACTATTAGAATATTATCCAATTAAAACTTTGATATGAACATCCTACGACACTAATTTTGCACAAAACATAAGTAAGATGCATTAAAAATAGCTGTTTAAACAAGTTGTTTGACTTTTTCAAATTTATTGGCCGCATAACTACGCATAATTTCGTGAAAAATAATATAATTACTCCTAATTATGACTATTATAAATTTTTTTAATTAAAACTTTGAGATGAATATTATATGATGCTAATTTTGAACTAAACACAAGTAGGATGCATTTAAAAACTGCAGTTTATACAGGTTGCTTAAGATTTTCAATATTTTTACCTCATAACCACACATAATTTCTTTAAAATTAATTTAATTACCCATAATTATGCCTTTTAGAAGATTATCCAATAAGCACTTCGATATGAACATCCTAGGACACTAATTTTGCACAAAACATAAGTCAAATGCATTAAAAACAACTGTTTAAACAAGTTGTTTATATTTTTAAAATTATTGGCCGCATAACTACGCATAATTTCGTGCAAATTAATATAATTACTCATAATTATGACTATTATAATTTTTTTCAATTTAAACTTTGATATGAATATTATATTACGCTAATTTTGCAAAAAAAACACTAGTAAGATGCATTTAAAACTGCTCTTTATACATGTTGCTTAAGATTTTCAATATTTTTTTGTTTCATAACTACACATAATTTCTTGAAAATTAATTTAATTACTCCTAATTATGCCTATTAGAATATTATCCAATTAACACTTCGAGATGAACATTGTAAGACACTAATTTTGCACAAAGCATAAGTAAGATGCACCAAAAACAACTGATTAAACATAAGTAAACTGCATTAAAAACTGTTGTTTGACTTACTCAATATTTTGGCCGTATAACTACACATAATTTCGTACAAATTAATATAATTACTCTTAATTACTTCTATTATAGTATTATTCAGTTAACACTTCGATATGCATATTCTACGAACTATTTTTTTCTAAAACATAATTAAGATGAATTAGAAACTGTTATTTAAAAAAGGAGTTGAGTTTTTTTAACATTTTTGCCTCATAACGTCACATAATTATGTAAAAAATAATGTAATTACTTCTAATTATGCCTATTAGAAGATTAGCCATTTAATACTTCGATATGAACATTCTACTACACTAATTTTGCACAAAACATAAGTAAGATGCATTAAAAACTGTTGTTTAAACAAGTTGTTTGAGTTTTTCAAAATATTCGGCCCCATAACTACATATTATTTCGCAAATATTAATATAATTACTACTAATTATGCCTGTTATGAAATAGTTTAATTAAAACTTTGATATGAATATTATAAAATACTTATTTTGCTCAAAACATAAGTAAGATGCATTAAAAACTGCTCTTTATACAAGTTGTTTAAGATTTTCAATATTTTTTGCCTCATAACTATACATAATTTCATGAATATTAATTTAATTACTTCTACTTATGTGTATTAGAAGATTATCCAATTAACACTTCGATATGAACAATCTACGATGCTAATTTTGCACAGAATATAAGTAAGATGCATTGAAAACAGCTGTTTAAACAAGTTTGCTTCAGTTTTTCAAACTTTTTGGCCCAATAACAACATATAATTTGATAAATATAAATTTAATTACTCCTAATTATGTCCGTTAGAAGATTATCCAATTAACACTTCGATATGAACATTCTACGACACAAATTTTGCACAGAATATAAATAAGATGCATTGAAACAATTGTTTAAACAAGTTTGCTTCAGTTTTTCAAACTTTTTGGCCCAATAAGAACATATAATATTGTAAATATTAATTTAGTTACTCCTAATTATGTCTATTAGAAGATTATCTAATTAACACTTCGATATGAACATTCTACGGTTCTAATTTTGCACATAATATAAGTAAGATGTATTGAAAACAATTGTTTAAACAAGTTTGCTTCAGTTTTTCAAAAAAATTGTCCCAATAATAACATATAATTTCATGAAAAATTACAATTACTCATAATGACGTTTATTATAAAACTTTCCAATTAAAACTTCGATATGAATATTATATGACGCCAATTTTGCACGTAACGTAAATAAGATGCATTTAAAACTGCTTTGTTTATACATGTTGTTTAAGATTTTCAACATTTTTTTATCACATAACTACACTTAATTTCTTAAAAATTTACATAATTACTCATAATTATGACTATTAGAAGATTATCCAATTAAAACTTTGTTATGAACATCCTACGACACTAATTTTGCACAAAACATCGTAATATGCATTAAAAATAGCTGTTTAAATAAGTTATTTGACTTTTTCAAATTTATTGGCCGCATAACTACGCATAATTTCGTGCAAAATTATATAATTACTCCTAATTATGACTACTATAAATTTTTTTAATTAAAACTTTGAGATGAATATTATATGACGCTATTTTTGCACAAAACACAAGTAGGATGCATTTAAAAACTGCAGTTTATACAGGTTGCTTAAGATTTTCAACATTTTTTTACCTCATAACCACACATAATTTCTTGAAAATTAATTTAATTACTCATAATTATGCCTATTAGAAGATTATCCAATAAGCACTTCGATATGAACATCCTACGACACTAATTTTGCACAAAACATAAGTAAAATGCATTAAAAACTGCTCTTTATACAAGTTGTTTTAGTTTTTCAACATTTTTTACCTCATAACTATACATAATTTCATGAATATTAATTTAATTACTCCTAATTATGTCTATTAGAAGATTATCCAATTAACACTTCGATATGAACATTCTACGACGCTAATTTTGCACGAATATAAGTAAGATGCATTTAAAACAAATTGTTTAAACAAGTTTGCATAAGTTTTTCAAACTTTTTGGCCCAATAACAACATATAATTTGATAAATATTAATTTATTTACTCCTAATTATGTCTATTAGAAGATTATCCAATTAACACTTCGATATGAACATTCTACGACACTAATTTTGCACGAATATAAATAAGATGCATTGAAAACAATTTGTTTAAAAAAGCTTGCTTCAGTTTTCCAAACTTTTTGGCCCAATAACAACATATAATATTGGAAATATTAATTCAGTTACTCCTAATTATGTCTATTAGAAGATTATCTAATTAACACTTCGATATGAACATTCTACGATACTAATTTTGCACATAATATAAGTAAGATGTATTGAAAACAATTTGTTTAAACAAGTTTGCTTCAGTTTTTCAAAACTTTTGTCCCAATAACAACATATAATTTCGTGAAAAATTACAATTACTCATAATGACGTTTATTATAAAATTTTCTAATTAAAACTTCGATATGAATATTATATGACGCCAATTTTGCACATAACGTAAATAAGATGCATTTAAAGCTATTTGTTTATACATGTTGTTTAAGATTTTCAATATTTTTGTCACATAACTACACTTAATTTCTTAAAAATTAATATAATTACTAATAATTATGACTATTAGAATATTATCCAATTAAAACTTTGATATGAACATCCTACGACACTAATTTTGCACAAAACATAAGTAAGATGCATTAAAAATAGGCATTTTAAACAAGTTGTTTGACTTTTTCAAATTTATTGGCCGCATAACTACGCATAATTTCGTGAAAAATAATATAATTACTCCTAATTATGACTATTATAAATTTTTTTAATTAAAACTTTGAGATGAATATTATATGACGCTAATTTTGAACTAAACACAAGTAGGATGCATTTAAAAACTGCAGTTTATACGGGTTGCTTAAGATTTTCAATATTTTTACCTCATAACCACACATAATTTCTTTAAAATTAATTTAATTACCCATAATTATGCCTTTTAGAAGATTATCCAATAAGCACTTCGATATGAACATCCTAGGACACTAATTTTGCACAAAACATAAGTCAAATGCATTAAAAATAACTTGTTTAAACAAGTTGTTTATATTTTTAAAATTATTGGCCGCATAACTACGCATAATTTCGTGAAAATTAATATAATTACTCATAATTATGACTATTATAATTTTTTTCAATTTAAACTTTGATATGAATATTATATTACGCTAATTTTGCAAAAAAAACACTAGTAAGATGCATTTAAAACTGCTCTTTATACATGTTGCTTAAGATTTTCAATATTTTTTTGTTTCATAACTACACATAATTTCTTGAAAATTAATTTAATTACTCCTAATTATGCCTATTAGAATATTATCCAATTAACACTTCGAGATGAACATTGTAAGACACTAATTTTGCACAAAGCATAAGTAAGATGCACCAAAAACAAGCTGATTAAACATAAGTAAACTGCATTAAAAACTGTTGTTTGACTTACTCAATATTTTGGCCGTATAACTACACATAATTTCGTACAAATTAATATAATTACTCTTAATTACTTCTATTATAGTATTATTCAGTTAACACTTCGATATGCATATTCTACGAACTATTTTTTTCTAAAACATAATTAAGATGAATTAGAAACTGTTATTTAAAAAAGGAGTTGAGTTTTTTAACATTTTTGCCTCATAACGTCACATAATTATGTAAAAAATAATGTAATTACTTCTAATTATGCCTATTAGAAGATTAGCCATTTAATACTTCGATATGAACATTCTACTACACTAATTTTGCACAAAACATAAGTAAGATGCATTAAAAACTGTTGTTTAAACAAGTTGTTTGAGTTTTTCAAAATATTCGGCCCCATAACTACATATTATTTCGCAAATATTAATATAATTACTACTAATTATGCCTGTTATGAAATAGTTTAATTAAAACTTTGATATGAATATTATAAAATACTTATTTTGCTCAAAACATAAGTAAGATGCATTAAAAACTGCTCTTTATACAAGTTGTTTAAGATTTTCAATATTTTTTGCCTCATAACTATACATAATTTCATGAATATTAATTTAATTACTTCTACTTATGTGTATTAGAAGATTATCCAATTAACACTTCGATATGAACAATCTACGATGCTAATTTTGCACTGAGAATATAAGTAAGATGCATTGAAAACAATTTGTTTAAACAAGTTTGCTTCAGTTTTCAAACTTTTTGGCCCAATAACAACATATAATTTGATAAATATAAATTTAATTACTCCTAATTATGTCCGTTAGAAGATTATCCAATTAACACTTCGATATGAACATTCTACGACACAAATTTTGCACAGAATATAAATAAGATGCATTGGAAACAATTTGTTTAAACAAGTTTGCTTCAGTTTTCAAACTTTTTGGCCCAATAAGAACATATAATATTGTAAATATTAATTTAGTTACTCCTAATTATGTCTATTAGAAGATTATCTAATTAACACTTCGATATGAACATTCTACGGTTCTAATTTTGCACATAATATAAGTAAGATGTATTGAAAACAATTTGTTTAAACAAGTTTGCTTGAGTTTTTCAAAAAAATTGTCCCAATAATAACATATAATTTCATGAAAAATTACAATTACTCATAATGACGTTTATTATAAAACTTTCCAATTAAAACTTCGATATGAATATTATATGACGCCAATTTTGCACGTAACGTAAATAAGATGCATTTAAAACTATTGTTTATACATGTTGTTTAAGATTTTCAACATTTTTTTATCACATAACTACACTTAATTTCTTAAAAATTTACATAATTACTCATAATTATGACTATTAGAAGATTATCCAATTAAAACTTTGTTATGAACATCCTACGACACTAATTTTGCACAAAACATCGGTAATATGCATTAAAAATAGGCTTTGTTTAAATAAGTTATTTGACTTTTTCAAATTTATTGGCCGCATAACTACGCATAATTTCGTGCAAAATTATATAATTACTCCTAATTATGACTACTATAAATTTTTTTAATTAAAACTTTGAGATGAATATTATATGACGCTATTTTTGCACAAAACACAAGTAGGATGCATTTAAAAGCTGCAGTTTATACGGGTTGCTTAAGATTTTCAACATTTTTTTACCTCATAACCACACATAATTTCTTGAAAATTAATTTAATTACTCATAATTATGCCTATTAGAAGATTATCCAATAAGCACTTCGATATGAACATCCTACGACACTAATTTTGCACAAAACATAAGTAAAATGCATTAAAAACTGCTCTTTATACAAGTTGTTTTAGTTTTTCAACATTTTTTACCTCATAACTATACATAATTTCATGAATATTAATTTAATTACTCCTAATTATGTCTATTAGAAGATTATCCAATTAACACTTCGATATGAACATTCTACGACGCTAATTTTGCCTGAGAATATAAGTAAGATGCATTTAAAGCAATTTGTTTAAACAAGTTTGCATAAGTTTTTCAAACTTTTTGGCCCAATAACAACATATAATTTGATAAATATTAATTTATTTACTCCTAATTATGTCTATTAGAAGATTATCCAATTAACACTTCGATATGAACATTCTACGACACTAATTTTGCACGAATATAAATAAGATGCATTGAAAACAATTTGTTTAAAAAGCTTGCTTGATTTTCCAAACTTTTTGGCCCAATAACAACATATAATATTGGAAATATTAATTCAGTTACTCCTAATTATGTCTATTAGAAGATTATCTAATTAACACTTCGATATGAACATTCTACGATACTAATTTTGCACATAATATAAGTAAGATGTATTGAAAACATTTGTTTAAACAAGTTTGCTTCAGTTTTCAAAACTTTTGTCCCAATAACAACATATAATTTCGTGAAAAATTACAATTACTCATAATGACGTTTATTATAAAATTTTCTAATTAAAACTTCGATATGAATATTATATGACGCCAATTTTGCACATAACGTAAATAAGATGCATTTAAAACTGCTTGTTTATACATGTTGTTTAAGATTTTCAATATTTTTGTCACATAACTACACATAATTTCTTAAAAATTAATATAATTACTAATAATTATGACTATTAGAATATTATCCAATTAAAACTTTGATATGAACATCCTACGACACTAATTTTGCACAAAACATAAGTAAGATGCATTAAAAATAGTCATTTAAACAAGTTGTTTGACTTTTTCAAATTTATTGGCCGCATAACTACGCATAATTTCGTGAAAAATAATATAATTACTCCTAATTATGACTATTATAAATTTTTTTAATTAAAACTTTGAGATGAATATTATATGACGCTAATTTTGAACTAAACACAAGTAGGATGCATTTAAAAGCTGCAGTTTATACAAGTTGCTTAAGATTTTCAATATTTTTACCTCATAACCACACATAATTTCTTTAAAATTAATTTAATTACCCATAATTATGCCTTTTAGAAGATTATCCAATAAGCACTTCGATATGAACATCCTAGGACACTAATTTTGCACAAAACATAAGTCAAATGCATTAAAAATAACTGTTTAAACAAGTTGTTTATATTTTTAAAATTATTGGCCGCATAACTACGCATAATTTCGTGAAAATTAATATAATTACTCATAATTATGACTATTATAATTTTTTTCAATTTAAACTTTGATATGAATATTATATTACGCTAATTTTGCAAAAAAAACACTAGTAAGATGCATTTAAAACTGCTCTTTATACATGTTGCTTAAGATTTTCAATATTTTTTTGTTTCATAACTACACATAATTTCTTGAAAATTAATTTAATTACTCCTAATTATGCCTATTAGAATATTATCCAATTAACACTTCGAGATGAACATTGTAAGACACTAATTTTGCACAAAGCATAAGTAAGATGCACCAAAAACAACTGATTAAACATAAGTAAACCGCATTAAAAACTGTTGTTTGACTTACTCAATATTTTGGCCGTATAACTACACATAATTTCGTACAAATTAATATAATTACTCTTAATTACTTCTATTATAGTATTATTCAGTTAACACTTCGATATGCATATTCTACGAACTATTTTTTTCTAAAACATAATTAAGATGAATTAGAAACTGTTATTTAAAAAAGGAGTTGAGTTTTTTTAACATTTTTGCCTCATAACGTCACATAATTATGTAAAAAATAATGTAATTACTTCTAATTATGCCTATTAGAAGATTAGCCATTTAATACTTCGATATGAACATTCTACTACACTAATTTTGCACAAAACATAAGTAAGATGCATTAAAAACTGTTGTTTAAACAAGTTGTTTGAGTTTTTCAAAATATTCGGCCCCATAACTACATATTATTTCGCAAATATTAATATAATTACTAGTAATTATGCCTGTTATGAAATAGTTTAATTAAAACTTTGATATGAATATTATAAAATACTTATTTTGCTCAAAACATAAGTAAGATGCATTAAAAACTGCTATTTATACAAGTTGTTTAAGATTTTCAATATTTTTTGCCTCATAACTATACATAATTTCATGAATATTAATTTAATTACTTCTACTTATGTGTATTAGAAGATTATCCAATTAACACTTCGATATGAACAATCTACGACGCTAATTTTGCACGAGAATATAAGTAAGATGCATTGAAAACAATTTGTTTAAACAAGTTTGCTTCAGTTTTTCAAACTTTTTGGCCCAATAACAACATATAATTTGATAAATATAAATTTAATTACTCCTAATTATGTCTCGTTAGAAGATTATCCAATTAACACTTCGATATGAACATTCTACGACACAAATTTTGCACCGAATATAAATAAGATGCATTGGAAACAACTTGTTTAAACAAGTTTGCTTCAGTTTTTCAAACTTTTTGGCCCAATAAGAACATATAATATTGTAAATATTAATTTAGTTACTCCTAATTATGTCTATTAGAAGATTATCTAATTAACACTTCGATATGAACATTCTAGGGTTCTAATTTTGCACATAATATTAGTAAGATGTATTGAAAACAGCTGTTTAAACAAGTTTGCTTCAGTTTTTCAAAAAAATTGTCCCAATAAGAACATATAATTACATGGGTTCGATAACACAATGATTATAATGTAAAAGAATAGGAATATCATTCAAAATAACTTTATGTATTTTGATAATTTTATGTGTTGAAATGAGGTTACAAATGATTCAAAATTTGAATAAACAGAATACTATTTTAACACATTTGTGTTAATCATTCAATACTATTCGTGTCATATAGTTGAGAGCACAAAATGATATTACCGTAAACTAATAGGGGACAACATTCAAAACAAATTTATAAATTTTGGTTATTTTATGCGTTGAAATGAGACTATAGATGATACAAAACTCGAACAAACAAAAAACCATTTTAATGTATTCATATTAATCTTTAAATGTTATTCGTGTCATAATGGTTCAAGAACATAATGATAATAGCATAAATGAATAGGGACATCATTCAAAACAACTTTGTAAATTTTAGTGATTTTAAGCGTTGAAATTAGACTACAAATGATTCAAAACTCAAATAAACAGAATACGATTTTAATGTATTACATCTCTGAATGATATTCGTGTTATGAAGGTTCGAAAATACAATGATAATAATGTGAACAAATAAGAGACATCATTTAAAATAATTTTGTGTATTTTGATGATTTTATGTATTGAAATGAGATTAGAAATGATACAAAACTCGAATAAACTGAATAAGATTTGTTAATCTTTGAGTGTTAATCGAGTCATAATGGTTCGAGAACACAATGATTAGAATATAAAAGAATATGGGACATCATTCAAGACAACTTAGTGTATTTTGGGTATTTTATGTGTTGAAATGAAAATAATACAGAACTCGAAGAAACGGAATACAGTTTTAATGCATTTATGTTAATCATTCAACGCTAATTGAGTCATAAAGGTTCAAAAACATAATAATTATAATGTAAACTAATAACGACATCATTCAGACAAATTTGTATATTTTGGGTATTTTATGTGTTGAAATGAGGCTACAAATAATACAGAACTCGAAGAAATGGAATACAGTTTTAATGCATTTATGTTAATCATTCAACGCTAATATTGTCATAAAAGTTCTAGAACACAATGATAATAATTTAAACGAATAGGGGACATCATTTAAAATAATTTTGTGTAATTTGGTGATTTTAAGTGTTGACATGAGGCTACACAAAACTCGAATAAACAGAGTATTATTTTAATGCATTTTTGTTATTCTTTCAATGCTATTTGTGACATAATAGATCTAGAACACAACAATTAAACGAATAAGGGACATTATTTAAAGCAACTTGTATATTTTGGGCATTTCATGTGTTGAAATGAGGCCACAAAAATATAAAACTCGAATAAACAGAATAACATTTTAATGCATTTATGTTGATCTTTCAACACTATTTATGTCATAAAGGTTCAATAACACAATGAAATAGTGTAAAATAATAGGGGATATCATCCAAAATGACTAGTGATTTTATACGTTGAAATGAGACTATAAATGATAAAAAAATCGAATAAACATAATACCATTTTAATTAATGCATTCATATTAATCTTTCAATGCTATTCGTGTCACAATGATAATAGTGTAAATGAATAGGGGATATCATTCAAAGAAACTTTATAAATTTTAGCTATTTTATTCATTGAAATTAGACTAAAAATGATACAAAACTCGCATAAACAGATCATTGTTTTAAAGTATTTGTGCTTCTTTCGATGCTATTCATGTCATAAAGAATTGAAAAAATAATGATAATAATATAAACGAATAGGGGACATCATTCAAAATAACTTTGTGTATTTTGGTATTTTTCTATGTTGAAAAGTCTACAAATATAATACAAAACTTGAAGAAAGGGAATACGGTTTTAATGCATTTAGTGTTAATCTTTCAATGCTAATCGAGTCATAAAGGTTTGAGAACATAATGATGATAATATAAAAAAATAGGGGACATCACTCAAAATAACTTTGTGTATTTTAGTGATTTTATGTATTGAAATGACGCTACAAACGATACAAAACTCAAATGAATAGTATACTATTTTAACGCTTTCATGTTAATCGTTCAACACTATTCATATCATAAAGGTTCGAGAACATAATGATAATAGTGTAAACTAATAGGGGAGAACATTCAAAATAACTTTGTAAATTTTGGTGATTTTATGCATTGAAATGAAACTACAAATTAATAGAATATCACTTTAATTCATTTGTGTTATTCTTTTAAGGCTATTCATGTCATAAAGATTCGAGAACACAATGATAATAGTGTAAATGAAGAGGGGACATCATTTAAGAAAACTTTGTAAATTTTACTGCGTTAAAATGAGACTATAAATGATAAAATTTGAATAAACATAATACTATTTTAATGGATTCGTGTTAATCTTTCGATGTTATTCATGTCATAAAGGGTTGAAAATGTAATCATAAACGAATAGAAGACATCATTGAAAATAACTTTATATATTTTGGTGAATTTTTCTGTTGAAAAGAAACTATAAATAATATAGAACTCGAAGAAGCGATATACTGTTTTAATGCATTTGCGTTAATCATTCAACGTTAATCGAGTCATCAAGGTTCGAGAACACAATAATTATAATGTAAACGAATAGGGGACACCATTCAAAATAACTTTGTATTTTTTGGTGATTTTATGTGTTAAAATGACACTACAAATGATACAAAACTTCACATAATACAGTTTGATGCATTTGGGTTAATATTTTAACCCCAATCGAGTCATAAATGTTCGAGAACCCAATGACTCTAATGTAAATGAATAGGGGACATCATTCGAAATAACTTTGTGTATTTTTATGATTTTATGTGTTGTAGTGAGGCTACAAATAATACAAAATTCTAATATAGAGAATACTATTTTAATGCATTTGTGTTAATCTTTCAACGCTATTCGTATCATAAAGGTTCCATAACACAACAAATATAATTTAAATAAATAGAGAACATCATTCAAAATAATTTTGTGCATTTTAGTCATTTCATGTGTTGAGAGGAGGCTACAAAGATACAAAATTTGAATATAGAGAATACTATTTTAATTTATTTGTGTTCATCTTTCAATATTATTCATATCATAATTATTCTAGAACACAATGAATAGGGATATCTTTCAGAAAAAAATATTTATTTTGGTGATTTTATGTGTTGAAATGAGCCTTTATACGATACAAAACTCGAATAGAAAGAGTATTATTTTAATGCATTTGTATTAATCTTTCAACGCTATTCATGTGGTAAAGGTTCAAGAACACAATGATTGTAATGTAAACGAATTGGGGATATCATTAAAAAAGAATTTTGTTTATTTTGGTGATTTTTTGGTTGAAATGAGGTGCAAACAATACAAAACTCGAATAAAAGGAATGTTGTTAATGCATTTGTGTTAATTTTTCAATGCCAATTGAGTCATAAAGGTTCAAAAACACAATGATTATAATATAAACTAATAGTAGACATTATTTAAAGTAACTGTGTGTATTTTGGTGATTTTATGTGTTGAAATGATACTATAAATGATATAAAACTCGAATAAATATAATACTATTTTAATAATCTTTCAGTGCTAATCGAGTCATAAAGGTTCAAGAATCCAATGATTAGAATGTACACGAATAGGGGACATCATTCTAAATAACTTTGTGTATTTTAGGGATTTTATGTGTTGAAATGAGGTTTCAAATGATACAAAACTCGAATAAACATAATAACATATTAATACATTTGTGTTAATCTATCAACGCTAATCGAGTCATAAAGTTTTGAGAACACAATGAGTATAATGTAAACTAATGGGGGATATCCTTCAAAATAAGTTTGTAAATTTTGGTGATTTTATGCATTGAAATGAGACTACAAATTATACAAAACTCAAATAAACATAATACCGTTTTAATGCATTCATGTTAATCCTTCAACACTATTTCTATCATAAAAATTAAAGGACACAATGACTATACTGTAAATGAATAAGGGACATCATTCAAAATAACATGTGTTTTTTGGTGATTTTATGTATTGAAATGACGCTATAAATAATACAAAACTCAAATAAATAGAATATTACTTTTGTGTAGTCACGTTAACCTTTTAACGCTATTTATGCCATAATGGTTTGAGAACACAATAATTATACTTTACATGAATAGGGAATATTATTCAAATCAACTTTGTGTGTTTTGGTCATTTCATGTGTTGAAATGAGGCCACAAAGATACAAAACTCGAATAAACAGAATAACATTTAATGCATTTTTGTTGGTCTTTTCATGTCATAAAAATTCAAGAACACAATGATTTATTGTGTAAATGAATATGGAACATCATTTGAATGGTTATATTGTTAATTTTTCAAAGCTATCCGTGCCATAAAGGTTCAAGAATATAACGATTGAAGAGACATCATTCAAAATAACTTTATGTATTTTGGTCATTTCATGTGTTGTAACGAGGCTACAAAGATAAAAAAAAACTTGAATGAACAAAATATCATTTTAATTCATTTGTACTGATCTTTCAACGTTGTTCATGTCATAAAGGTTTGAAAACACAATGATAATAGTTTGAACTAATAGGGGACATCATCCAAGATAACTTTGTAAATTTCTACTATTTTATGCGTTCAAATGAGACTATAAATAATACAAAACTCAAACAAATAGAATACTATTTTAATGTATTCGTATTAATCTTTTAACGATATTCGTGTTATAAAGGTTCGAGAACACGATGATAACAATGTAAGTGAATGCATCATTGAAAATAACTTTGTAAATTTTAATATTGTTATGCGTTGAAATGAGAGAACAAATGAAACAAAACACAAATAAACAGAATAACATTTTAATGCATTTGTAAATCTTTCAATGCTATTCGTATCATAAAGGTTCGAGAACATAATGACAATGATGTAAATAAATAGGGAACATTATTCAAAATAACTTTATGTATTTTGGTGATTTTTTGTGTTGAAATGGGGTACAAATAATACAAAATTTGAATAAATGGAATACCATTTTAATGCATTTGTGTTAATCCTTCAATGTTAATCGAGTCATAAAGGTTTGAAACATAATGATGATAATGTAAACTAATATGGAACATCATTCAAAATAACTTTGTGTATTGTGGTGATTTTATGTGTTGAAATGAGGCTACAAATGATACAAAATTCAAATAAATAAAATATTATTTTAATGATTTTGTGTTAATCTTTCACTGCTAATCGAGTCATAAAAGTTCAAGAACACAATGATTAGAGTGGAAAAGAATATGGGACATCATTCAAAATAACTTTGAATATTTTAGGGATTTTATGTGTTGAAATGAGGCTACAAATAATACAACACTTCAATAGATGGATTTTAATACATTTGTGTTAATCTCTTATTCTAATCGAGTCATAAAGGTTTAAGAACACAATAATTATAACGTAAGCGAATAAGGGACATCATTCAAAATAATGTTATGTATTTTGGTGATTTTATGTGTTGAAATAAGGATACAAATGACACAAAACTCGAATAAACATAATACAGTTCTAATGCAATTTTGTTAATCTTTCAACACTAATAGAGTCATAAAGGATCGATAACATAGTGATTATAATGTAAACAAATAAGGGACATCACTTAAAATAACTTTGTATATTTTGATGATTTTATGTGTTGAAATATGACTATAACTGATAAAAACTTGAATAAATTGAATACTATTTTAATGCATTCATATTAATCTTTCAACGTTATTTGTGTCATAAAGGTTTGAGAACACAATAATTATATTTTAAACAAATAGGGGACATCATTCAAAATAATTTTGTGTATTTTTGGTCATTTCATGTGTTGGGAGGAGGCTACAAAGATACAAAACTCGAATATACAAAATATCATCCTAATACAATTGTGTTGATCTTTCAACGCTATTCTTATTATAAAGGTTCGAGAACACAATGATGGTAATGCAAATGAATATGGGACATCATTCAGAAAAACTCAAATAAATGAAATATTATTTTAATGCATAGCTAATCTTTTATGTGTTAAAATGATGGTACAAATGGTACAAAACTAAAATAAATAAAATATTATTTTAATGCATAGCTAATCTTTCAACGCTATTCGTGTCATGAAGGTTCCAAAATACAAGGATTATAGTGTAAACAAATCGAGGAAATCACTCAAAAATAACTTTGTAAATTTTGTAATTTTATGCGTAAATAAGACTATAAATGATATAAAACTCAAATAAACATATTCCCTTTTTAATGCATTTGTGTTGATCTTTCAACATAATTCATATCATAAAGGTTCGAGAATACAATGATCATAATATAAATAAATAGGGACACCATTCAGAAAATAATGTATGTCTTTTGGTGATTTCATGTTGAAATGAGATTACAAATAATATAAAACTCAATTAAATAGAATATTGTTTTAATACATTTATGTTAATCTTCAAATGCTAATCGAGTCATAAAAGTTCGAGAACACAATGATTATAATATAAACGAATAGAAGATATCATTCGAAATAACTCTGTGTATTTTCGTGATTTTATATCTTGAAATGAGGCTACAAATGATATTAAACTCGAATAAACAAAATGTTGTTTTAATGCACCCGTGTTAATCTTTCAAAGCTAATTGAGTCATAAAGTTTGAGAACTCAATGATTAGAATGTACAAGAATAGGGGACATATTCAAAATAACTTTGTATATTTTGGAGATTTTATGTGTTGAAATGAGGCTACAAATGATACAAAACTCGAATAAACATAATACTGTTTTAATGCATTTCTGTTAATTTTGCAATACTATTCGTGCCGTAAAGGTTCGAGAATACAATGATTATAGTGTAAACGAATATGAGACATCATTCAAAATAACTTTGTGTATTTTGGTGATTTAATTTGTTGAAATGAAGCTGCAATTGATACAAAACTCAAATAAACAGAATACTATTTTAATTCATTTGTGTTAATCTTTCAATACTATTGATATCATAATGGTTTGAGAACACAACAATTATAATTTGAATGAATACGGGACATCTCTCAAAACATCTATGTGTCTTTTGGTGATTTTATTTGTTGAAATAAAGTTGTAGATAATACAAAACTCGAATAAAAAATATATCATTTTAATGCTTTTGTATTAATCTTTCAATGATATTCGTGTCATAAATGTACAAGAACACAATGATTATAATGTAAATGATTAGGGGACATCATTCAGAAGAAAGTTGTGTATTTTGATGATTTTATGTGTTTAAATGAGGTACAAATGATACAAAACTCGACTAAACAAAATATTATTTTAATGCATTTGTACATCTTGAAATGCAACTCATGTCATAAACATTCGAGAACACAATAATAATAATGTTAACGAGTAGGGAACATCGTTCAAAATAATTTTATGTATTTTGTTGATTTTATGTTTTGAAATGAGACTTCAAATGATACAAAACTCGAAACTATTTTAATGCATTTGTGTTAATCTTTCAATGCTAACTGGTTCACAAAGGTTCAAAAACACAATGATTATAATGTAAATGAATAGAGGACATCAGTCAAAATATGTTTGTAAATTTTGGTGATTTTATGCGCTGAAATGGGCCTACAAATTATACAAAACACGAATGAACATAATACTGTTTTAATGCATTTGTGTTAATCTTTCAATGCTATTCATATCATAATGGTTCTATTGGTTTGAGAACTTAATGATTATAATGTAAATGAATAAATGACTCATTCAAAATAACTTTGTATTTTTTGGCAGTTTTATGTGTTGAAATAAATCTATAAATTAGTCGAAACTCAAATAAACTGAATACAGTTTTAATGTATTTGTGTCATCTCTTTCAACGCTAATGGAGTCATAAAGGTTCGAGAACACAAAGTAAACAAATATGGAACATTATTTAGAATAACTTTGTATATTTTGGTGATGTTATGTGTTAAAATGAGGCTAGAAATGAGATAAAACTCGAATAAACTGAATATCATTTTAATGCATATGTGCAAATCTTTCAATGATATTCATGTCATAATAGTTTGAGAATACAAAGATTATTGTGTAAAAGAATAGAGGACATCATTCAGAAAACAACTTGTGTATTTTGGTGATTCTATATGTTGAATTGAGGCTACAAATGATACAGAACTCAAATAAAACTTAATATTGTTTTGAGGCATATGTGTTATTTCAACGCTATTCGTATCATAAGGGTTCGAGAACACAATGATTATAATATAAATGAATAGGAATATCATTCAAAATAATTTTGTGTATTTTGGTGATTTTATGTGTTAAAATGAGGTTACAAATGATATTCAAGTCGATTATAATGTAAATGATTAGGGGGCATAATTCAAAAGAACATTGTGTCTTTTGGTGATTTTGTGTTCAAATAAGGTTACAAATGATACAAAAATCGAATAAACAAAAATATCATTTCAATGCATTTGTACAACTTAAAACGCTATTCATGTCACAAACATTCAAGAACAAAATAATAATAATGTAAACGAATAGGGGACATCATTCAAAATAACTTTATATATTTTGGTGATTTTATGTTTTGAAATAAGGCTACAAATGATACAAAACTCAAATATACATAACACTATTTTAATGCATTTGTGTTAATCTTTCAACGCTAACCGGTTCATAAAGGTTTAAAAACACAATGATTATAATATAAATGAATAGAGAACTTCAGTCGAAACATGTTTGTAAATTTTGGTGATTTAATGCGCTGAAATGAGTCTACAAATGATATAAAACTTGAATAAACATAATTCTATTTTAATGCATTTGTGTTAATCTTTCAATACTATTCGTGTCATAATAGTTTGAGAACATAATGATTATAATGTAATTGAATAGAGGACATCATTCAAAATAACTTTGTGTATTTTAATGATTTTATGTGTTGAAATGAGGCTACCAATGAAACAAAACTCGAATAAACTGAATATCATTTTAATGCATTTTTGTCAATCTTTCGCGCTAAACGAATCAAAAAGGTTGGAGAACACAATGATTATACTGTAAATGAATAGGAATATCATTCAAGAAAATTTTGTATATTTTGGTGATTTAAAGAGTTGATATGATGCTATAAATGATATAGAACTCGAATAAACATAATACTGTTATAATGCATTTGTATTAATCTTTTAACAGTATTTGTACCATAATGGTTCTAGAAAATAATGATTACAATTTAAACAAATAGAGGACATTATTCAAAGCAATTTTGTGTATTTTGATCATTTCATGTGTAGAAATGAGGCCATAAAGATAGAAAACTCGAATAAACATAATATTATTTTAATGCATATATGTTGACTTTTCAATACTATTCATGTCATAAAGGTTCGAGAACACATTGATTATTGTGCAGATGAATATGGGACATCATTAAAAAAAATTGTGAATGTTGGTGATTTTTTGTGTTGAAATGACGTTACAAATGATACAAAACTCGAATAAACAGAACACTATTTTAATGCATTTGTGTTAATATTTTAACGTTAATCGAGTCATAAATGATCAAGAACATAATGATTATAATGTAAACGAATAGAGGACGTCATCCAAAATAAGCGTGTAAATTTTGGTGATTTGATGCGCTAAAATGATACAAATGATACAAAAATCGAATAAATAGAATATCGTCTTAATGCATTTGTGTTGATCTTTCAATATTGTTCATGTCGTAAAGGTTCGAGAATAAAATTATTATAAAATAACTGTGTAGAGGACAATACAATTTGTGATTTGGGTGATTTTATATGTTCAAATGAGGCTACAAATAATATAAAACTCGAATAAATAGAATATATTTTTATTGCATTTATGTTAATCTTTTAACGCTAATCGAGTCATAAAGTTTTTAGAACACAATTATTATAATGTAAATGAATAGCGGTACATCATTCAAAATAATTTTGTGTATTTATATGAATATTTAAATGAGGCTATAAATGATACAAAACTCAAATAAAGAGAATATTATTTTAATACATTTGAGTTAATCTTTCAGTGCTAATCGAGTCATAAAGGTTCGATAACACAATGATAACAATATAAATGAATATAGGACATCACTAATAGTAACTTTGTAAATTTTTGTGATTTTATGTGTTGAAATGGGACTGTAATGAAACAAAACTCGAATAAATAAAATATTATTTTAATGCATTTCTACATCTTCCAATGCTATTCATATTATAAATGTTCAAGAACACAATGATAGTAATGTAAACGAATAAGGGACATCATTCAAAATAATTTTGTGTATTTTTGCGATTTTCTGTGTCGAAATGAGGTATCGAAATGAGGTACAAATAATATAAAACTCGAATAAACGGAATACCATTTTAATGCATTTGTGTTAATATTTCAATGTTAATCGAGTCATAAAGGTTCGACAATATAATAATTATAATATAAACTAATAGGGGACATCATTCAAAATAATTTTGTGTATTTTCATAATTTTATGTATTTAAATGAGGCTACAAATGATACAAAACTCAAATAAATAGAATTTTATTTTAATGCACTTGTGTTAATCTTTCAATGCTAATCAAGTCAAAAAAGTTTGAGAATAAAATGACTATAATATAAATGAATAGGGGACATCATTCAAAATATTTTTTTATATTTTGGTGATTTTATGGTTTGAAATGGGGCTACAAATGATACAAAACTCTAATACACAGAATATTATTTTAATGCATTATTGTTAATCTTTCAACGTTATTTGTGTCATAAAAGTTCTAGAACTCAGCGATTATAAATTGAACGAAAAAGGGAAATCATTAAAAACAACTTTCTGTATTTTGGTTATTTCATGTGTTTTAATGATGCTACAAAGATACAAAACTTGAATAAACAAAATGGTTCGATAACACAATGATAATAACATAAATGAATAGAGGACATCATTCAAAAAAATGTTTATTTGATGATTTTATATGTTAAAATGGGACTTCAAATGATACAAAACTCGAATGAAAAAGTACTGTTATAATGCATTTGTGTTAATCATTCAACGCTATTAATGTGGTAAAAATTCAGGAACACAATGATTATAATGTAAACAAATAGAGGAAATCATTCAAAATAATTTTATGTATTTTAGCGATTTTATTTTGTTGAAATGAGATACAAATAATACAAAACTCAAATAAACGGAATACTGTTAATACATTTGTGTTAATCTTTCAATGCTAATTGAGTCATAAAGGTTCAAAAACACAATGATTATAATGTAAACTATTAAGGGACATCATCCAAAATAGTTTTGTACATTTTGGTGATTTTATGTGTTAAAATGAGGTTATAAATGATAAAAACTCTAATAAATAGAATATTGTTTTAATAATCTTTCAGTGCTAATCGAGTCATAAAGGTTCGAGAACCGAATGATTAGAATGTAAAAGAATATGAGACATCATTCAAAATAATTTTGTGTATTTTAGAGATTTCATGTGTTGAAATGAGGCTTCAAATGATATAAAACACGAATAAACAGAATAACGATTATAATGTAACTAATTAGGGACATCATTCAAAATAAGTTTGTAAATTTTGATGATTTTATGCATCAAAATGAGAGAACAAATGATACAAAACTCAAAAAAAACATAATACCATTTTAATACATTTGTCTTAATCTTTCAACGTTATTCATATTGTAAAGGTCCGTGAACACAACGATTATAAACGAATAGGGGACACATTATAAATAACATTGTGTATTTTGTTGATTATATGTGTTGAAATGAGGCTACAAACGATACAAAACACGAATAAACAGAATACTATTTTAATGCATTCGTGTTAATTGTTCAACATTATTCATGTTATAAAGGTTCGAGAACACAATGATAATAGTATGCACTAATAGGGGACATCGTTCGACAAAACTTTCTAAATTTTGGTGAATTTGTGCATTGAAAAATGAAACAAAACTTAAATAAATAGAATACCACTTTTGTGCATACATATTAATCTTTCAAAGCTATTTATGTCATAAAGGTTCAACAACAAATGATAATAGTATAAATAAATAGAAAACATCATTCAAAACAACTTCATAAATTTTAGTGATTTTATGCATTGAAATGAGACTACAAATGATACAAAATTCAAATAAATATAATACCGTTTTAATGCATTCGTGTTAATCTTTCAGCACTATTCGTGTCATAAAGATTCGAGAACACAATGATAGTAGTGTAAATGAATAGGAGACATCATTCAAAATAACTTCATAATTTTAGTGATTTCATGCATTAAAATGAGACTATAAATGAAACGAAACTCGAATAAATATAATACCATTTTAATGCATTCGTGTCCATCTCTCAACGTTATTCATGTCGTAAAGGTTCGAGAATACAATGACTATAATGTAAATGAATAAGATATATCATTCGAAATAACTTTGTGTATTTTGATGATTTTATGTATTGAAATGACACTACAAATAATATAAAACTCAAATAAAAAAAATACTATTTTAATGTATTCGTGTTTATCTTTCAACGCTTTTTATGCCATAATGATTCGAGAACACAACGATTATAACTTAAATGAATAAAGGACATTATTGAAAGTAACTTTTGTGTATTTTGATCGTTTTATATTTTGAAATGAGGCCACAAAGATACAAAACTCAACTAAACAAAGTAACATTTAATGTATTTGTGTTGATATTTCAACGCTATTCATGTCATAAAATTTTAAGAATATAATGATTATTGTGTAAATGAATAGGGGACATCATTTGATTGATTATAGTGTTAATTTTTCACCGCTATTCGTGCCATAAAGGTTCGAGAACATAACAATTATAGGGACATCATTCAAAATAACTTTGTGTATTTTGATCATTTCATGTGTCATAAGGAAGCTACAAAGATAAAAAAAAACTTGAATGAAAAAATATCCTTTTAATTCATTTGTGTTGATCTTCCAATGTTGTTCATGTCATAAAAGTTCGAGAACACAATAATAATAGTGTAAACTAATAGGTGACTTCTTTTAAAATAATTTTATAAATTTTGATGATTTTATGCATTGAAATGAAACTACAAATAATACAAAGTTTGAATAAATAGAATTCTATTTTAATGCATTTGTGTTGATCTTTGAACGCTATTCATGTCCTGAACGTTCGAGAACATAATAATAATAACGTAAATGAACAGGGGAGATCATTTAGAAAAAAAATATGTTTTGGTGATTTTATGTGTTGAAATAAGACTTAAATTGATACAAGACTAGAATTGAAAGAGTAATATTTTAATATATTTGTGTTAATCTTTTAACGCTATTCATTTGTGTTAATCTTTCAACGCTAATCGAGTCATAAAGGTTCAAGAACATAATAATTATAATATAAACTAATATGGGATATCATCAAAATAATTTTGCACATTTTTGTGATTTTATGCGTCGAAATGATACTACAAATGATACAAAACTAAAAAAATATATAATATCATTTTAATGCATTTGCGTTAATCTTTCAACGTTATTCGTATAGTTTTAAGAACACAATGATTGTAATATAAATGAATAGGGGTCATTCAAAATAACATTGTGTATTTTATTTATTATATGTGTTGAAATGAGAGTAAAAATGATACAAAATTCGAATAAACAGAAAATCATTTTAATATTTCAACGTTATTTGTGCCATAATGGTTCGAGGGCATAACAATTATAATTTAAAGTAATAGGGGATATCATTCAAAATAAATTTATGTATTTTGATCACTTCATGTGTTATAATGAGGCTACAAAGATACGAAACATGAATGAACATAATATCATTTTAATTCATTTCTGTTGATCTTTCAACGCTGTTCATATCATAAAGATTTGAGAACACAATGATAATAGGGTGAACTAATAGGGGACATCAGTCAAAATAAGTTTGTAATTTTTTGTGATTTTATGCGTTGAAATGGCTACAAACAATACAAAACCAGAATAAAATGGAATATTATTTTAATGCATTCGTGTTAATCTTTCAACGATATTCGTGTCATAAGTATTTGAGAATACAATGATAATAATATAAAATGAATAGGGGTCATCATTGAAAATAACTTTATAAATTTTGTATTTTTATGCGTTGAAATGAGTCTATAAATAAAAAAAAATACGAATAAATAGAATATCATTTTAATGTATTTGTATATCTTTCAATGCTATTCGTGTCATAAAGGTTCGATAGCACAATGATAATAATGTAAACTAATAGGGTACATCGTTCAAAATAACTTTGTATATTTTAGTGATTTTCTGTGTTGAATTGAGGTATAAATAATATAAAATTCGAATAAACGGAATATCATTTTAATGCATTGTGTTAATCTTTCAATACTAATCGAGTTATAAAGGTTTGAAAACACAATGATAATAATCTAAACTAATATGGATATCATTCAAAATAATTTTGTGTTTGTGGTAATTTTATGTGTTGAAATGAGACTATAAATGATACAAAACTGATATAAATAGAATATAATTTTAATATTTTTGTGTTAATCTTTTAGTGCTAATTAAAGTCATAAAAGTTTGAGAACATAATGATTATAATATATAAGAATAGGGAATATCATTTAAAATAACTTTGAGTATTTTGAGGATTTTATATGTTGAAATGAGGCTACAAATAATACAAAATTTAAATAAACGGAATACCATTTTAATACATTTGTGTTAATTTTTCAATGCTAACCGAGACATAAAGGTTTAAGAACACAATGATTATAATGTAAGTAAATATGGAACATCATTCTAAATAACTTTATGTATTTTGATGATTTTATATGTAGAAATAAGGCTACAAATGACATAAAACTCGAATAGACATAATACAGTTTTAATGCAATTGTGTTAAATTTCCAACACTAATCGAGTCATAAAGGATTGAGACCATAGTGATTATAATATAAATGAATAGAGGACATCATTCAAAATAATTATATGTACTTTGGTGATTTTATGTGTTGAATTGTGTCGACAAATGATAAAAACTCGAATAAACTAAATACTATTTTAATGCATTCATGTTAATCTTTCAATGTTATTTGTGCCAGAAAGGTTCAAAAACACAATGATTATAATTTAAACAAATATGGGACATCATTCAAAATAACTTTGTATATTTTTGGTAATTTCATGTGTTGAAATGAAGCTACAAAGATACATAACTCAAATAAATAAAATATCATCTGAATATAATTGTGTTGATCTTTCAATGCTATTCTTATTATAATGGTTCGAAGACATAATGATTATAATTTAAATGAATAGAGGATATTATTTAGAAAAAAAATTATGTATTTTGATAATTTTATGTGTTAAAATGATGGTGCAAATGGTACATAACTCAAAATAACTTTGTAAATAATGCATATGTGCTAATCTTTTAATGCTATGTCATGAAAGTTCGAAAACACAAGCATTATAGTGTAAATAAATTGGGGATATCATTCAAAATAACTTTATAAATTTTATAATTTTATGCATTGTAATAAGACTATAAATGATATAAAACTCGAATAAACATATTCCCTTTTTAATGCATTTGTGTTTATCTTTCAACATTATTCACATCATAAAAGTTCGAGAATACAATGATTACAATATAAATAAATAGGAGACCTCATTCAGAATTTTTTTTGTGTATTTTTGTGATTTTATATCTTGAAATGAGGCTAGAAAAGACACAAAACTCAAATAAACAGAATGTTATTTTAATGCATTCATGTTAATTTTTCAAAGCTAATCGAGTCATAAAGATTCGAATACACAATGATTATAATGTACAAGAATATAAAACATCATTCAAAATAACTTTCTATATTTTAGAGATTTTATGTGTCGAAATGAGGCTACAAACGATTGAAAACTCGAATAAATATTATACCGTTTTAATACATTTGTATTAATTTTATAATATACTATTCATGTTGTAAAGGTTTGAGAATACAATGATTTGTAAACGAATAGGGGACATCATTCAAAATAACTTTATGTGTTTTGGTGATTTTATTTGTTGAAAGGACACTATAAATGATACAAAACTCAAATAAATAAAATATCATTTTGATCCATTGTGTTAAACTTTCAATGCTATTGATGTGTATTTTGGTCATTTCATGTGCTGAAATGAGGCTATAAAGATACAAAACTCGAATAAACAGAATAATATTTTAATGCACTCGCATTAATCTTTCAACGCCAATCTAGTCATAAAGGTTCAAGAAAATAATTATTATAATATAAATAAATGGGGACATCATTCAAAATAAGTTTATAAATTTTGATGAATTTATGCGTTGAAATGAGACCATAAATGATACAAAACTTGTATAAACAGAATATTATTTTAATGTATTTATGTTAATCTTTCAATGCTATTCATATATTATAAACGTTCGAGAACACAATGATTATAATGTAAACGAATATGCAACATCATTTAAGATAATTTTGTGTATTATGGTTATTTATGCCTTAAAATGAGACTTCAAATGATACAAAACTCAAATAAATAAAATATCATTCTAATATATTTGTATTAATCTTTCAATGCTATTCATGTCATAAAGGTTTAAGAACACAATGATTATAATGCAAATGATTAAGGGACGTCATTTAAAAGAAAATTATGCATTTTGGTGATTTTATGTATTCAAATGTGGCTATTTTAATGCATTTGTATATCTTTAAACGCTATTCATGTCATAAATATTCGAGAACACACTAATAATAATTTAAACGAGCATGAGACATCATTCAAAATAACTTTATATATTTTGGTGATTTTACATTTCGAAATGAGACTACAAATGATACAAGGTCCGAAAACTCAATGATTGTAATGTAAACGAAAAGAGGACTTTAGTTAAAACATGCTTGTAAACTTTGATGATTTTATGTGTTGATATATGGTTAGAAATGTTACAAAACTCGAATAAATTAAATATTATTTTAATGCATATGTGCTAATCTTTTAATGTTATTCATATCATAAAAGTTTGAAAACACAAGGATTATAGTGTAAAAGAAGAGGGGACATCATTCAGAAAATAATTTTGAGTATTTTATTGATTCTATGTGTTGAATTGACGCTACAAATGGTATAGAACTCAAATAAATTAAATATTATTTTAAGGCATATGTGTTATTTTAACGCTATTCGTGTCATAAAGATTCGAGAATATAATAATTATAATATAAATAAATAGGGGATATCATTCAAAATAATTTTGTGCATTTTGATAATTTTTTTATTGAATTGTGGTACGGATAATACAAAATTTGAATAAACGGAATACCGTTTTAATGCATTTGTGTCAATCTTTCACTGCTAATCTAGTCATAAAGGTTTGAGAACACAACGATTATAATATAAACTAATATGGAACATTTTATGTGTTGAAATGACGCTACAAATGATGCAAAATTTGAATAAATAAAATATTTTTTAATATATTTATGTTAATCATTCAGTGTTAATCAAGTCATAAAGATTCAAGAACATCATGATTATAATATAAATGAATATGAGACATCATTCAAATATAAGTTTATATTTTTTTGTGATTTTATGCATTGAAATGAGACAACAAAGATACAAAACTCGAATAAATATAATACTGTTTTAATTAACTGGTGTTAACTTTCAACGTTATTTGAGTCATAATGGTTTGATAACACAATGATTATAATATAAATGAACGGGCGATATAATTCAAAATAAGTTTATAAATATTGGTGATTTTAAGCATTGAAATGAGACTACAAATGATACAAAATTCGAATGAACATAATACTATTTTAATTTATTTGTGTTAATAATTCAACATTATTCATCTCGTAGAGGTTCAAGAATACAATGATTATAATATAAACAAATGGGGTGCATCATTCAAAATATGTATTTTATTGATTTAATGTATTGAAATGAGGCTATAAATGATACAAGACTCAAATAAATAGAATATTATTTTAATATATTTGTGTTAATCATTCAACACTATTCATGTCATAAAAGTTTGAGAATACAATAATAATAGAGGACATCATTCGTATTAATCGTTTAATACTATTTATATCATAAAGGTTTGAGAATACAACGATAGTGTAAACTAATAGGGGACATCATTCAAAATAACTTGATAAATGTTGAATATTTTCTGCGTTGAAATGAGATTATAAATGATACAAAACTCGAATAAATAAAATATCATTTTAATACATTCGCGTTAATCTTTCAATATAATTCATGTCATAAATGCTCGATAACACAATGATATAATTTTAATGAATATGGGACATCATTGAAAATAACTTTATAAAATTTAATGATTTTATGCATTGAAATGAGACTATAAATGATACAAAACTCGAATAAACATTATACCTTTTTAATGTATTTCTACAACTTTCAACACTAATTGAGTTATAAAGGTTTGAGAACACAATGATTATAATATAAACGAATAAGAGACATCATTGAAAATTATATTGTGTATTTTACTATTTTTATGTGTTGAAATGACGCTTCAAATATTACAAAACTCTAATAAACAGAATATTATTTTAATGCATTTATGTTAATCTTTCAATGCTATTTGTTCCATAATGGTTTGAGAACATAAAGATTAAAATTTAAATGAATTGGAGATATTAATCAAAGTAACTTTGTGTATTTTAATCATTTATGTGTTGAAATAAGGCCACAAAAATATAAAACTCGAATAAATAGAATATCTTTTAATGTATTTGTCTTTTAATGTTATTCATATAATAAAGGTTTGATAACATAATGTTTATAGTGTAAATGAATAAGAGACATAATTCAAAAATAATTTTGTATATTTTGAAGATTTTATGTGTTAAAATGAGGCTACAAACGATACAAAACTCGAATAAATATAATACAATTTTAATATATTTGTGTCAATCTTTGAATGTTAATCGAATCATAAAAATTTGAGAACATAATAATTATAATTTAAATGAATAGGGAATATTATTCAAAGTAACTTTATATATTTTGATCATTTTATGTGTTGAAATGAAACTACAAATGATAAAAAAACTCGAATAAACAGAATATTGTTTAAATATGTTTGTGTTAATCTTTCAACGTTATTCGTATCATAAAGGTTCTAGAACATAATGATTATAATTTAAATGAATATATGATATCATTCAAAATAACTTTGTGTATTTTGATCATTTCATGTGTTGAAATGACGCTACAAAAGATATAAAACTTGAATAAATAGAATATCATTTTAATTCATTTGTATTGATCTTTCAACACTATTTATGTCCTAAAGATTGTAGAATACAATGATTATAATATAAATTAATAGGGACATCAATCACAAAATAATTGTTTATTTTAGTTATTTTATATGTTGAAATAAGATTTTAAATGGTGCAAAACTCAAGTACAATTTTAACTCATTTGTGTTAATTATTTAATGTTATTAATGTCATAAAGGTTAAAAATATAATGATTATAATATAAATGAATATGGGACATCATTCAAAATAATTTTATATTCTTTGGTAAAAAAATTTTGAATTGAGGTACGGATAAAACAAAACTAGAATAAACAAAATACCATTTTAATATATTTTTATTAATCTTTCAACACATAATGATAATAATGTTAATGAATAGGGGACATTACTCAAAAGAATTTTGTGTATTGCTGTGATTTTATGTATTGAAATGGTGCTATAAATAATACAAAACTCGAATAAATAAAATATATATTAATGCATTTGTGTTAATCTTTTAACGCTAATTGAGTCATAAATATTCTAAAATATAATAATTATAATGTAAATGAATTGGAGACATCATTCAAAATAACACTATGTATTTTGATGATTGAAATGATATTAAAAATAATACAAAACTCGAGTAAACAAAATTTTATTTTAATGCATTTGCGTTAATCTTTCAACATTATTCGTATTATAAAGGTTTGAGAACATAATTATTATAATATAGATCAATAGGGGACATACTGTTAAACTTACTTTGTATATTTTATTAATTTTATATACCGAAATGAGATTATAAATAATATAAAATTTAAATAAATTGAATACTATTTAATATATTTGAATTAATCTTATAATATTATTCATATTATAAAAATTTAAAAACATTATGATTATAATGTAAAAGAATCTTGCGTGAAACTGAAATTGACTCAGCAAAAAGTTATTCATTGAATTACGTATATCGATTATTTCATTTGTAATTCAAATTCGCCCGTTGACCTTTATTCAAAAAAAAAAAAATCCAATTTAACTTTTGTATATGATTAATTATATCTCACCACGTTAACATGCAAGATTTTTTTCCCCACTCCTCCTTATAATGTGAAAACAGTGAAAATGATGTTATTTCAAATAATAAATTCGAAACGGCAGTCGAAAACGCTATTCCGTTGTTCTGACTGAATGTTGGAACGAGTACATATCCTCTGAGATTGGCAGGGACTTCATTCAGAAAAGTGGGCAAATTTTACATGTATTGTACTGTAGCGGGCAGTATAGAGGTTCGTACTGTAAAGATTGTAGGGTGGAATATTTAGAGGGGCAGGACTCCACCGAACATCATATTCTCTAGCCTCGCCCTAATTGAAATTCATTCTTTATATTATTTTATTATCAAACTGTCATATCTTCCAAGAGAGAGAAAAGAGAGTTAAAATGGTGTATATCCTCCTTTCTTGCGATATCTCCATAGATACAGTCAATGTTTGGTTAAATGAAATTGATTTTCTTCGTCTCCACTCTCCAGACAACGACGAGCATTTAGAGACCCAACATCCCTTGCGTCTTGCCTCTCCTCTTTACGAACTTATGGTTGGAATTTTATTTAAAGCAGCTAGCTCTTATTTCCTTAAGCTTAATATATTTTATTTTTCCGAAATTGTATAATAAAAAGAAGTGGTGGTGCATGCAACCAGATCCCATCTCGCTGGTGCACGATTATATCAATCGAGTATACATCAGTTCAGTCGGATTTTAGTTTAAAACATTTTTTTATTTTTTTATTTGATTTCACAAATGTTAAATAAAATAATAACATATATTTTATTATTAAAAATTTATCATGATTTTGTTAAAATAGTTAGAAAAAATGGCAGTAAAAAAATGCATTAAACAAGATATGATAAATATTAGAGTAACTTAAAAAAATATATGTATTATTATTTTATTCACATTCTTCATTACTATTCATAACATTCAATTCAAACAACATTTACGTTTGGATCGCTTCAGATTTAGAATAGCAGTCACTATTCTCATTACAGTGCTGTTCTCACCAGGCTCTTGATTTTTATGTCATTATTTAGGTCAATCAATCTTAAGTTGGGTTCAAAGAATGCGTTGGGAGGTTTATATATAGGAAATATATGGTCCGCAGTAAATAATCTTTGTAATTTATATTCTGATTCTTTCAAATCCAACCTCTAAAGACTTCTTTCAAATCCCGTCCTTACTCAATCTTCTCGTAAGATGCTAGGTCCGGTCCTTAAGAGACTTGACTTGGCCCTCAAAAAATTTTGTATAGGTCCATAAAATAAAAAATATTTTCTACAAAAAAAACTAAACAAAAATAGTAAACTGAAGTCTCATATTAGCGCGAGTTCTATTCTCACTTTGATCTTGAAGTCTCCAAAATCTCTCGCAATTAAATTTTATTTAATGCGATGACAGGAGCGAATCACCAAACTCAGGATTAAAATTGTATTATGAGGACCAAATTATGAACATAATCCTTTGCATTCAAATTTTAATATTAATAAAATTTCACATCAATGAAAATTTAAATACAATTATTGTCTACTATATACCACAGCGAATCTTAAAAACTAAATGCATAATTGATTTAATTAAATTGCAAGTATATTAGTTCAATGAGTTATATATCATTCTGAATGGGTTTAGAAATGAAATCTGTAAAACAGAGAACTCTATTATAAACTATCATGTCTAAACTATCCTTAATTACAATCAGTTGCAATAACTAAATTATGTTACAGTAACTCCTTATATGTCATCTTGTACAGTACTGTTAACACTTAGCCCGAGTAGTCCGGAGCAGATGGTAGTTGTTTTTTTACTCCTTTTTAAAAAAATAATGGTAGCTGCCTAAAGCGCTGAATTCGGTCGGCTGCCCTCCTGGATGGAGAGTAAAGTCCTGCTCTTTGAGATACAACGGTTCTTTTAAGTTTGATACTAGAGTAATTTACTCTTGGGTTTTTTCAACCGTTGGATCGAGAAGATGTTCTTCAACCGTTAGATCGAGAAGAGCAGCTCTTCCCCGAAGAGCAACAGATTTTTAACCCCTAGCCTTATTCTGCCGAAAAATACACCTCGGCTTTTTATTTCATTTTTCCTTTTTTTTTGTTAAATTGATATCCTCTTTTACTGTATGGAGTTCACCGGATCGTCTCAAATAAATCTGAACCGTTCATTTTCAATAGAACAGTTCAAATCAATCTACACTGAAAACCTGCTTTTACTTGGCTTATGTTGTGCAGAGGCTAATATAGTCAAGGGGTATGGAAATCATTTGAATCTAACATTTTTCTAAAAAATCTGCATGTGTATATTTTAGATAAAATACTACAAACATGCTTATTTGATCTCCATAATTTTTGTTAGTTTCATGAAATTGGTCCTCATATTTTTTTTCAAAATGAAAAATAAATATTTTACTTGTCTGCTTCAATTCAACTTAGTTTACAAAACAACCAGAAATTAATCATCGATCTTAAGTGAGAACCGGTAATTATGTTTGTCCATGTGGATTCAACATCCAACTTCTATTTGACAAGGTCATAGTGGAAACTCATCCTAATTTAGTTATTACATATCTGGGCCAATTGAAGAACAACCCTTTGATTGGTCAGAACGGATAGAACTCTTGATTAAGGAAACTGGGTCAGATGGAATCTCTCATGATAACATAGAGATTCAGCAATTGTAGATTGGTAAAATTTTCATGAAGGAACCTAGAAGATGATACTGAAAGGTAAAGCTTACCAGTTCTGGCTTCCCATTTCTTACAACGTACCGCTTACCAGAGATAGTGGATGTCACATGTAATTTATCCCATCAGAATTAGCAAATTCATCAATTAATCTTCCCACCTCCCTTTCACTTTCCGTCTGTGCATAGGGGGAGTAGCACAAACAAACTGTTGCCAATCTTGAAAACCAAGTTCATCAATTAACCTTCCCACCTCCCTTCCACTTTCAGTCTGTGCATAACATATAATATTGTATGCAATTAAAACTATATTAATCAAAGTATTGATCCATCACATGTTATATTACAATGGTGTGCTGGCAAAAAGCAAGGTTATTATACTGACTGATACATGCATCTTAACAAATGGTACGGTGTACAGGTGAGCACAATTGATTGCTATAGCAGGTGAGATAATGACAATTATTCTTTTCTTCACTCCTATGGAAGTAATACATGTACCATAGTTTCTCAGAATTGCTCCGTATCTTTCCTCCAGCATGGCCCTCAGATTCAAACAATACGACGTCTATGCCCTTGGATTTCAGCTTAAGCAGCTGTCAGCCAACTATACACCAAACAGTAAACAAGCAAATAATTCAGATGAAACATACAAAAGATAATGTGGAAATAATTAAGATTGTTACAATGTTTATGCAAACATATAACATCTCAAAATTAGAAATACAACAGTAAAGCGTTTTTTTCCTGTAATTTACCTGACACAAATTTATATGCAAGTAAATATAAATGCGAACCTAGCAACTAAGATAAAATCAAGTCAACTGAAGATAGCTTTCTGCACAACAAAAAGAAATGAATTTCTTTTGCACAGGATTCAACATATTTGGATTAGATTTCATTTCTAGCCTACCCCAATTTATTTGGAATTAGGCTTTGACTGGCAATTTTTTTTTTTTTACTTAATCTCTTCTTCTCTAACTTAGACTAAAAGATAAGCCAACATTTAAATTCAAAATGGGCATCTCAAATGAACTTCATCTTTAGTTATATCTAGATTCTAATTATAACTTGTAACAGTTAATTACAAATATGCAACTAATTAAACTATGGAGCTAAAAATATTACCATAAATGTATGAAGGAAAACATTACAATTGATAAGTTAGTATCTTACGATTCACAATATATATCTTAAGATTTGATACGATCCATATGATTAAGGATGTGGATCACCACTTTGTATCGACATAGAAAAGAATTGGAAGAATCGTTGTCGACTCATTTTTGTATCATGATTCATACCAGATCGCAAGATATGAACCTTTACAATAACGACTTCAGACCCACATTAAAAATTAAAAAAACTATGGCGAATTACCTTCTTCCACTGCACTTTGATCTTCAAGCACGACTGCGCTCTCCACTATATTTTCTGTACGCAACAAAACTCTAAACAGGCAGAAAGAAGAAAAGACTCCAAAGCACAAGAGTACAATACGGTGGCAACAACAGTTAATTTTCCAGTTATTTTTACGGATTAATCTTTTGATAAGTCACTTTTATGTTTATCTATTTTTTATCACTGAATTTCCATTTATCTAAATTCGGTCATTCCCATTATTTTTTTATTCAAAAATAATTGAAATGAAATTATATTTGTTGCCAAAAAGATTAACTGAAAAATGGATAAATCAAATGAAATTATATTTGTTATACTACTAGCTTTTCAATTATATTTAATGAAAAAAATAATGGAAGTGACCAGATTAGAAAAATATCCAATTAAATAATTAGAAATTCCAATTAGAAAGCTGATCCAAATTCCATTTAATAACTAGTGTAGAGCAAACATCTTAGACTTCATATTATTTTTTTTACTGAGGACTAAAGACTTAAATAGATTCAATAAACGTATATTTATTAGTATTAAGTTATTAATAAACATTGTGCCATTTCAATTTACGTTCAACATAATAATAATAATAGAACTTTTTGTGCTCATATGTATAGCTCACGTGGTACAAATCATGCTACTATACAATATAAATGCAATAAAACATTATATAACAATGTTTTTAAGTGAAAAAATTCACTATATATTAAAAATATTTTAATTCATTTTAAGACAAATTTAGAGTATCTTAACGATACGATACGATACTATACAAAATACTACAATTCACAATACAAAATGTGATTTAACTACTATGAAAATTTTCTTTTATTCAAAAAAAAAAAAAAAAAAAATATATATATATATATATATATACATACACACACTCACATCCATACATACATACCTTGATCTATATGAATTTGTATCATAAACTTGTTCAATCATGTATAGCTAAAAGGATTATGCATACAGCTGCAGCAAGGACAATGCTTTCCTCCAGACAGATAATACCTAAAAAAGTAGCATAACATCACTCCAAATTGCCTAAGAAGCAATATGTCATTACATGTATTCTTACTATCTTAAATTTTCTTAGCATAATCCATATAGCTTTTTACGGAGCATTGCAATACGAAAAATACAAGTAGAAATTAGTTTAGATAATTAGGCTGAGGCCAGCCAGAACTGCTTGAAGAAAGTACAGCAGCAGCAAATATTATTTCCCTTGTCTTTTGGAAAAAAAATAGGTCAGTCATGATGTGTACGAAATAAAAAAATGGGAAAGAACCACAACCCAGTTTAGCATACTGTATTCTCAGATAACATCTTTTGCATACTCCTTACAAAATGAAAAAAAAATACAAAACTCTAAAAGATCAATACCAAATTCTCATTTCCTTTCTATGTGGTCACAACATCAGTTCAGCTTGCCAACAGATTTCACTGACAGCTGTACTTTTGTTTTGTTGGGATTTTATTATTTTCTGGAAGTAATGTTTCAATCAAGACGCAGGCATATATGCCCTTCTTCCAAAAAAAGATTGAAAAAGTACAATAAGACAATGATTTAACAGTTACATAAGAGCAGGATAACTCAGCCATTTGTCCCATCATTGAGCTATCTTTCTAAGTGCACTACAGGACCACAACTTGTCATTTTTTTTCCATTTTCGCTCTCTTCTTGTTTTGGCCTCCAAACCATTTTCAATATTTTCAATTACTCTTCATCTCCACCCAGTTTATTATCATCACCATCAAAAATAACAAAATCTATCTACCTTTGCACATTCGATGAATGCACAGCTGCACAGTAGTACACAATATGAAAAGTTTTTTTATCACATCACATATGAACTTTGTAATACAATGTTTTGACATACCTCAGACCTGCAAGCTAGCAAGTTCACCGATGAAATCCATCTATATACACAAATGTCATTCTGCAAAGCACAACTGTGATTGACTTTACCCTGATTGGCATGCTGGAAAGCCAATTGTGATCCTTCAAAAATTGTATTAATCCTAACCCACTGCCACCAGGTCCTGGCCACTTTCTGACAGCACTGGCACACACCTCTGCCTGCTATCAAAAGCAATACACGCAAGTCAGGAAATTAAAGCAATGATCCTTTTTTTTTCCAAAAGGCAACATTAGAGGTAAGAAATGAAGAAAGGAAGATGAAGATCTTCGTGCCCTTATCTGTACAATGAGTTCTACTCAATTCTTCTGTTTATCATAGTTATGTAAAAATTGGCAGCTTCGTCGCACCCAAGAACTTTGAATCAAAATTGGCTAGGAACCATTTTCTAGCCAGCACTTGGCACCACATGCCTACACTGTTTGAATTAAAATCACCAGCACAAATCAGACAAATTACTGAACAACATTCTTTTAAAACAACTACACAACAAGTGAGATAAAAAGAAAGAGCACTATAAAAAGCTCAGTGTGCATGAATAATTGTTATATATGTATGTGTTGATATCAAGCAATCCGTAAAAAATGGGCAACCTAGATCAAAACATTACATTATTTTATCCCCCCAAATACCCCAACTATCTCTTATCTTCACCCTCAATCCTGCCAAAAAGATCCAAAGTTCAGTTGCAAAAACAAAGTTTACAAGAACTGCAAGTATACCAGGAAAATACCTTTAATTTTATTTGTTGACGATATTAACCATAATACCTCTGGCCTCTGCCACCAGGTCCTGACCACCATATGACAGCACTGGCACAAACCCCATCTGTCAACAGCAAGAGGAACAAGTAAGGAAACTAAAGCAATGATGTTTTTTTCAAAAGGCAACATTAGTGGTAACGGATGAAGAAAGATGACAATAACAGAGCCCTTAGCGGTACAATGGAGTTGTACTCTTCAATCTCCGAACCTTCAATATTTCTTCAGTTCTCCACCCAGTTTACTATCATCACCATCAAAATCACAAAATCTATCTATTTTGCACATTCAATGACTGCACAGCTGCAGACTACATAATATGATTAGTATATTTATGATATTAGATATAAACTTGCCAATACAAAGTGTTGAGATACTAGGACCTGCAAGCTAGCAAGTTCAACAACGAAATCCATCTATATGCAAATGCCATTCTGGAAAAGATATTAGTTTTGGCTTTACCCTGATTGCCCTGCTAGAAATCACAACTGTCATCCATCAAAACTAGTATTAATCCCTAACCCTCTGCCACCCGGTCCAAGCCACCTTCTGAAACACTGGCACACACCTCTGCCTGCCAACAAAAGCAAGACCCACAAGTCAGGGAATTAAAGCAATTATACTGTTTTTTTCAAAAGGCAACATTAGAGGTAAGAGATGAAGAAAGGAAAATGAAAATCTCAGCACAGTTGTATTCAATTCTTCTGTTCATATCATAGTTCTGTAAAAAGTGGCAGCCAGCTCTCGCATCCCAGCAACTATATTTTCTCCCCCCTCAAATGTTAATGATCTCTTATTTTCAACCTAAACACTGCAAAACAAAGGTTTTCAGTTTAGTTCATAAGAAGAATGTAACAGACAGTGTTGAACGTAATGCAATGCTTTGACACCAGGTCCTAGGCAGCACCTGACACCCACATACTCACACTCTTTGAATCAAAATCACCAGCACAAATCAGACAAATTACTGAACAGCATTTTTTTAAACAACTGCACTGCAAGTAAGATAAAAAGAAAGAGAGCTATAAAAAGCTCAGTGTGCTTAACTGTTACGAGTAATTGTCATATATGTTAGGTGTTGATATCAAGCAGCTCCATTAAAAAATGGGCAACCTAGCTCAAAACAGTACATTTTTATCTCCTCAAATGCCCCAAGGATCTCTCATATTCACCCTCAATCCTGCCAAAAAGATCCATGGTTCGGTTGCAAAAACAAATTCTACAAAAAACTGCAAGCGTACCAGCAATATACCTTTAATTTTATCTGTTGATGGTATTAATCATAACCCCTCTGCCACCAGTCCTGGCCACCATCTGACAACACTGGCACAAACCCCATCTGCCAACAGAACGAAGCACAAGTAAGGTAACTACAGCAATGATGCTATTTTTTTTTCAAAAAAGGCAACAATTAAGTGGTAAGAGATGAAGGAAGATGAAAATATCAGCGCCGATTCTGTTCCCCATCAAAAGGCAACATTGATTCTTCTATTTATAGTTCTGTAAAATGTGGGCACCTTGCTCCCACGCAGCAACTACTCTGTTCCCCATCAAATGCCAAAGATCTCTTATTTTCGGTTTATTTTAATGTATAAAAAATAGAAAAAATAAAAATTACAAAAGAAAAAATTATTTTAATAAAATTACAAAAAAAGAGAGGCCGCAGACAAATGGCCTAAAGGAAGTTAGGCCGCAGACCCTATCCGCGACCTCTCTCTCAGTGTCAACTTCCGATGACCATAACGTTCTCGTTTATTGAAATTTGGCGTTCTTATATTTTTTGGAAAGCTCATAAAGTGCTCGGAGGACAAAAAGGATACAGAAATTTTAGTTTGTTACTTTGGATCTTGCTGTGTTTCGGAGCATTTTTCTCTCAATTGGTTAGTCCAAAGTTCACCAAATTTTAGTATGTTATAGATCACTTATGAGCTTTCCAAAACTTATAAGAAAGTTAAATTCCGACAAATTATGAGAAAGTTATGGGTGTCGGAAGTTGATGCTGAGACTTAGGATGCGGACTAGGTCTGCGGCCTAACCTTCTTTGGTCTCTTTTTGTAATTTTTTTAAAATAGTTTTTTCTTTTATAATTTCAATTTTTGATACATATATAAAAATAACCCCTTATTTTCAACCTAAATCCGAAATTTTTAGGTCTAGTTGCTATAAAGAATATAGGAGACAGTATTGAACGTAATGCTTTGGCACGAGCTCCTAGCCAGCACTTAACACCACAGGCCTACACTGTTTGAATAAAAAATCACAATCACAAATCAGACAAATTACTGAACGGCAATCTTTTTCAACAACTGCATTTGCAAGTAAGAGAAAAAGAGAGGGAGAATTTAGTTTGGCTTTACCTTGATTGCCATGCTGGCAATCACAACTTGTCATCCTTCACCAATAGTATTGAACCTAACCTCTCCACCATCAGGTCCTGGACAGCATCTAACAACACTGGTGCAAACCCTATCTGTCAACAGAAAGCACAAGTCAGGAAACTAAAGCAATAATGCCATTTTTTTTAAAAGACAGCATAAAGGTAAGAGATGAAGAAAGGAAGATGAAAAATCTCAGCACCCTTAGCTGTACAATGACTTGTACTTGATTATCCTATTTATATCATAATTCTGTAAAAAAAATCAAGCAACTTTCTCCCACAGCAGCAACTATTCCGCTACTCCTCAAATGCCTATCTTCTTTTCAACCTAAATCCTGCAAAGAGAGGTTTTTAGGTTTAGTTGCTAAAAAGAATAAAACAGACAGTATTGAGCATAATGCTTTGGCACGAGATCCTAACCAGCACCTGTCACCACTGGCCTACACTGTTGAATCAAATTCACCAGCAATCAGACAAATTGCTGAACAATGTTCTTCTAAACAACTACATTACAATTAAAATAAAGAGAGAGAGTGCTATAAAAAGCTCAGTGTGATCATCTGTACATGAGTAATTGTCAGATATGTTTGTGTCTATATCAAGCAGTTCTGTAAAAAATGGGCAACCATGCTCAAACCACTACATTTTTTATCACCCAAATATCCTAAAATATCTTATTTTCACCCTAAAACCTGGAAAAAAGATCAGTTCAGTTGCCAAAATAAAGTTAAAAAACACAACAAGCATACGAGCAAAATACCTAAGATTTTCTGTTGATGGTTTTACTGTAGGTGATATTTATGTCTTCTAATTTTAATTTATTTACAATGCATTGAACCAACGAGGGAAAAAGGCCCACAAAAAGTAAAATTTGCTAGATAGTTAACAGAAAAAAAGAATTGAAGGGGTATGATTGAAACAATGTATCTTTTTCTTTGCAACAAATGAAGGGAGAAGACGTATGTATCTTAGAATGCTCCAGCAAACTGAAATCCTACTACCTACACAATGACATAAACCTATAAAAATAATCACAAGGTATCCCAAACTAAATATTTCATCACTAATGATTGATTGACATGCCTTAATTAGGGATTTCTGGTTACTGCTAGTATTGACTGAGTATACAATGTTTTCTACTAATGATTTCAACTCGGCGCTACCTCGATCAGAATTGCTGGTATATTCAGCAATTGTACTGTGCCACTAGCCCCGACCAGCATATAACAACAATAATATCTACTGCTGCAATCAGAAGCACTAATATTATTTCACAAAATTCAGAAGAATTTATTTTGGCTTTACCTTGATTGCTGTGATGGCAATCACAGCTTGTCATCCTTCAGCAATAGTATTAATCTTAACCCCTCTAACACCAGGTCCTGGCCAGCATGTAACAGCAATGGCACATACTTCTGCTATCAAAAGCAAGATGCACAAGTCAGGAAATTAAAGCAAAAATGCTATATTTTAAAAGGCAACATTAGTGGTAAGAGATGAAGAAAGAAAGATACAAGATCTTAGACGTTAGTTGTACAATGAGTTGTACACAATTCTTCTGTTCAAATCGTAGTTCTGTAAAAAGCAAGCAGCTTACTTCAGCTCAACACTAAATTCCAAGAATCTCTTCTTTTTAACCTAAATCCTGCAAAAAGAAGGTTTTAGGTTTAGATGCTAAAAAGAATATAACATCAAAATCCTGCAAAAAGAGGACTTCAGGTTTAGTTGCCAAAAAAAATATAACAAACATTGCAACTATAACAGAAAAGTACATATGATTTCACTGCCTTATTACTCCAGCCCCAGCACTATTGTTTCCCCTCAAATTCCAAGAATCTCTTCTTTTTAACCTAAATCCTGAAAAAAATAAGGTTTTAGGTTTAGGTGCTAAGAAGAATATAACATCAAAATCCTGAAAAATGAGGACTTTAGGTTTAGTTGCCAAAAAGAATATAACAGACATTGCAACTATACCAGAAAAGTACATACGACTTCACGCCATTATTAGGGACTTCTAGTGTTGATTTTCAGTTATGCATTCAGCCAACCAAAGATATATGCAGGGGTGCTGCTCTTAGATGAATCCATGCATAACAAGGATCATGTACCCACAAGAAGGATTTTGGTAAGGGACTCCTTACAAAGATTAACATAAAATCTCATCTTACTATCTTAAAAAGCACCTAAGTACTGGACAGTCCAGTTTGTTTTAGATTTTTTTTAAGAAGTGAAATTTAATATTTAATATTTATACTAACAGGTAAAACTTACCGGTTCTGGCTTCCCATTTCTTACAACATACCATTTATCAAGAGATAGTGGCTATCACGTGTAATTTATCCCGTCAGATATCAACTCAAAAGTTTAATAATTAGCAAAGTTCTGAGTAAGGAGGGAGCACATACACACTGTTGCTCATCTCGAATACCAGGTCCAATTAATCTTCCCACCTCCCTTCTACTTTCTGTCTGTGAATAACATATAATTAAATGTAAGCTATCAAAAAGTTATTAATCAAAGTATTTTCCAATGGTGTGCTGGCGAATGCAAGGTTACTCTAGAAAATACTGGCTAACATGTGCATGGTAACAAATAGTATGGTGTACAGGCCGATACAGACCACAATTGATTGTTCTGGCAGGTGAAATAATGACAATTATTCTTCTCCGCTGCCTTTTATGGAAGTAATAAATGTACCACAGTATTTGCCCCTTCATGCCATAAGAAACCAATCTAAGAATAGCCCCTTAACTTTCCTCCAGAATTGCCCTAAGATTCAAACGATACAACGTTTAGGCCTTGGATTTCAGCTTATAAGCTGCTGTCAGCCCACTAGAAACAAAATATTAAACGAGCAAATAATTTGGAAGAAACATACAAAAGATAATGTGGAAATATGTAAGATTGTTATTACTTTTTTATAGAATCTCAGAAATAAAAAAATAAAATAAAAAAATTCCAGTAATTTAGCAGACATTAATTTATATGCAAGTAAATATATATGCTAACCTAGCAACTAATATAACATCAAGTCAACTGAAGATCTCTTTCTGCACAAGCAATTTTCTTAAGTAGTGTAAGAAAAAAACAAAACACAAGCTAGAAATAATTATTAAATTATTACTTGACTCCACCACCAATAGCAACCATTTTCATAGAGCCTGATGAACAACAAAAACAAATTAATTTCTTTTACTGGATTATGTATACACGTTCATATTGTCATCACCATTATCATTATCATTTTTATTTATTTATTATTATTTTTTTTTTCATCATCCTCATTATTATCATTGATATTTGAGATCTTTGATCTTATACTTTCCCATTGGGTTTCATTTCTAGCCTACCCCAATTTATTGGGGATTAAAGGCTTTGTTGTTGTTGTGGATTATGTATATATGGATTGGATTTCATTTTCTAGTCTACACCAATTTATTTGGGATTAAAGGTTTTGTTGGTGTTGGATTCTGCATAATAATTGACTGGCAAGTTCCATTTTTTTTTGCACATTGAATCCCAGGTGAACAGCCATTTGGCATCCAATGGACAATGGTATTTCAGTTACTACCCAATGGACAATGGTATTTCAATAATGCTACAACACAGAAAGTAAAGACCAAAGAAAGGAGCATCAACTCACCTGGACCTGGGTACAAAACTTAAGTATGTATGAAAATTTTAAGGAGCATCAATTTCTCTAATGAAAGTGTATGGACAGGGAGCTCTCAGCTCAGTGCTCCTCTGTCCATTCTCCACCCCCAGCAAGCGAACTGAAGGAGCCTGGGAGTTATGTGCAGTATAACACAAAATGGATAGGAACAAGATTTGGGGAGACTTGCAGTAACCTCACATGTGCTTTTAGCGTCTTTCGTTGAAGAGGCACACATGGCGATGGTAGGGAAAGAAGCTTGTGAGCAGGGGATAAGGGGAATGATATGTACCAGTCATAGGTGGTAAACATGGGCATGGCGACCAGAGATCAGCCAATGGTTCTCAGGTGCTTGGTTTCTGAAATTTTGTTAGTGTTCCTACTCTGGAAAACAGCAAAAGTTATCCCATGGTCCATAATTTACTAAAAGAGAGTTCTGTATATTCATTTATCAATATATATCAATTAACAAAACATTTTTAAAGGCTTCATAGGCACTTGCCTTTTAAACTTAAATATGTTGTGAGAACAGTATTTGAAAGTTTCTTCAACTGTAACTGTAAGTATCTAACACATTTTCTATCATGACCTTAACCAAGTAAATAGTTGCCTGTGTGAACCAGTTCAGGACTCGATTCGTAACAGTGTGGAAACAGAAACTGACTGGTAATTTGATAGAGATCCTTACTTGATGAAGGCATGAAGGCAGGTTCACCCTCTATGCCTAGTAAGTTCTCAAGGTTTGTATTCAGTATTTCTTCCAAGACGTACCTGAAAACAAAACAGCAAAATTTTGTCAATGCAAGTCATAAGAAGCAGCATAGGAAAAGGAATAGAAGCATTCTGACAAATCATTTTCCTTACAATGGGCCCCCCCGCCAAATCCAATAAACTAACATCCAGGCAACGACTTCCTATTCACAACAACTTTTGGTATTCAAGAATCAGCAATCTACTAAATCCAATATGTTATTTTCAAAACAAAACATATTAAAAAAGTAATTAATTAAGGAGATAAAATATATAAAAAAATATCTCATGTGCGTCAAGCAAGTACACCTCCCATTCAACAGTCACTTTCAAAAACAAGAACAAGAAACAAAAACTAACTATTAATAGATAGTCAGATTTAAATGCATTGTTCTATGAAAGAAGCAAGAGAAAAAAATACATATCGAATTTTCATTTAACCATGGCATGGTTTTTATCATATTTTGATGCTAATTTCTTCAAACAATACAAGAATTAAAGAAAATGGAAAAAAATCATGTCACTTATGAAATTGAAAGACTCTTGGTGTGTGTGTGTGTGTGTATGTGTATGAGAGAGAGGTGAAAGATTATCTCATAACAAGCAGGATCTATCTTCTTCTCTAACTTAGACCTTCTAAAGAATAGCCAACATATAAGTACAAATTCCATTTTTTTTTTTACTTGAATTAGATTCAATTTACAAAAAGGGCTCAATGCTAAGAATGTCTCAAATGAAAATTCATTTCTTTAGTTAAATCTAGAATCTATTCAAATCTTGTAACAGTTGATTACAAATATGAAACTAATTAAACTACGATGCTAAAAATATTACCATAAATGAAGAAGGCAAACACTACAACTAATAGTGAAGTGTTTCAGAAATATTACCATAATACATACCTTGATGCATGAATTTTCTTTTATTCAGAAAATAAAAAAAGAAATATATAAAAACACACACACACACATACATACATTCAATGATCTATATGAATTTGTATCAGAAACTGGTTCAATTAGGTTCAAACAAGAATAGCATGAAATGATTGTACATACAGTTGCAGCAAAGAGAATGCTTTCCTTCGGACAAATAATGCCTGTAGAAGCAGCATAATGTCACTCCAAATTGCCTAAGAAGAAATAAGCCATTACATCTAATCTTGCTAACTTAAATTTTCTTAGCATAATCCATATAGATCTGTACAGAGCATTGCAATAAGAAAAAATATAAATAGAAATTAATTTAAATAATGGGGCTGAGGCCAACCAGAAATGCTTGGAGAAAGTACAGAAGCAGTGAAAATTACTTCCCTTATCTTTTGAAACAAAAACTAATCATAACTTGTATGAAATACAAAAAATGGGAAAGAACAGCAACCCAGTTCATAGCCTTCTCAGATAACCTCTTTTGCACACACCTTGGATAGCACTGGCACACACCTCTGCCTGCTTCAAAAGCAAGACATGCAAGTCAAGAAACTAAAGCAATGATCCTATTTTTTTTTCAAAAGGGACATTAGGGGTAAGAGAAGGAGACAGGAAGATGACAATCTTAGCACCCTTAGCTGAACAATGAGTTGTACTCAATTCTTCTGTTATATCATAGTTATGTAAAAATTGGCAGCTTCCTCGCACCCCAGCAAATATTTTCTCCCATCTCAAATGTCAACTATCTCTTCTTTTCAACCTAAACACTGCAAAACAGAGCTTTTAGGTTTAGTTGCTAAAAAAAACATGACAGACAGTATTGAGTGTAACACTTTAGCACCAGGTCCTAGCCAGCATCTGACACCACATGTGTACACTATTTAAATCAAAATCACCAGCACAAATCAGACAAATTACTGAATAACATTCTTTTAAACGACTGCACTGCAAGTAAGATAAAAAGAAAGAGAGCTATAAAAAGCTCAGTGTGCCTGCATACGAGTAATTGTCATATATGTTTGTGTTGATGTCAAGCAGCTCCGTAAAAAATGGGCAACCCAGATAAAAAATAGTACATTATTTTATCCCCTCAAATACCCCAAGCATCTCTCATCATCACCCTCAATCCTGCCAAAAAGATCCAAGGTTCAGGTGCAAAAACAAAGTTTACAAAAACTGCAAGTATACAGGAAAATACCTACAATTTTATTTGTTCATGGTATTATTCATAACCCCTGTGCCACCAGGTCCTGGCCACCATCTGACAGCACTGGCACAAACTCCATCTGTCAGCAGCAAGACGCGCGAGTCAGGAAAATAAAGCAATGATGCTTTTTTTTTTCAAAAGGCAACATTAGTGGTAAGACATGAAGAAAGGAAGATGAAAATGTCAGCGCCCTTAGCTGTACAATGGAGCTTTGCTCGATTCATCTGTTATGTCAGTTCCGTAAATGTGGGCACCTTGGGATAAGGTGATCATGCGAAAGTTATGATGGCAACTTTGAGAGAAGGAGGCGCGGAGCAGTGATCCGACACTTCTTATATACTTGTTTGGTTACAGTAGAGGGGTGTTTAGAGAACATTTTGGGGCCGACAGTTGTGGAAAAGCTGCGTACATATATTTCCATGATGTCATAGTATTGAACTCGACTTATATAAAGAATAAGTAATAGCTTTACTCACCGATCACCATTTTTTTATTAACTTTTTATACAGTACCCAGTAAGTTCAATTTCCTAACATCTTTCCATGTTGGCTAGGTACGATATGCCGGTAGTTTTGTTTGGTGTCAATCACCGTGGACAATCAAATGGTCCCACGGCAGAAACGATTTTGTTCCCCTCAAATGTCAAGGATCTCTTCTTTTCAACCTAAATCCTGCAGAGTGAAGTTTTTAGGTTTAGCTGCTAAAAAGAATACAAGAGACAGTAATGAGCATAATGCTTTGGCACAAGGTCCTAGCAAACACCTGACCCCGTTGGCCTACACTTTTGAATCAAACTCACCAGCACAAATCAGACAAATTGCTGAACATTATTCTTTTAAACAACTACATTGCAATTAAGATAAAAATAGGGGGCGAGAGAGAGAGCTATAGTATACGAATAATTGTCAATTACCCCAAGAATCTCTTATTTTCACCCTCAATCCTGGAAAAGATCCATGGTTCAGTTGCCAAAACAAAGTTGTTCCAGCAGCTAAATACGAGAGCATGACCATATAGGCATATATTGAAAAAGAGCTTATCTAAATACAACGGCATGACCATCCCAGCTGCACAAGTAGTTGGACTGCGTGTGAACCATTCATAACAGGTACTATTGGAGAAGTTATTATGATCTTGTTAAGGATTGAACCCCTCGGTTGCATGCGACCATAGCTCTCTGACAACAGAGTGAAAGATAATACAAACAATAAGTAAAAGATAGAAATTGAATTTTATAGGAGCATAGAAAAATAAATAAACACAGGAAGAATACTATACCAGCACATAATTCCATCACAACAGGTTAAAACATTACTTACTATAGCATCTGTTGGAAATCAAGTGAGTTAATTACATGGAGTCGAGCAAGATTGACACATAAATTCACAGGGTCAGATAAAGTAACGACGGCAAATTTGTCATACAAGAATGTGAAATCCAAATTTGTCATACTATTGCACTTTATTCTCTAGTTGTACGATTCTAATGGCATGGTTGAGAATCAGATGTAACTGACCTCTTGATCTGAACAGTTCGTCCTTACGAATTGAAATTTTTTTACAAATGGAAAGAGAAGGACCTTCTCGAATCAAAAGAGTTAAGAAGAATGTACTGATAACGAACAAGTTTGCTCTATCGACGCGAGATCCAGGATTTTCTAGGGTTTAAGGCGAGTGCTAGGGTTTAAGGAGAGGTGCCTAAGTGTCTATTTCCGGAGCAGTAGATGCGAGCAACGGATGTCTTGTGAGAAGAGCATTTGCGATTGCAAGAAGATGAAGCGTCGTCTCCTCCTAGGATGCGATCAGGCAGGGAAAGAGGCGCATGGAGAGGAGGTGGGAGGGAGAGACGCATAGATAATAGATTGATAACCCAGTAACTTCGCTGACAGCGACAAACGCTCTCTCAAGTCATGGCGGCACCAGGCGCCTGTGGACCACGTCGCAACGTCGTGTCCAACATCGGTACAGAGTTTCGAGCAGGGTTCGAATGGAATAGCGGGGGAAACGGAGGAGAAAGGCAGGAAGCCGTTGGTGGATTGTTGGAACTTGTAATGGCGAGAGAGGGGTTAATTAAGTGAAAGGAAACCGGGAGGGAGTTGACTCAGTGGAGAGACAGAGGCACAGAGAGAGGCCTTCATCATATTACCGTGCACTTTGATTTATAATAGGATTTATTTACCATTTCGTCCCTTGGCTGATTGGCTCTGGCTTGGTTCACATGCTCTCATCATTAATGCAAGAGATACTTTCCTCTCAGTAAAGAAACAGAAGAATTTGCAAAAGATACTCTCCAGATTTAGCTCCGTCGGATTAATCTCGGTTTATGAATTTATTCAATGAACTAACGGTTACTTTCATTAATGCAAAAGATACTTTCCTAAACATAAGTTTGCCAAAGATACTCTCGATATTTATCACAGTCAGATTAATCCCCGTTTATGAGTGTTATTCAATGAACTAACCGTTAGGTCGTTGATTTGAGATGGATATTGTCATGTACAAGGTGTTTCATTATTGATGTTATTATTCATGCGATTTTAGCCATTCAAAAAAAATATTAAATGCATTTGTACTTTTTCCAACATTTTTGCGTCACTTTTATTTGTAAAGTTGTGAATATTGTTTATTTTTCAAATATATCAACGTGTTGCTATTTTATTTGAATTTCCTTTAAATATTATCTGATTGCAAACTCGTCACTATATAGAAATCAAATATCAAACCTGATAAAATGTTTTAGCTCTTGTTAGCTGCGGAACATCAAGATATAAATAGAGAAATACGTATCACAAAGGAAATGTAATTCTTAAATGAGATATATAGTTTCTAGATTTTCATTATCATTGACGATAATTGGTTTTTTATTGCTCCAGGCACGCGACAAAACATATTTACTCCTTGAAAGTAAGTGTTGAGTATAAATAATATTATGAATATAATTTTTTGAAGGTAGAGAGTAGACAAGTAAATTCTTAATAATTCTCTTAATAATATCTCAACTATATTACAACAGATTATTATATAGAACTAAAACATCAAAAAAAATATTGAAATTCCAAATAAATGATAAAACAGAAAATTAGACAGCTCAATCAAATCTGACATTTCAAAATGACTCAAAATTTCGACCAATAAAAACTAGACTTAAACAACTTTAATTTCATAGTTCATTCACTGAAAACTAAGTTCGGATGACCTTCGAAATCTACGTATTAATCGGCCTTAAATCTGTTGACTGCACAAAACACTACCTAAAATTAAATTTTCAACATCCTCCTTAAACTTAATTATCATGGTATCATACACATCATAATACACACCTTTCTGTACCAATAGATTAATAAATGAAATATTATTAAAAATGAGAAGTTATAATTGGAGATATAGATTAAAACACCGCTTGTTAAAAAAATGTATTTATAGTAGTTGTCATGAGGCAATCAACAATTAGCTAAATAAAGGCCTGTGCTAAATAGATTTGGTTGAATCCGGTTCAGATCCCCTCCTCAACTCCTGTTAAGGGCACAATAGAGTAATTTTGTTAATCATTGTGAGATCTTAATATATATATTTTTTGGTAAATAGCCGATTAAAATATTTTGATCGGCTTATTAATGCGGGATAAGTAGCTATACTGATGTATTGAGATTTGTTTATTTATTTTGTGGAATATTATCATTGAGAATTGTTTTGTAATGGATAAAAAAAAGCATAAAAATACATAAATTTTGTTAATTTTCTTCTGATGTGTGAGCTCGATCAACCCTCCCTCATCAGACTGTTTTCTTTTCCTCTTCACGCCATATATATTTTCAATGACTCCCAAAAAATAAATAGTAATTTTAGAGTTCAATTACGTCCCAGAAAATAAATAGTAATTTTAGAGCATATGCAATATGTTTTTTAAGGTAAGTAGGTCAAAAGTTCAATTTAGTTATTATTAAATCAAGAAAATGAGATTACAAAATGAGTAGAAAAGGAAAAATAAAAGATAAAAATTAAAAAAAGTACAAACATAGTATCCATAGAAAAAAATATATATATCGATAAAGTTCGATCATCACATATGTCGTCAAGTTTTACATCTACCGTCCATTCCGACCATGTCTTGAGACAACGTACTCGACAATTCAAACCTTTGGCGGTTTCAAGCCCCTTCTTTCCATAAATCAACAAAGCATAACTCAAAAAAAAAAGAGAAAAATGAATAAATATTAAAAATCCACCGTGCATGTGGTAGTTAATAAAATCCACTACGGAGACGACGGTCAGTGAAAAGTCATTGTGCAAATGAGGCAATGATGGACCCATAATAAAGCACGGAAGAGAGGTTGACAGACATAGTGCCAATGGTCCAGTCATTGGGTTGCCAACTGATTATGTCCTTGGGTGGAGAACTAAGACGGTGGCTCAGGTGGCTCCAACAAAGTGGTTGCGAATTTGAAAAAAAATGAAAATATGAGAAATGCTTGTATTACAAATTAGGAAGAAAAGGAGACAAACAAGAAAAAGAGAGAGTAAAAGAGAGAAGAGAGAAGAAGACGATGGAGGAGGGTGGCAAGGAGACCGGCTGCGCCACCTCCCGGCTCTCCGCCTAAGATTTTCTCTCCGTGATATTTCTTTCATCTTTTTTTTCGCTCTTTCATCCTGTTTTTCGCTCTTTCGAGTGAGCGCCCCCAAGAAAAACTGTGTGATGGAATTAGCGGAGTAACTTTTCTAAAAATTTAGAACTTAAAATAATTAAGCTTTTCATTTATCAACACTGAGGTAGTGTGTTCTTCGAAGCATCAATTTAAAATAGGAATAATATATCGATCCACACGGTTTCGTCCCCATTCGCTGTCCCCAAATATAACTTTTCTATTCCGTATGCTTTGACTTATATTACTGTCTTCTTTTTCCAGCGATAGAGCCCTAATATTATTCCCAATTCAAAATATTTCAAATTTTACAAATCAAAATAGCATCTATTCTACTGTCCATATCATCTCCCCTTTCATTTCCGGCTCTTCATCTCAACAGACTCATTTCTCATCCCTCTGTCACTCATTTCTCCTCTCAACAACAAAAATCTCTTGGAATAATCGATTCTTCTATTTCTTCCACAACCATATCTCGTACTCTCTTCATCTGCAGTGCTTATAATTTGAATTGCTCTGATCATCCTCACAACATCGTCTCTGTCCCTGAAAATTTGTCCAGTCTTCATACAGAGGCTATATCAAAATAATGAATTGAAGCAAATAGTCAAGTAAGTCTATTTGAATAGTGCCAGACGAGTTTAGCACCACAAAATTCTGTTGCACTTTTCTTTAAATTTCAAATTTTCGTTATCGGTGATCCTCAATTATATTTTTCATCCCTATATTTTTTTTCGTTTCCTGTCATTTTATTTTCTCTCCTCCCATTTTTTAATTTTGTATTACTCTTCCTTCTTGTTATAAAAGAAATGGTTGGATATCAAAATATTCTTCAATGATATTTTTGTTCTCATATTGCTATTGATAATTTCTCTCTTCGATGAAATTATGTGTTCTTATCTTTTAAGAATTCCTCAATTTGTTTTTTTGAAGTGATAGTTTCAACAGTAAAGTCGATTAATTTATCTGATTTTTCATCTTTGATGACTTCTTTTCAGAAATTTATTATTTTCTTCAACGCACTAATATAGAGGTTTTTTGTTTATTTTTTTGAAATCGTCTGCTTCTAAGCAAGCAAAAGCATTGTCCAATCAGATCAATCGTATTCATGAAATTGATTCTCAAGAGGGGGATGAAAGATTGTTCTTTATGCAGTATCTTTTTTTTTCTTGCTATCCACTTGTAGTTTTTTTAATTAATTTTATTTATCAAATTTATTCACAATAATTATTCAAGAAGGTAGTGTCAATATATACTTTTTTTACATGTTTGTCTAAATAGTTGTGTCGATAATAATGCAGTACTATTATGACAATTATAAATAATAGTTCATAACTATAACTCCTATTGAATTCATATAAAAAAGATTACAACATTTAATAATTATCTATTTCAATGAATATAAATAAGATTATCAATTGCTATAAATAGACATCTATTTTGACATTCATTTTGGCTTTGCCTTGCATTATATAAAAAAATTATTAATACTAATAATCAGTAACTAATATAATTGATATAAATAAGATAATTAATAATTATAAATACTTTAATTTAAATGCTAAAAAAATGGCTATCAATGGCTTCTTCATTTAGTATTATTAGCACCAACATTTAGTATAAATAATAGTTAAAGCGCTTTTTTGACTCTTGATAGTCAACTTTTAGGGAAATAATTAACAGTAATGATGATATAAATAAGATTATCAATAAATATAATTAGTTCCATTTAGATGCTGAAAAAAATATTTATCAATGACTCCTTCATTTAGTATTAATAACATAAATATTAAATATAAATAGCAGTCAAAACATTACTTTGACTCTTGACAGTCAATTTTTGGGGACAAAACGTGGGGACAAATACTTGGGGGCCATTATCAGCCTCCTTTAAAATATACAGTATGTTAAAAAAATATAAAATATTCTGTGTCTATTATTTGTAAATTTCCATGTAATCAAAACATTAAATGAATGGCCGATTTAAGAAAGCCACCTTAATTTTGCAAAATCATTTTTTCGGACAAAAACTAAAATTCGAAAAAAAAATGTTGCAAAATCATTTGCATATGAATAAGATTTTCTTTTCGAGCATTTTATGCATATTTACATGCCGTTATATATCAAGATAAAGCTTGATCAATTGACAGAAACATAACCAAAACCTTTATTGTACCAAACATGCCAATCATCTAACACCTGTCGTGCATCATCAAACTTGTCCCTTTTGTTCCTTTGTTATGGAATAAAATCTCCTGCTTATATATGGATAGGAGTTTCCGGCATACCATAAAACTTACACAATAGTTGATTAGCACGTGGCATCTATCATTAATTACTAAATGAACTTAAGAAATCTTTCAGTCTCAATCTTTCATCATAAAATAAATTCCTAACTAAGATACATCATACATGAGAACTTTTGCAGGAAAAAAAATCATGTTGCCCGGCTTGATATTTTTTTTTATTTTTTATAAATATATTGTCCCGTAATACTTATTCTAGTGAATTTAGGCTCCTAAAATAGGTTTGTTCAAACTTAAAACTATTGTCAGTGCAAATTTAGTTTAGACATTTAAATTAATTTCATGTTTTTGTTTTCGTCAATTCATCATGGTCTTAAAGATGAAAGATCTAATTTCATTACACTTCTTTTGATTTCTAGGTGAAGATGCTTAAAAAAATTCCAAAAACGTTATTATAATTTCATTAACAAGATGCTAAAAGGAAGACATCATCTACTTTATTTCATTTTTTGCGCTGTTTTTTTTTTTGCATTTTGATAATTTTATTGAAATTACACATTGTTTTGTTGAAATGGCTTTTTTATGTTTTAGTTTTTCTTATTATATTTAATTTAGCAATGCAAGGACATCAAGATGATTTCTGATTTTCCCCCCCATAGATTTGTGGATATAATCTAAAGACGTTAATTATGGGACTAAATATGTGTCCTCTTTCCGTATCAATTAATTTACCTGCAAAATGAATAGTTTTCATTTGAAAAGTTATAGTTTCAAAATAACCCAGTTAAGCTCATGTATCAATTTCAAAAATAAATGCTAACTGACGAACTGTTAACTGTTATTGGATTAATCCTACGGTTGGCAGGATTTTTCTGCGTGATCCGGTTCTTTTGTTATACACTAATACACATACGCTTACAAGTTAAAACCCATGGCCCCATCTCTTCTAATCACATACGTTTGTTAACACATACATACGTAGTCACGTGTCAAACACGTTTGTTAATTCAAAAACTTCAAAAGAAAATATTACATAAAAAGCCCTGGTCACGTGATTCGTAGCTACATTTGGTATCTGCTTCCGTCCTTTGACTGAGCGAGGACTTGCGTCTGAATGCTCCCCAATCAAAAAGTTTATTTTGGTGTCGTGTTGTAGAAAATAGTTTGCAGTTTAATGGACGGATAGGTTACCGTCAAGTCTTTAATTCTTAAGTACCTTCTCTTTGATACATTTAAGTATTTATATCTTATTTTTTTAAAATAACTTTATCTATTTAATTATAAAAAAAATAGTGTACATGATGATTAGTGATCAAATACAGAATTTCAAGTAGAAATCTTGAAATGCAAACATCAAAGGTCGATCTCGTCTACATGGCGTCTTTTAGTTTCCTCGTCGACCAGAATTACCGGTAAAATGCAACCACCATGAAAGTGATGCTTACATGGCAATTCCTTGGCCTCAATACTAATTTCAATATCGTCAAGACAGACAACACAGATAGATACCACATCAAAGGTCGATCTCGTCTATGGTGCAAGGTAAAATGCCTCAATGGCCTCCTCCATTGCTGGTGGGGTGCCGTACCGGTTCGGGTCATTCTCAGACAGATGTTGCAATAAGAGATCCAAACTAGGTCCAAGAAAATAATCAGTTAAACCGGAACTGATTCAATTGCATTTCTTCTGAATTGAAATTCCCTTGAAGAATTATTGCTTGATCATTCGAATTTATTAGAATCAGACTCTCATCATCTCTGTCTCTCTGTCTTTGTCATCATCCCTCAAGCTCTCTAGCAGTTGAAAAATTGCTGATCTCCGCCAAGACCGTCTAAATATATCTTCAATTGCTGGCTCAATTTCATCATCATCTTCTTCTTCTTCAAAATCATCTTTGGGTTGTTCTCTCCTGACAGGTCGTCTCAGTATCCGGGTTGAACCTGACCCTTTATCATCTACCATGCCAAGGAGGATTGGGGCCCACAGAGAGAGAGCTCTCTCAGACCTCGTCGACCCGAATTACGGGTAACCAAATCTTTCAGCACCATAATTGCACGATTATCATATATTTTCAAATTACAAATACACTATTAGGTACTTCACGATATAAGTAGTCTTTTACTTTAACTAAATCGCCTTTCTCACCTATTAGGTAACACATACACCTTTCCTCCAGCTTCTTATATTAGCAGAATATATGACAACTTAGCTACAAAAAAGCTGAAAATATGTTAAAAAAGAAAGATATTTATATCGATAACACAGTTCTTCTAAATGCAAAGAAACAAATTAAAGTTCTTCAAATTTATTTATTTGTTTTACATTGCTTCTAAATTCACAAATAGTTCTTCAATACTAGAAAATTTCAAAAAAATTTATAATGAGTTAGTTTATTTGAATGGATTTCACGACACAAAAGAAATAATTTAACAATTATTTTCAAACTAAAATAACAGAAGGCTATTTCTTTTAGAAAGATATCCGGGAACGATTCCTATTTTCTATAAAATTTAATAAAAGATAAATATCTGTACATATCAAAAGGCGTCTCTAAAAAAAGTTGCTTCATAAAGTAAAAATACTCCATATTTAGATAATATTATCCAAATTTCACTAAACCAACAACGAAAGAATAGCAACAAATTAAAAGATATGCAAATTAATTGAAACACTGCCTAAATTATGTTTCATATTACGCTTTAAGTAAAGCGCTCGGGTTAGGTTCGAAGGGTTCTTGGGCCGTTGATTTTGCATCGGGATTCATAATGTTCATTGAAAGTATGAATCTCAGATCTCAGGGTCTGTTAAAAGTACGAATTCCGATGCAAAATCAACGGTCCAAAAATCTTTGAACTATTTTTTTTAGTTCGAATGGCTACAAACCTACCTACCCGACCGTTAAATAAATGTGTATAAACACATCCAATCACTGATCCATCATCCGTGAAATTTGAAACCAAAAAACTTAAACGCTTTGAGAAACGCCTATGAAAGGTAGAAGATTGCTGCAATGACCCTGCAGCAAGAAATGCAGACATCATTCAACCATCCCAACTTCCCCTTCGATCTGAATCTATGCTTGGCCATGGAGAAATTCAGAGACGACGACAAGCAGAGACAGAGCTAGACATTGGGTTTGAGGGGTTAAAATCATTTTTTTTGGGAAGAGAAATTTAAAAAAATTTCTTTAGTATAAATATATTTTTTCTAATTTTCTTTCTGAAAATGCATATAATCATAAAAATACTTTTGAAAAAATTTCGATCAGAAAGGGGGTGGCCCCCTGCCACAAGGTGGCTCATCCCCTAACAACAAGTTCATGTTTGCTAAACTTGAAGAATTAACACATTCCTTTTATATCAGTAATTTCAAAATCAGAACACTGCAAGCGTACCTCCGCTTCTGAATGAATGCTGCATTGCACGAGGTTTCTTCTCAAATGGCAAAGCATGCTTCTGGCGGCGCAAGCAAGTCCAAAATTGCTGATTCTATTCTTAATTTTTTTAGAAAATTAGTTTCATATCCCCTCAAAACTCTAAATTTAGCAAAATATCACCTCAAAATACGTTTAGTTAGTTATTTCCATATTTATATAATTTTTATACACTCCTAATTAAAAAATCATTGTATTTTGAGATGTATTTATAATTCTCAAATTACTCTTTTCTTTTCTCTTCAACCTGACCCGATAACCTAGCCTATTAATTGAGAAATGTTGATGGGAAAGGGAAAGGGATATTTTGAAAATTACAAAAATACATCTCAAAATACAGTATCCTTTCTTTTTTTTTTAAATCAGAGGTGTATAAAAATTATATAAATGTGGAATATAACTAATTAAATATGTTTTGGGGTGATATTAGAAAAATCTCAAATTTTGAGATGGCATTTTGCTAATTTTAGAATTTTGAGGTTGCATTACTAATTTCCCATTGGCCGTTGTCGTTTCTTGGTATCTTAGTTTCCATTGATCTATATGTGGAATAAGCAAAGCAATAGTGGTATCTTGATTTTCATCGATCTATATGTGGGATAAGCAATAGTGATGTAATGCGATGATTTTATGGAGGAATAATATTTGTGAGTATTTTTATTGTGTTGATTACTACCCAAAGAGATGCTTTCAAAATTGCAACTTTGCAAGCCATAAAAGTGGTTCTTTTCTTCCAATATGTGTAACCGACCTTCCCTCATCTCACATCTGTTCCTTTCCTTTTAACATATTTTTTTTACATTAACGTCAAAATAAATACTGTCAAACTAATATCCCTCAAAAAAATTGTCAAACTAAAACAAGATGTCAGTGGTCATTTCATGTAATAGTGTTGTACTGATAAAATGTTCATTTTAACATGGCCATGGTATATCAAATGCATCCATGACCAACATCTGATGCAGAAAAATTCAGCGGCATAGATATGCCAAGTAAATTGTACAGGCACAAAAATGTTGGTCGATGAAAAAGATTATCCCATACAACTGATGTTATTACCCATGTAATTTAGTTATATGACTATTATACCTAGGGCTGCCCACGAGACGAGCTACGAACGAGCTGAGCTTAACTCGAACTCATCTCGAAAAATTAGCGAGACAAGCTAGCTCGTTACTATATATACTCCTGAGCTAAAATATATTGTTCAAACTCGTCTCGTTACGAATCAAGCTAGCTCGAGCTGGCTCGTGTATAACTCAGATGTCCACCATCCTTTAAATGGTTGGTCTGAGTTCGAAATTTGAAAAGTACAGAACGAGATGAGGACAACGCTTTTCATTACCACGCTTCAAAATTACTCAAAAACTTACCAACTGAAGCTATCCAGTCATATGAGCTCATCAAATAGCTGGAGAAGGTAAAAAGATATTATATTGTCGATCGTCTCGAACATTTATTAGTCATTTGGACTGAGTGCGCTACAGTTGACACTCCAGAACAAAACAGAGGGGAAGTAGGACCAGTCTTATAGACACCAACCCTTGATTCTTGAGCCTGTGTGTTTATATTCTTGAGTCTTGATTCTCGTGACTACTAACTTCTCACTCAAAGACAGATATGACTAGACAGATGAGTCATATGTCAATCATATAGCAGCTACAAGTTAATAGATTTAAAAATTGAATGGATGGATGAAGATACAAATTAATCAACGGTTCAGATCAATTCGTATAGGTATCGGGATTTAGACGAGCCGAGTTGATCATAACTCGAGCTCGTCTCGTTACTCAACGAGCTGACCAGCTCATCTCATTAACAGCTCGAGTTGATAACGAACGAGCTGATAGCGAATTGCAGTAAAGTCAAACGCGAGCGAGTTACGAGCTACGAATATTTTCTCTGCGTTTCCTTTTAATACCTTAGGAGCCATGTCAGCTTTTAAAACCTTCAGCATACAGGAGTTTCTAAACGAACAAAAGATTCCAAACAGGAGTAGCTATTAATTAGAGTGGTGACAACAAACTCAGAGAATTCAATTTCTCCAGCATATGCATACAGATGTCATTCTTAACAATTGTAAGATGCCAAATGAACTAGCTTAGGAGAACCGTTGGTTCTTTTCAATTTTTCCTTTTTGTTTTTCAGTAATAATAAATAAAAAGCAAGGAAACCAACAAGTATTCTATGAACCAAATAGTGTTGTTGTATAAATACTTGAAATCATTTGACGTGGAACTTAACAGAATTAAATGTCCAAACAAGCGTAAATGTGTCACATAATTGGGTACCATAGAAATTTGATAATATTACTTGGATATTTCTTCTAACTCATTGAGATGTATATCCGATACCATGTGGGTGTGTATATAATGTGTCACATAATTGATCAGATTATTTTATTTATTTTGATCAGCAAATTTAGTCTTCGATATGCTCCGATACTTTTCGATACGCCTTGGATATATCTTGGATACAACCTCATATATCTCTGATACGTCTCGGATACACTCTAATATATCTCTAATGTGTCCTCTTGGATACTTTTCTTTTATTTTATTCACTCTTAAGATATTTTTATCACTAACATTTTTCCTTTTTGTAATTGTTAATAAATTTATAAACTCATCTCAAATACTTCATGAAACTTTATTATAATATAATAAATTATTTTATATATATTATATAAAAATATATATTATTATTATTATATATAGTCGTACCCATATTCTGTATTTTTTTTAATTTTTTGTATGGCCGCATCCGCCCCATTTCTAATATGATACCCGCATCCGTATCCGTGCAACACAAAATTTGACTAAGTCCATAAATTTTTTTCATCCATTAAAAACTCATTTAACTTATTATTTATAGTATTAAAAATTTAACAAATTAATATTAAAATTTAATAAAAAATTATATGATCAAACTAATTCTTTCATCTGATTAACATTTTTTTTTGTTACGTAAATCATTTCTTTATTGCTAAATTGTTGATCCATGGAATTCCTCCATCCCTTTTATATTTGAGACATTATAATACAACAACATTGTAAAAACAAGTTGAGAATATATATATATTAGTTTGTCAAGCGAAATGTTATTTTGATAATAAACAAATAATACCATAATGACAGTCATATCTGATCTATATTATGAAAAAAAATAAGTACAAAAAAAAAAGAAGGGATGGTGTATGAAAAGAGGGAGAGAAAAGTGGCAGGGGAGATAAATTTAGTTTTTAGTTTACGATATATGAGTCAAACAAAGCTAGAAAATCAGTTGTTCATAAAAATAGATGAAAAAGAAGGAGAAGAAAATTAAATTATGAGAGGGTAGTTTGATCATATATATTTCTATTGATTTTAATATTGATTTGATAAGATGAATCAATAATAAATGAAATAATTTTTTAATGAATAAATATTCAAAATTTTTACATTTGATGAGAAAATTCTTAATTACTCAAATTTTCATAAAAATATATTCAAGTTTCCTTAAAATATTGATGTGACTCAATTGCCCTTTGTTATCGGTTCCAAACTACGAAAACTCTCCGTTTCTGAACCTTTGTTATTTGAATAATTAATTATTTGCTCGCCTTGCATTAGCTTGTCAGCTCGTCACTACTCACACTGGGAGAACTGGAGGAACTCTAATCAACATTTCACGTTTGCAAAATTACACTTCACCTGCAAAACTAAAAGAAAAAGGAAAAATATCTTCCGCGTGATCCGACAATTTAATAATTGAGCCGTGGTCAAAACTCAAAACTGTAAAATCAGGTCATATGATGTTTTTTTCGAACTTGCAAACCAAAGTTTTTTTGCATTAGATGTTCGTATTTGTTGAAACGTATCATTTAAAAGAAACACAAAATTTTCTTTTCAATAATTACTTATATATTTGATATGGGTCACAAAATTCTAACAATGTATTTAGTTTAATTAATTTAATTTATTCTAATTTATTTTACTCAAATTTAGAGGCGGCAATTGTACAAATGGGTCTGGTTTGGATGGATCATGCTAGTTTTGACTTCTGAAAAAAATCAAGTCGGGTCAGGCCGGTAGTCATAGACTGATCGGGTCAAGTCTGATCCATTTACATGTTGATTTTTTTTTCAGATTTTAAATTAATTTTAATTTGATTACATATCATTTAATCTCAGATTAGATCGGATCAAGTCAATTTGATTTTTTTAAAAGTTAAATAAAATTGAATTCGAATTCGAATAAATCGGACAAGTTTCAAGATTTAGGACATATTTTGCCCTCTTTAGTCAAACTTGGCCCATAAGTGTACTTCTTTTATTATGATACACAACTAAGTTTCTTCATGATAATTTAGCTCTCAAGTAAATAATTAAAAATATATAATTTTCATTTCAGCTCATAACTAACAATGAAAAATGGCACCTCAAGTTCAATGCATCGAAAAGTCTTCATACAAATTATACTGTGATTTATTCTAAATTAATTATTACGGTGTCGCAGTACCAATGCATCACCTATTCACTTGGAAATTGAAATGCTTTATTCATAGACCAAGTTAGATTCACTACTGTAAAAAAAAAAAATTCAACAATGATTTATAACTATCTTCAACCGTTAACAATTAGTAGAACTTGTAAAAAGCCGTTACAGAAGGGTATGCTGCAGAGAAGAGGACGCTGTGCCAAACCTTTTGCAACGGTTGCTTAAAGAAATCGTTATTAAATTATGTCCTTTAACAACAGTTATTTAGTAATAATCATCATTGTGATTCTAAAAAATAATGGTTGCTAAAGGTTTTTTCTTTTTATTTTCAACATATTTTATTTTATTTGTATTGGGCAACACTTTTATTAAATAACTGTTGTTAAAACTTAAGTTTTTTAGGCTGTTGATTTTTAGAATAACATCGTTTATTTTTTAATGGCAGCTCGTACGTTTAATATGGCATTATGAAACAACTTCAGTTCAGAGAATCGAGTCATTGACGGTATTTCATTGCACGGTAAATATTTTATTTGAGATTGCTTAATATATTTATGTACATCATTACAATTCAGATGCAAACTCGTTATACAGGTAGGGTCGGAGACGGGGGCTTGAGAGGGGGAGAGGGGGCTCTAATTATATATCAGGTTAAAAATTATTATATATTTTTATTTTACAAGGTGTATTAATTTTTTTATACTTTATTAACTTAATGTTTTAATGATGTAAACCCCATATATTTCAACTCTCTTTATATTAAAATCGTGATTCAGCCTCCGTATACAAAGATATATCTAGAGCTTGAATCATAAATTATGTAGAGTCTGAATTTGTAAAAAGGGTAACCCTCAGGATCTTTTGCACATCCGATCCACTTGTACAACAACGTGCAATTGACTTTTTTTGTCCCAAAATATATGAGCCACCTAATTTTAATCTAATATATGTTCATCATTTATTTTGTAGAAAACTATTTGCACGTTAAGTTACTGTTATCTTGATAAAAGATATGTTTCATTCATATCGGTTTATATCAATCAGTTCGTTATCTATACTATATTATAAAGAGCACATGAACTAAAATTAGATAATTAATATTATCAGATAATATATAATAACTGAAACACCCATATTCAATTTATAATTTTGAGATTGATTGATTTTATAAAAATCATCAGTCAAATTTATTTTTCTTCTCCATTTTATTTACTATTTTTTTAAATTATAAAAGAGATCTAAAGTAAAATTATACATTAAATAAATCAAACATTAACTACTATTAAGTTTTATTTCAAAGATTACGTATTTACATTTTTATTCAGAAAATAGAAATTATTATATTTTATCATTGCCTTTTACTAAATAATAAATTAATTTATTTAAAAATTTAAGAGCCTTCTAATTAATTTAGATATAAATTATATCTAAGTAAAGTATATTATTTTATAACAAAATCAATGTTAAATATAATTATTTAAAAAAATGGAAAAAAATTATTATTTTTGTACATTTCTTCATAATAAATTAAATTTATTTAAAATTTTGAGAGTCTTTGTGATTTAAGAACATTATTTTTTTATAAGTAAAATATATCATTTAATTATAATAAAATTAGTGCTAAATATAAATATTTTTGAAATTAAGAGGGTTCACACAATGGACATATACTATGCTAGTAAGTAAAAAATAATGTAATTTTTGAAGTTTAATAACGATACTGTTCACTAGAAATTCTTTTGTGGGACGGTAACCCGTTGGATTTTACAATAACATTTTTTCAAAATTTCATATGCCAATATCAGAATATTTTTTTGTCTTCGATGATGGAAGGATCGAGTACAAAATAATATGATATTTTCATTTTTTTTTTTTGTAATACTTGGTTGATATGTATATCAACCTATGTCTACCAATCTTGTGCTTGCCAGTGGGCAGTGATGCAAGTCAAAACATCAATTTTTCTTTCTGAAAAAGAAAAAAAAATCGGACGAAAATCACTGCCACTATCTAACTATTGTGTCACAAGGACAAAGATTAATTAAAAAAAAATCCACGCTTGTAAATTCAAAAGGCATCACACTGCTTCGATTCATTTTGTTAATCGTTGTGTCATCTTATTATAATATATTTAACTAATTGCCAGTCAAAATGTTTTGTAGTTTTTATAGAAAGAACAATTCAATCTGATATTTATTTGTGCCTTGGTTTAATTAATGGGACCGATTTTTGTTATCAGATTGGGTTTGCTTTACTTCTTTTTGCCTTTTTTTTTTTTTTTGAAGGAAAACGCTTTCTTTAATTTTTCCCATCTCTGTATTGGAATTCAAAAGTCATCACACTTTCAGAAAACAATATTGATTGCCAGTCAACATGTTATATTATAACTTTTATAACAGAAACAATTTAACAAAATATTGTACAACACCTCTGCAAGTAATATTGAGAATTTGAGATCGACTAAATCAATATTTGCAATAAAATTCGATGCTATAATTTTAACGTGTTAGGATTATTTTATTAGTATTGTTTTAATTTGGCATTCATTTATAATTTGAACCATGTTAATTTATATTATAGAATAGAGATACTTTCATATATTATCGGAGACTAGATTCAATATATCCAATTACTATATGTAAATTATCGCGTCATCCTACTAGGATTAGTGAATTATCAATCAGAGGTTCAAGGCCAGCTTCTACCTGATCGTAGCATTGTTGGGCTTTTAACACTCTATTGGGCTTTGGTGGATAGTCAATTGGTCTGTTTGGCAAATTAACGAATAACTTTGGAAGAGTAGTAATTTTAGAAGAGTGATAGAATAGTGTTTTTTTGGAAGAGTGGTAGAAGAATGGTATTCTTAACTATTCGGAAGAGTGAAAATATTGTTTGACAGTTGTTACTTAGAATAGTTAAAATATGAATAATTATGATACTAATAATGATGATGATAATAATAATAATAATAAAATAATAATCATAATAGTAAGATAATAATAATAAAGTAATAAAAAATACTCATAATAAATAATAATATTATAATAGTAATATAATAGAAATATAAACATTATCACAATATAATAATAATATAATAAAAAATTATGTTTACAATCATAATTATATAACCATAATCATAATCATAATAATATAATAATAAACATATAATCATAATCATAAAAATAATTATAAATAATAATAATTATAATAAAATAATAATAAATTAATCATAACTATAATCAATATATAATAATATAATACAACATAATAAAATAATAATAAACTAATAAAAAATAATCATAATAAATAATAATATTATCATAGTAATATAATAAAAATATAAACATAATCATAATATAGTAATATAATAGTAATAAATTATAATTACAATCATAATTATAATAATATAATAATAATAAGTAATCATAATTTTAATAATATAATAATCATAATCATAATCATGATAACAATAATTATAGTCATAATCATAATAATATAATCATAATCATAATAATATAATCATAAAAATATTATCACAATCATAAAAATAATTATAAATAATTATAATTATAATAATATAATAATAAATTAATCATCACTATAATCAACATATAATAATATAATATAACATAATAAAATAATAATAAGTAATAATAATCATAATCATAATCATCATAATATAATAATATAATAATAAATAATCTTGATCATAATAATATAATAATTATATTTATATTCATAATATAATAATATAATATTAAAATTATATTTATAATAATAATAAATAATATAATAATGCTAATGATAACGATAATATAATAACAATAATGATAATAATAATTTAATAATAATAATATAATGATAATAATAATAATAAATAATAATAATCATAATATTAATATAATAATAAATTATAATAAAAAATATAATATAATAATCTAATAATACTAAATCATAATCATAATCATAATATAATAATATAATATAATATAATCAAACAATAATCGCTATTCCGACGAGAGCTAATCCGGTATTCCACCTATAAATTGGTATACCGATTAGCACTATTCCGCACTCTTCTACTTAGTCTAAAACAAATAATTTGTCTTTACTCCAACTTTTTTATTCCATGTTAAACGTCCGTAGAAATTTTTTCACATACAATTGGCACGCAACGTTATACTATTATAGTATAAAACTTTGCATTTATTAATTTTCCTATTCAAAATCTTCACACAAAATTTCCTGGTAAAAATACTAAAATTTCAAAATAGATGGAAATAAAAAGAAGCATACCAAACTAAATTTGCGTCAACCTCACAAGCTTCCCGATCAAGTTTATATAAATATAATAAAATATTAACGTACATTAAACATACTAGTACATTGCCCATGCGTTGCAACGGAATCTCAAATAAAAATAAACTAATTTTTATTAATTTTAATCAAGAAAATATAGAAATTATTATATAAAACAAATCAATTTGTATAAATAAAATATAAACTATTATATAACATAGAATCCCTTACAAAATATATGAAAAAGCTCTATACCAAGAATGGTACCGGCTAACACTTACAAAATCACTAAATGAATCCTTGAGACGAGTCACCACTATCCTGCCTCATACACTATTTTTTCTTTAACCGTGCAATATATTCTCCACACACCAAATTAGTCGAAAATACAATAAGAATAATAGTACAATCTCCGTCTTTTTCTTTCGACCAAGTAGCTCTGACTCAGTAATTACTGAATCATCCCTTAACTAACAAAATATTAATCACAATCTCCCTCTTTTTTTTTTTCTTATAACAGATATCCTTTTTATTATTTCAGGTCCATTTGGATCTAAATGCTCAATTGCCTATCATAATTTACCAGCGACCAATTCCAAAAGCATGTACCAGCATCAGTAATCAGTACCGATAAACCCGGCCACTATTAGGGCAATGAATGCTGCATGTACATTGTAATAAATCTCACCAAGATTTTTGTTGCTTTCAAAATCAACAAATTATACCTCTATCAAACCAAATAGTATCATTTTAAATAAATTCCTTAAATGACATTACAAGAAATCCCAGCATGATTTTCTGCTTCCAAATTATGATTGTGTCATTTTTATTAAATTAATAATGGATGAAAAAATTGCTTGCAAATACGCAAGAGAGGCATCAACATTATCTTCAAAGTTATTGTTCAAATCAAACAAAAGAAGTGATTATTATAGGTCTCATTATGTAACTTTCTACATACTTTAAAAAAATTGGGATCAAGGTAACATTGCATATGTCACTACAAAGTATAGGTCGAAAGGGTACTTCGCTTTGTTGGCTCTTTCCTTGAGTGCAAATATCTGACACAGTTGTCTGACACAGTTGTCTGGGGTTCAGGTCAAGTACTACTGGCGGAGCTTCTTTAGGGCCAAAGGGGGCAATGCCCCCCCCCCTTTTAATTAGAAAATTTTAAGTGCGCTATGTATTTTGTCATGTAAATGTTGGTTAAACACTTAATTGGCCCCCTCTTCTAATAATAGTTGGATTATGTGTGATATGAAAATTTCTTTAAGTTGTCAATTAAAGAGTAGTGCCATTATTTTCTTGACATGATCGTTCTACTTAATTGAAATAGTTACACCTTAATTTATTTATATAATAAATATGAATCAAAAGAGCAAATGATAAATAATATTTTCTGATTTTTTTGTCTCTCTTCATTCTTCTTTTTTGTAAATATCAAAGTGTACTCAGAGTAAACTTCAATTTTTTTATCGTTGTTCATTTTTTATTTATTTTTATAGTATAATATTTCTTCTTTTTAATAAAGATATGTTTAAGTTCCATTTATTTTTAAGAGAGAAAAAATATTCTATGTAATTATTTTATAAAATTTTTCCATCATATTGATTGAATTAATTAATATTAAAATAAACGTGTCGTAGTACAATACAATTTACAAAAAAAATAGTGCTAAAATTTGTAAAATAAATAATATTTTATTATATATATTAATTGCCCCTTTTAAAATTTGAGTCAAGCTCCGCTACTGTCAAGTACATCTATAACTTTCCAATACAACTTCAATTAACACGTGGACTTATTATAACAAATTACATGACATTCATTAATTAAAACCAACTATGGCTGTTACATAGAAGGTATGAAATGTATTTCAGACTTCGGTCTTCAAAATTAAAGCATTTTTTACAGATAATGCACTTCAGGGCTTATGCTTATATTGTATATTGAAATTGAAATACAACATAACACAATAAGATAAGCAAAAGAATTTAGTTCCACTGGGTGAGTCGGGATACCTGATTATGTAAAACCAGTGGCGGTCTTACAGTAGTGGTCTTTCATCTTAGTTTCCTTCTTACTTTCAGCAGACTGTTTATGCATTTTGCCAACTCATTATCTTCCTAAAAATCTAGGCAACTTATGTTTGCAAAAAAACAAAAAGAACAAATAAATATATTGAAATTTTCAAAATGCATAACAAAAATAATTTCACATATAAATTGCTCTATAAATGTCTCTTAATGCCAACAAAAAATGATAACATATAAAGAATGTATTAAATGCTATAATTATGAGTTTTAATATTTTAGTGGGAAGATCTTTAATAGAATGGTAATAACATAAAACATTAATTGCTTGCTATAATAACTATGCACATTTGTTATTTCCTTTTTATTTTTGCCAACTCATTATTTTTCTAAAAATCTAGGCAACTTATATTTACAAAAAAGGGAAAAAATTTGAATCCCAAAAAACAAAAAGAACAAATAAATATATTGAAATTTTCAAAAATATGATTCTATTCAAAGAGTAAATGAAAAAACAAACCAGGTAAAATAATCTGACTTACTGGGCTACGCTTCATATCCAATATGCTCCAGAAGAACCAGCAATACTCATAAATCATAATTACACTAATAAAAAAAATAGAGTTGCAATAATTTGTAATTTGCTTTTAATAGACCGAGGATACTCTTTAGATGTGCTAAGATTAGCAACAATTCTGCAAAATTTGTGATAGATTAGGATTAACAACAAAAAAGAGAGAAAAAGTGAGAGAAAACTTTAGTAATAATCCACCATTTTAAGGAATTGAACCTGTAAAAATGAAGAAGGGCAGTAGTGGTGGCCTTGCGTGCAGCGAGAGAGGCAGTGGGTGGCGGTCGTAATGGCCATGTATGTGGCCAGTGGTAGAGTCGAAGAGAGACAGCAGTGCTTATCTTCCGTGAAGTGAGACAGATGCCTCGGTGATCGTGGTTAGGAGTGAGAGGGTGATTCGATTGCGGGAGGGGGGCGAGGAAACGACGGCGTTGGGAATCGCGAGGGGCGAAGAGGGTTTCCTCCGCTGATCGAGAGCGGAGAGAAAGCAGAGAAGCTGCATCCGAACGGTAGCTCCGCTGATCGAGAGCGATGTGGACTTCTCAGAACTCAGAAGCGAAGGGGTTGGGAAACACGAGGGGGGGAGCAGTTTTTAATAATAATAAATATTATTAAATTGATATTATTAAAAATAAAAGTGAGAAATGAGGAATTTCAAATATACTAAAAATAAATATATGAAACATCAAGAGGATTTTATATGTGATTAAATTTGAAAGTAAATCAAATCATAAACTAAATTAGTATACATTGAATATTTATCATAAACTATTAAACACAATGAATACCAATGAACTTATATATATTTATAGAAAATAAATCAAATAATTAACATGTTCCTCCTAATTCAAAATTTTATATTATAAGAAATAATTAATCTTTAATTGCATTAATATTTTTTTCCTTATTCTTCACATTTATTCTACTTTTTGCTGAAGATAGATATTGTTCTCCAATCGAAAGAGCAATAGCAAAGTTTAGACAAATTCATCTGTTCATGAAATTAATTTGCTGAAGGATAAAGGGATGAACACGGAATAGACTGACAAACTGGCAAAAGGATTACTTGCTGATCAGTAGCATTGACAAAGCCACTAGTAACTCGGGTGATTTCGAATTAATTAATGTGTTTCAGTTTCAGTAACATTTTGACTTGAGATTATAAGTCGCATACTTTTGATTTCTTCAAGATTCAAGAAACAATTGCTACCCATATTATCTTTCATTTTTTATCAATTGTTATAGAAATTAAAATAATATCATAAACGCACTAAATTTTCGATTAATTACGTATGACTGCTATATATGTAAAAAACTAAAAGAACTGCAAAATATATTCCTAAAAAGAAAAGAACCAAATGAAACAGAAAGCTGTTTCCCAATTTGTACGCACAATTATTTCCGATATACTAAAAATAATGCCAACCCCACATTTTGGAGAAAACAAGAAAGACAATTAGATGCCAGCAGCTTAATTAGTACAAATTAAAAAAGTAAAAATATGGAGCAAATTCATGAATAAGCTTCCAATGAACTCGTTAAATTTGAGAAATATCTCACTGTCCAATTATTCCTCAGACATGTCATCAACTAAAATCAAGAAAGCAAGAAACAAGAAGGAAAAAGAAAATCATCCAAGAAACATAAAAAAATAACCAGAATTGTTCTTGATTTTACAAAGGGACCGGACAACGCTCATACAAGTTAATTCAAGCGGTGTTATTGGCTTCGGGTGCAAATGTGTTTCACTTCACGCTCCCTGCCGGAGCAGCTGTGTCGGCCTCCTGCTCTGCAGTCTCCGGAGTTGCAGATGTGTTGTACACCGTGGCCTCTTCAGGTGAAGTTGTATTACACTTCAAGGTCTCTCCTGGAGCAGCTGTGTCAGGCTCAGCGGTCTTTTCAGGTGCAGCTGTGTCAGGCTCAACTGTCTCCTCAGGTTCAGCTGTGTTGTGCTCTGTGGCCTCTGTGGTTGTAGTTGTGTCGGGCTTCACGGTCTCTCCCGGAGCAGCTGTATCGGGCTCAGCGGTCTCCTCAGGTGCAGCTGTGTTGTACTCTGCAGCCTCTGCAGATGTAGTTGTGTTGTGCTTCACAGTCTCTCCGAGAGCAACTGTGTGAGGCTCAATTGTCTCTTCAGGTTCAGTTGTGTTGTGCTCTGTGGCCTCTGTGGTTGTAGTTGTGTCGGGCTTCACGGTCTCTCCCGGAGCAGCTGTATCGGGCTCAGCGGTCTCCTCAGGTGCAGCTGTGTTGTACTCTGCAGCCTCTGCAGATGTAGTTGTGTTGTGCTTCACAGTCTCTCCGAGAGCAACTGTGTGAGGCTCAATTGTCTCTTCAGGTTCAGTTGTGTTGTGCTCTGTGGCCTCTGTGGTTGTAGTTGTGTCGGGCTTCACGGTCTCTCCCGGAGCAGCTGTATCGGGCTCAGCGGTCTCCTCAGGTGCAGCTGTGTTGTACTCTGCAGCCTCTGCAGATGTAGTTGTGTTGTGCTTCACAGTCTCTCCGAGAGCAACTGTGTGAGGCTCAATTGTCTCTTCAGGTTCAGTTGTGTTGTGCTCTGTGGCCTCTGTGGTTGTAGTTGTGTCCGGCTTCACGGTCTCTCCAAGAGCAGCTGTGTCAGGCTCAACAGTCTCTTCAGGTTCATCTGTACTGTGCTCCACATCATCTCCGGCCTCAGTATCAGTCTCATTGTGATCTTCCTGCACATCGCTGACTTGATCTGGCTCAACTGGTGCCGGCTCATCAGTTGCCGGTGGGTTGCTGTTCCCACCACCCCAGATGTGTTTTCCGAGGTCCTCGACAAAGTCTTCCAGCACAGAGTGTTGGAATGCAATACGCCTATTATATGGATCAGCAGCATTGTACTGGTTGTCTGCATCTCTGAAAGCTTGGTACCAACAATGAATGGAGCATAACAACTCGTCGAGGGAATCCATTACATCTTTGACTGCCACCTCGAAATTTTGACGCTCGCATTTGAGTTCCTTCACTGCCAAATCCAAGGCCACGTCGGGAACCCCAACACCAGCTTCCAACTCAGCTTCACACTGTTGAAAAGAATGTTTCCATATGGAAATGGCGTCATAAAAGTACGACATGGTTATAATATCCGAGGAGAGATTGTTGTTTTGTATTTCAGGTGTCGGATGGGTGCATATGTTTTTTTGATTAATGGATGGGTGCATATTTATAGAGTTATATGAAAGCGGGTATCGGCCTAGGTTCAGTGGTTGGAGGCGAGTGTCAAGTTCCGTTCTGTTAGAGAAGAGGCGCGGCTTTCTTGAATTTCTTTTTTTCTTTAAATATTCGCTTATGTAGTCATGTTGTATTTGGAAAATATAATATTGCTATGAAATGTGAACTAGGCATATGAAATTAACTTTCGGGAAGTACATTTGCACTTCGTCAAAATTTCTAAAATAAACTTCTACAATTTCTCTTCTTAGCGTAGTCGTGTAAAGTTTGACGAAATAGACATTAATTAGTACATATGGATTAAATTGTGTTTCAGGCTGCGACATTCCTTTTATTATTCATATATATGCTTACGGCCTTTTTAAAGTACATTATTTACAATTAATTATATACATCACTCTAAAATAAGTAAATAACTAGCTACAGAAAACCATCATTAAGAAAAGATGTGAAAATTGGGATGAACTCACTTCTTCAAGAAAAAAATGTGAAAACCAAAAGAAGCAAGCCAAATGGTTTGAAGTAATACATTTTTTTAATTGTATTACTTTTATTGCTAAATAGTTCTGCTATTTTTTTGGTCTGACATTTACTCTGATATTTGTTTTTTTGCTCCTACCAATAACATTTGCTCCACAGATTGTCCATCTAACTGTTCGTTAATCCCAATCCAACGTTCCAAAATGAAAATTTAAAAACTGAAATCCCACGGATTACCAACCATTTTCATCTGTTTTGATATATAAAAAGAGAGTTGAGAGAGAGACGGAAGGGAGAAAGAAGAGAGAAGAGAGTCAGTAGAAATAAAAATCGAAATCCGACTATTTCAATTTCAAACGGCCTTAATTTTTGATAGAAACTCCGATTTATATGTTCTACGCGGCCACAGAAAGCTAATTACGAGATCTACAAGGTTAATCGCATACGCTGTTATCCTCATTTTCAGAGTAAAAAAATCTCATTTTCAAACTCAAAAACTCATTTAAAGTTTTTGTTTATATTCTTTTCTGTTTTTTTCTTCTTCTATTTTTTCTTAGAAATTATACAAGTTTTCATATTATTGTATGAGTAAGATGTATGTATATTTTGAGTAAATATTTTTTTATTTGATGAATAATTATATTTCTTTCATATTAATTATTGAATAAATAATATATAATAATATATATTCTTATGTAATCAATATGACTTCATATTCATTATTTATTGTTAATTAATATGTTTCAATGTCAATCTAACTCACATCTTTTAAAGAAATTTAAATTTAAAAATAAATTAAAAAAATTTATTTTTTTTAAAATACCTTTAACAAGGTTTTAATTTAAAATCGTTGCTAAAGTATTTTTTTCAAAAAAAATTAATTTTTGTTTTTTAAGATCCCCTTTAACAATGATTTTATTTAAAAATCATTGTTAGAGGATCATTTACTTTAACAACAATTTTTAAATAAAAATTATTGTTAAAGGACTTCTTGGCACTTCCTTTACAACGCGTTTTTAACAACGGTTTTCAATACTTTTTCTAATATCCCTTTACTAATGGTTCCATAATCGTTGTTAAACTTGATCAACAACCGTTGTAAAAGATTTTTTCTATCGTAGTGAAATTTAGACAAACATTAAAGTTTCGAGACTAAACATAAATATATGAAACACCAAAAAGATCTTGTATGTGATTAAATTTGAGAGTAATTCAAATCATAAACTAAATTAGTATACTTTGAATATTTATCATAAACTAGTAATTAAACACAATGCATACCAATGACCTTGTATTTATTTATAGAAAATAAATCAAATAATTAACCTGTTCCTCCTAATTCAAAAATTTATATTATAAGAAATAATTAATCTTTAATTGTATTAATATTTTTTTTCCTTATTCTTCACATTTGTTCTACTTTTTACTGAAGATAGATATTGTTCTCCAACCGAAAGAGCAATAGCAATAGTTTAGACAAATTCATCTGTTCATGAAATTAATTTGCTGAAGGATAAAAGGATGAACACGGAATAGAAAATGATAAAAGATATTATACCAATGCTTTTATTTTCCGCATATTAGTACCAATTTTTTTATAGAGGAAATGTCATACCGAAAAACAGATAAAGAAACAGTCAAATATGGTAGCAAAGGTCAAGAGGAAGGAAGATCGGAGGCAAGGCATCAGGTGTGAGAAAGGAAATCTTGCTGTATGCGTTAAAAAACAAAAGTGGATATCAAAGTAGACAAGAGAAGAGATGAATAAAATAAATTTACTTTTTATTAAAAAGTCTTGTATCTTTTTTACTTATTAAACAATAAATTATAACTTTATTTATAGGCTAAGATAATAGAAGTATTTAGAAAATTCATATTAAAAATGAAATATCAAACAACAGCTGTTTCAACTGACTAATGTCCACTAAAATAGTCATAACTCTCTGTAGGGAACTTCAAACGACTTCGTATTTGAACCATTAGAAACTAGACTTCAAGAGATTTCTATCCATAGATCATACAGCCAAAACGAACATCATTTAATTTTTCATATCCCCTCATCAATCAGCCTAAAAATTCTACAACTGCTGAATTCTAAGAGTCTCCTTTATTTTCCACTAGACTTAATATAATTAATGATAATTAAGATTATATTTCAACAAAACTCTCTCATAAACTTAATTTTTTGAACTTATATTTTTCTCATTAGTGTCGATTGTGGTGTTTCTTCAATCTCCTCATCTGTAGTTATTCTCTCTTGTCAATTTTTGTGAACTTAATAATTATCTTTCTTGTTAACTTATTTTAATATCATCATTGTACTTCTTCATAACTCGCAGCAAATAGCGATGTCATCCATTGACGGCTTCTTCTCGATTCATTGAGCTAGAAAACCCGAAAAATCAGTCGTGGTTTCATCTCATATGCCATGCAATTGCCTGACTCTTCAGGTCATGTATATGTGAGATTCACACCCACACCGTAGCTCCACACCTTATTTTTTCATGTGGCTCCACATCACATTTTCTCATGGTCTTCGCACACTTCCAACAAAATATCTCATGATGTTGCTAGTTCTCTTATCCTGGCACTCATTGCACAGGCTATTATGAGTTATTGCTCACGTCGGCTTCACTCACCGATTTTTCGAATACCACTGGCAAAGATTTCACCACGCTTTTGTAACATTCGTTGCTTGATACATAGCTCTCATCATTGACAAATTTTCCTTTTTTTCTCTTATAATATCTCTAAAACTATCTTCACGAAAAAAAACACCACAAAAAAACACTCTTTTTTTCTCTCTTCTTTTTTTAACAAAAAAAAATCAACACATGATATTTTTTTTCATTATTCCGACATTTTTTCTCACAAAAAAAAACAAAATAAGGGGATTTAATTTTTTTCACTCATTTTTTTTTTCAATGCTCCTAACAACACAGAAAAATAATATACTAAAATAAATTTACAAAACACTCTTAACATTTAACTTTTTTAAAACAAACATCGAGACTCACCATATTTTTTTCTTTTTTTTCAACATCTCTCATTTTTCTTTTTTTTTCTTCTTTTTTTCTTTTTCTTCGCCATGGCAGGTCTCTCTTGATCGACTGAACCTAGCTCTAATACCACTTTGTTAAAAGATAATGGTGGATATCACACTTTGAGATAAGAGAAGAGATGAATAAAATAAGTTTTCTTTCTATTAGAAACTCTTGTATCTTTCTTATATATCAAACAACAGATTATAACTCTATTTATAGGCTAAGAAAACAGAAGTATCTAGAAAATTTGTATTAAAAACGGAATATCAAACAACAACTGTTTCACTGACCATTGTCCACTAAAACAGTCATAACTCTCTGTAGAGAATTCCAAACGACTTGGTATTTGAACCATTGGAAACTATATTTTAAGAGATTTCCATCCATATGTTATACAGTTAAAAAGAACGTCGTTTGATCTTTCATATCTCCTCATCAATCAGTCCAAAAATTCTATAACTGCTGAATTCTAAGAGTCTCTTTTATTTTTCAACAGACTTAATATTATTAATGATAATTAAGTTTTTATATTTCAAGAAAGGATAAAGTTATTCTTTTTGTAATTTTAATTGACCGGGCGTTAGCCCATTGTAATTGGCTAGCACATCTCCAAACCAGCTTCCAAATAATTACGAGCCATCCGATCAAAAATTATGGTCAGAAATTCTAGTCCTCATTGAAGCATCCCTCATCGACTAACACACTGGCAAAAGCACTGCTTGCTGATCAGTAGCATTGACAGAGCCATTGGTAACTCGGGTGATTTCGAATTAATTAATGTGTTTCCGTAACATTTTGACTTGAGATTATGCATCACATGCTTTTGATTTCTTCAAGATTCAAGAAACAAGTGCTAGCCATATTATCTTTCATTTTTTATCAATTCTTGTAGAAATTAAAATAATATCATACACGCTCTAAATTTCGATTAACTACGTATGACTGCTATATATGTAAAAAACTAAAAGGACTGCAAAATATATTCCTAACAAGAAAAGAACCAAATGAAACAGAATGCTGTCTCCAAATTTGTACGCACAATTATTTCCGATATACTAAAAATAATGCCAACCCCACATTTTGGAGAAAACAAGAAAGACAATTAGATGCCAGCAGCTTAATTAGTACAAATTAAAAAAGCAAAAATATGGAGCAAATTCATGAATAAGCTTCCAATGAACTCGTTACATTTGAGAAGTATCTCACCGTCCAATTATTCCTCAGACATGTCATCAACTAAAATCAAGAAAGCAAGAAACAAGAATGAAAAAGAAAATCATCCAAGAAACATAAACAAAGAACCAGAATTGTTCATGATTTTACAAAGGGACCGGACAACACTCATACAAGTTGTTAATTCAAGCGGTGTTATTGGCTTCGGGTGCAAATGTGTTTCACTTCACGCTCCCTGCCGGAGCAACCGTGTCGGCCTCCTGCTCTGCAGTCTCCGGAGTTGCGGATGTGTGGTACGCCGTGGCCTCTTCAGGTGAAGTTGTATTGCACTTCACGGTCTCTCCGGGTGCAGCTGTGTCGGGCTCAGCGGTCTCCTCAGGTGCAGCTGTGTTGTGCTCTGCGGCCTCTGCAGATGTAATTGTGTTTTGCTTCACAGTCTTTCCGAGAGCAGCTGTGTCGGGCTCAGCGGCAGATGTAGTTGTGTTGTGCTTCACAGTCATCTCTCCGAGAGCAGCTGTGTCAGGCTCAACAGTCTCTTCAGGTTCATCTTTGCTGTGCTCCACTTCATCTCCGGCCTCAGTATCAGTCTCATTGTGATCTTCCGTCACATCGCTGACTTGGTCTGGCTCAACTGGTGCCAGATCATCAGTTGCCGTCGGGTTGCCGTTCCCACCACCCCAGATGTGTTTTCCGAGGACCTCGATAAAGTCTTCCAGCTCATAGTGTTGGAATGCAATACGCCTATTATATGGGTCAGCAGCATTGTACTGGTTGTCTGCATCTCTGAAAGCTTGGTACCAACAATGAATGGAGTATAACAACTCGTCGAGGGAATCCATTACATCTTTGATTGCCACCTCGAAATTCTGACGCTCGTATTTGAGTTCCATCACTGCCAAATCCAAGGCCGCGTCGGGTACCCCAACACCAGCTTCCAACTCAGCTTCACACTGTTGAAAATAATGTTTCCATGTGGAAATGGCGTCATAAAAGTACGACATGATTATAATTTTATCCGAGGAGAGAGTGTTGTCTTATATTTCAGGTGTCGGATGGGTGCATTTTTATTTATTTTTTTATTAATGGATGGGTGCATATTTATAGAGTTATATGAAAGCGGGTATAGGCCTAGGTTCAGTGGTTGGAGGCGAGTGTCAGGTTCCGTTCTGTTAGAGAAGAGGCGCAGCTTTCTTGAATTTCTTTTTTTTTTCTTTAAATTTTCTCTCGCTTATGTAGTCATGTTGCATTTGGAAAATATAATATTGCTATGAAATGTGAAATAGGCATATGGAATTAACTTTCGGGAAATACATATGCACTTCGTCAAAATTTCTAAAATAAACTTCTACAATTTCTCTTCTTAGCGTAGTCGTGTAAAGTTTGACGAAATAGACATTAGTTAGTACATATGGATTAAATTGCGTTTCAGGCGCCGACATTCCTTTTATTATTCATATATATGCTTACGACCTTTCTAAAGTACATTATTTACAATTAATTATATACATCACTCTAAAATAAGTAAATAACTAGCTACAGAAAACCATCATTAAGAAAAGATGTGAAAATTGGGATGAATTCACTTCTTCAAGAAAAAATGTGAAAACCAAAAGAAGAAAGCCAACAAAATTTGTTTCCATATCACAATCTGCCAAATCAAATATAGAAAATTTTTACAACCATCAAACTTCTAACAAGAAACTACTCAAATCAACAAAAAAGAAAGAACCCACAACTAATAATAAAAGGAGATGGCTCAATTGACATGGAATCAGCAATAATTCTTATATAATTATGCACAACGATTCACATTATTACAAATATATCTTTTAAGTATGATATATAGTAGCACATTTTTGTAATCACATGAGATATCGTTGCTATACATATATATGACATCTCCGAGGCAGTGAGTTTAACAATTTTGACCTAATCCTTATGTGCGTTAATTATGATTGCAACCAAGATTACTAGTTGATACTTGTTGAATATATATTTTAGGGTTTATGTTATTATAGATATTGTTAGGGGGTTATTTGTAAGATTGTAAGGCTTATATAAGCCCAACTTATTTCTAATTAAAACAACTTTACTGTTCATTCGTGTTTTACTGTTCATCCGCCAATATGGTATCAAAGCCAAAACCCTAGGTTAGCCACAACCCTCTCTTCCAACAGTCGCCGACACTGTATAGTCGCGACGCCACTATAGCCGTCGCCAACACTGTAGCAGTCGCCGACACTATAGCAGCCGCCGACACTATAGTCGCCGCCGCCAGAACCGCCGCCGCCAGTACCACCAGGACAGCCGCGAGGACCAGATCTGATTTGATCAAACCCATCTGATCAGATCCGGCTGGTGCCTGTGGGCTGAAGAGGCCGGCGTGGGGGGCCGATACCTCACGAAACCCGAGAAGTGGGAGTGATCGGGCTTGTTGACTAGTCGGCTCGGATCTTGATGACATAGATCAAGATTGAGTCAAGAAGGAGATAGGGAGTGAGTTAAGTTGGAGTTATGGCAGAGGAGGGTAAGAATCCAATGGAGGGGGTGATGGCGAAGCTGAGTGCCACTGAGCTCCAGATGCTGATGCGAGCGTTCAGTGTGGCTGCGAGCGAGAGCACACCTAGACCCATGCAGAGGATAGATCTTCCACTGCTTGACAGGAAGCTTGATGGATCAGCTTCGTACTTGAACTGGTCGCGTCGGGTAAGGTACACTCTGGAGGGTAAGGACCTGGAGGGGTACTTGACCGGGGACAAAAAGGAGCCAACTGAGAGATCTCCAGAGAGGGCAGAGTGGTAGTCCACTCATATGACGATATACATGTGGCTTTTGAGTTCATTGACTCCCTCTATCGCATCCACAGTGGATGACATAGATCGAGTCAAAGATGTTTGTGAAAAACTAAAAAGAACTTACGATGGAGTGGGAAACAATCTGAGAGTATTCCATATTGAGAGAGAGATTGAGGCTACAGTGCGGGAGATAGATCGATTCAGGAGTATGCCACGGATCTGGAGCGACTGTGGGCAGATTATGATCATTTCTCGCCAGCCGCATGCTGCAAAGATCCTGAGTGCAAGAGAGGGGCGCGTGATACTCAGAGGAGGACTATGCACTTCATGAGGGGTTGAACCAGGCATTTGAGCCAAGGTGTGCAGTATTGCTAGCTCAGCCGAAGATTCCCTCCCTGGAGGAGACGATCTCGGCTATGGTACAGAAGGAGAGCAGGATTAGACTCCAGTATGGTGCAGCAGGGCTTCCAGGGGTGAAGTCGGCACTTGCAGTCTCTAAGCTAGGTAATACAAGGTACAGGGGCGAGACCCGAGAGTGTTACAACTGTGGTGAGGTAGGTCATCTAAAACAGTTTTGTACTAAGCCACCGAAGGAGAGGAACTTGGGTGGAAGAGGCCAGTCTGGAGGCCGTGGACGAGGCAGAGGTGGTCGAAGGGGTGGTAGAGGAGGCTACCAGGCACATCTGACGGTAGCAGATGAAGAAGGTGAGGAGATTGTGGTCTTTACTGAGGAGGATCACGAGTTCCTGGAGATGTTGAAGAGGAAGCAAAAAGTAACAGGTGAGGGGAAGCGGGTGCTAGATGATGCGTCCACCTCAGCTTCAACAAGGGGTAACATTGCTTCATTTGCCCACTCAGCCATAGGTACTTGTGATACACTTGCTCTACATCTATATCTACCTCCAGATCACCAGATTGGATAGTGGACTATGGTGCATCCCGACATGTGACTGGTGCTGCTAGGGAGTTTTCATCTTATACTCACCTAACAGCCCCAGAGAGCATCCAGACGGCCGATGGTACGGCTCAACCGGTGATTGGTAAGGGTATCGTGCAATGTACCGACACCTTGACTTTGTCCAATGTTTTGCATGCTCCTTCCTTTCCTGTGAATCTTTTATCCATAAGTGTCATTATATCACAACTAAAATGTGTCGTTTTGTTTGATATTCCAAAGGTGATCTTCAGGAGAAGGAGACTGGCAGGAGGCTTGGGACTGGCACATGGCATAGTGATTTATGGTACCTGGATAGAGAGAGTGTGGACTCGGCACTCTCATCATTCCTACAGAGTTCAGGGGTTGTTGGGAGGAGTGTTGAGGACTTGCTGCTGCTTCATCATAGACGCTTAGGTCATCCCTCTTTTTCTGCATTGAGTAGGTTGTATCCGCCTTTGTTTGAAAAGGCTAATAAAGAAAAACTGGTTTGTGATGCGTGTGAGTTTGGAAACACACTAGGAGCTCGTATTCTAGTTCTAGGAGTAGGAGTTCTCTTATTTTTGACTTAGTGCATTCTGATGTATGGGGACCTTGTCCCACAACTGCTGTGAATGGATATAAATATTTGTTTTTCTCGAATGACCTGGCTTTATCTGATGAAAAATAAAAGTGATGTGTTTGCTTTCTTTAAAGACTTCCATAAAGGGATTCAGACCCAATACGGTGCGATTGTGAAGGTATTAAGGTCGACAATGGGACAGTACACCAACGGGCGTTTGGGGAGTACATGTCATCCCGGGAATACAACATCAAACCACATGTCCATACACACCGAGAAAGCGAGAATGGGGTGGTGAACGAACGAAAGAACGACACCTCCTTGAGGTTACCGGTGTATGATGATGTCAATGAATGTACCAAAACACTTGTGGGGTCAAGCGGTCCTGACAGCGACCTACTTGATTAATAGGATGCCCTCGCGGGTATTAGATTGGAAGTCTCCGATCAAAATGCTGAAAGGTAAGAATCAAGACGTTATACATTTTAAAACATTTGGCTGTGTGTGTTTCGTACAGGACAACCGACCGAATGTGGGAAAACTGGATCCAAAGGCTTTGAAGTGTGTGTTTGTTGGGTATTCGGCTACCTAGAAGGGGTATGTTTGCTGGAGTCCGATAGAGAGGAGGTTGTTTGTTAGTATGGATGTCACATTTCGAGAACTTGAGCCATACTACTCCACTCAGGTTGCGTCGCCTTTTGGTGACTCGCTCGATACAGGAGGTATGAGGCGAGAGGGGGAGGATGATAGTAGCAGTGAGAGGAGGATGGTGAATGTGGGGGATATTCTCTGTCCACTTGTGGAGTCGGCCGAGGTGCCTGATCATGGGAGGACCAAACCAGAGATTGGTGGGACTCAGACTCAGGGGGAGCTAAGGGTGTACACGAGAAGAAGAAAGCAGAATGAGGAAGCAGTGCCTACAGTACCACTTGTGCCAAGTCCCTTGTTCCTGCCTCCTCTGACTCCTGAGACATCTACACCATCCACCTCAGATTCATAATATACATGTGATATGATTCTTCTCTCTCCTCCCACGCCCTTATCGATCAGGAGGACTTCTCGCAGCAATGCAGGAGTTTCCCCTGATCGGTATGGCTTTCCACATGATATTGCTCAGTTTGTTTCTTACTCTAACATATCACATGTGCATGGAGCATTCATTGCATCTTTGGACACTGTCTCTATCCCGAAGTGTTGGCAGGTTGCTAAGGATGATTCGAAGTGAAAAGATGACATGCTATAGGAACTTGGGGCTTTGGACAAGAACAAAACCTGGGAGCTCGTGTCACTGCCACCAGGTAAGAAGGCAGTTGGTTGCAAATGGGTTTTCACGGTGAAGCAAAACCCGGAAGGTCGGGTGGAGGGCTACAAAGCCCGATTGGTAGCAAAGGGATACAGTCAGACTTATGGCATCGACTATGATGAGACATTTACACCCGTGGCAAAGATAAGCACGGTACGAACATTGATTTCCTTAGCAGCGAATGGGGGGTGGAAGTTACACCAGCTTGATGTGAAGAATGTCTTTCTCCACGGTGACTTGTTGGAGGAGGTGTACATGGAGGTACCACCAGGTTTTGGCACGAAACAAACAGTTGGTAAGGTGTGCAGGCTCAAGAAGTCACTCTACGGGCTGAAGCAGTCCCCTCGAGCCTGGTTTGATAGGTTTAGAAAAGCTATGGTAGGCATGGGGTATCGGCAAACCAATGCAGACCATACGGTGTTCTTTAGGCGATATGGAGCTCACATTACAGTGCTCATTGTTTATGTGGATGACATTATTATTTCGGGAAATGATGAAGGTGAAATTGCGTTGCTGAAAAAGAAATTGGGAAAGGAGTTCGAGGTGAAGGACTTGGGACAATTGAGATACTTCCTTGGGATTGAGATGGCTCGTGATGTAGAGGGAATTGTCTTATCCCAGAGAAGTATGTGCTAGATTTACTTACGGAAACAGGTATGCTGAGGTGCAACCCGTAGTTGCTCCCATTGAACAGAAGTTCAAGCTGAGTGCTGAGGCAGGAGAGCTAGTTGATAGAGAAAGGTACCAGAGGTTGGTTGGTCGCTTGATCTATTTGAGCCACACTCATCCCGACATATCATTTGCTGTGAGTGTGGTGAGTCGCTATATGCATGATCCCAGAGAGGGCCACATGGATGTTGTGTACCAGATTCTGAGGTATCTGAAGAATGCACTAGGAAAGGGGTTGATCTTCAGAAAGAATGAACATTTGAACATTGAGGCTTATTGTGATTCAGACTGGGCTAGTTGCCCTGATGACAGGAAGTCCACATCTAGATATTGCATGTTTGTAGGGGAAAATCTGATCTCCTGGAAAAGCAAGAAACAGACAGTGGTTGCGAGATCCACAGTCGAGGTAGAGTACAGGGCCATGGCCTTAGGCGTGGCGAGAGATGTTGTTGAACAATGGGCTCTTGGAGTTAGGTCACGTTTCAACTAGAGACCAAACAAAGCAGATTGTCTGACGAAGGGACTGAACTCATTGGATTTAGCTAGAGGGTGTGACAAGATGGGCTTAGTGGATATCTTTCGCCCATCTTGAGAGGGAGTATTGAGATATATGTTTTAGGGTTTATGTTATTATAGATATTGTTAGAGGGTTATTTGTAAGATTGTAAGCTTTATATAAGCCCAACTTATTTCTAATCAAAACAACTTTAGTGTTCATTCGTCTTTTACTGTTCATCCGCTAATAATACTTGCATTAGCAAATTTCTCTCCAAAAAAATAGTAATCACATAACTCAATCGAAAAATATTGCAAGTGAAATAAATAATAGCTTTATGATACAAACTTGTAAATCATACCAGTAGTCAAAGTACGAGTGATGTGGACTAACTCCACCAAATTGCAAGTCAACATGTTATTTTTATAACTTTTATAAAAGATTTTTTTTAATCAAATATTGTGCAACATCTCTGCAAGTAATATTAAAATCGAATAAATCAATATTTGCAATAAAATTCCATGCTCTAATTACTTGACGTACTTGTTAGTATTATTTTATTAGTATTGGTTCTAATTCGACTTACATTTAAAATTGGAATCGTGTATATTTATAATTGAGATATTTTGTATATTATTGGAGACTATGATTCAATATATACAATTATTATATGAAAGAGACGGGATTACTTAACAATGACTATTTTGATAATGAATTTTTAAATAAAATCGAAAAAAGAATTATCGGGTCATACTTGTAGGATTAGTGGATTTTGATCATTAATCAGAGCTGCAAGGCCTGGTGTCCTTTACCAGATCTGAACAGTGAACACTAAAGCAACTCAATTACTCAACCCAAATCGTTGCAAGCGTAGCATTGTTGGGCTTTAACTCTTCATTGGTCCTTTTGCTGGACAGTCAGTCTTTTCTCTTTATTTCCGTGGAAACATTTGGCACGGAGCTTTAAACTATTTAGTCTAAAACATTGCGGGTTAATTCGACAAATCATTAAACTATTTAGTCTAAAACATTGCGGATTCATTTGACAAATAAAAAAATAGAGATAGAAGAGTGATAATTCTGGAAAATCTGGAAGAGTAAAAATATTATTTGACAGTTGTTAATTAGAATAGTTAAAATATTGATAATTATAATACTAATGATGATGATAATGATATAATAATAAAAGTGATGATAATATAATAATAATAATAAAATAATAATCATTAATCATAATATAATAATTATAATAATAATAATGATAATAGTGATGATAATATAATAATAATCATAATATAGTAATATAATAATAATCATAATCATAATATTATAATATAATAATCATAATACAACATAATCAAATAGTAATCGCTATTCTACAATAGCTAAACCGATATTCCGCACTCTTCTCCTTAATTTAAAATGCGTTTGGTAAATTTATTTATCCGAATAACAATGCTACTGGCAAAAGGACTACTTGCTGATGAGTAGCATTGACAGAGCCACTGGTAACTCGGGTGATTTCGAACCCATATTATCTTTCACTTTGATCAACTCTTATGAAAATTAAAATAACATCATACACACTCTAAATTTCAATTAGTTACCTATGACTACTATGTAAAAAACTAAATGAACTGCAAAAATTATTCCTCAAAAGAAAACCAAATAAAATAGCAATCTGTTTCCAGGTGGTACGCAATTATTTCCTATATAAAAAAATAATGCCAACCCCACATTTCCGAGAAAACAAGAGAAACAATTAGGTGCCAACAGATTAATTAGTCCAAATTAAAAAGCATATATCTGGAGCAAACTCATGGATAAGCTTCCAATGAACTCATTACATTTGAGAAGTATCTCAGTTTCCAACTATTCTTGAGACGTGTCATCAGCTAAAATCAAAAAAGCAAGAAACAAGAAGGAAAATGAAAATCAACCAAGAAAAGTAAACAGAGAACCATTAAGAAATGTAAACGGAGAACCAGTTTCTTTGGATTTCCTTTTTGATTTAGTAAATGTTGTTAATTCAAGCAGCATTACCCTCCATAGTCTATTTGGGTGCAGCCATGTTGCCCGGAACAGTCTCTTCGGATGCAGCTGCGCTGAGCTGCATGGTCTCTAGAAGTGCAGCCATGGTCGCACTTTCAGGTGGATCCAATGTTTCATCTTCTTCCACTTCCGCTTTCGTAGACACATTTTGATTAAGATAATCCCTAGCCATCAACAGATCGTCAGACATAACAGAGTCGGGGACTGGGGGTTGGCCTCATGTTTGTCGATAATCTCGTTGGCGAACTCTCTAGCATGTTTTCGCGTAAATTCAAGGTACTCATTCAGGATCTGAGGTTATCGTGTTAGAATTTTTTTTATGTCATGATTCTCAACTCTACTAAATTTTTAATTATAAATTAAATTATCTTAATTTATGTTGTCGATCTTTAAAGAGACATAACTCTTTTGATCACCAAACTCTTTTAAGTCTTCGAGTGATTTTTCTCTAATCTGATGGAGCAATTGAGAGGACCGACGTAAACAGTTTCTTCTCTTCTGGAACTCTGTTTAGAGAGAGATGGATCTCTGTTGGGAAACAAAATGGTGGCAGGAAATAGAGAAATGAGAATTATTTCGAAAACCAACAATATCCCTCTATATAATGGATGTCCATATAACTAAAAACAGTTATATCTTAGCGGGTCTATATTGAATTCAAAACTCTCTTAACGGGTTCTCTGCTTAATTAGAAAACTGTCTATAGTTGTGTTCTTCAGGGACCAATAACATAATTGAATTATTATCAGACTTTATATAATTCAGACCATCATTAAATCATAAAGTCATTAATACACATTCTACACATTAAAGGGTCAACTTCTCATGACACATATTAAATCCGATACATAATTTGATCACTTCATTACAGGTATAATTTGACAGTCCATTATAATATATATGTATTACATATAAGCCCATACATATCGTAATTAATAATAATTAATTTCAACAATCTCCCACTTGTGCTATATGTATCTGAAATATATATATATATATATATACTGAATTGAGTACTCTTAACTATGCTGCCTTAACCTTTTATGTCATCATTCAATTCCATCCATCAATCATATTTATAAGGATTTATGTAGTATTTGTCTCATAAAGTGAAATTAAACTAACATAAATCACGATATAAATATAATTGAATGACATAAATTATAAAGATGGTGTGTAGTTTAAAAATTACATATAATGTGATCCATATGTCTATTTTTAATTTGGTCACCTTAATTAATCTGAATTTGAGGTCAATCATAAATTCATAGTGTATATAAAACTGAATAACTACATGATACATACGAAATTACAGAATATCATATAAAAACTACTGCATGATATATAAAAAAATATATCATATAAAATATAAAACATTAAATATAAGTACAAATTCCCACTTAACCTAATTATCATCTCTAATATATATACCCATATGAGCGACGTGCTCATAAAATTATTTGGGTATCAAATTCTTAGTCAGTGGATCTGCTAGTATGGAAGCTGTACCAATATGCTCAATACTTATAAGTTCACTCTGAACTCTCTTCTTCACAGCAAGAAACTTAATGTCGATATGTTTGGATTTCGACGAGCTCCTGTTGTTATTAGAATACAACATCGCTGAACTATTATCACAATATAACTTAAGTGGTAACTTAATAGTATCAACAATATGCAGCCTTGTGATAAAGTTCCTTAGTCATATTTCATGGTTCGATGCCTCAAAACATGCAAAGAATTCGGCTGCCATGGTGGAGGAGGCAATCATAGATTGCTTTGCACTCCTCTAAGAAATAGCTTCTACAGCCAACATAAAAATATAATCGGATGTTGACTTTAAGCTATCCACACAACCCGTAAAGTCAGAATTAGTATACCCAATGACCTCAAGCTTGTCTGATTGTCAATATGTTAACATGTGATTCTTCGTTCTTTGCAAGTATCTTAGTACCTTTTTGATGCTTTTACGGTGATTCATACCAAGATTACTGAGATAGCGACCAAGCATTCCTGTGAAATATGTAATATCCGGATGCGAACACACTTGAGCATACATAAGACTTCCTATTAAGGAAGCATATGGATTCTGATGCATTTCTAATTTCTCGAGTTCTGTTTTTGGGCACTGATCAATACTAAACTTGTCTCCTTTATCAACAGGGGTATTTTCTGATTTATAATTTTTTATACCATATCACTTGAGAATTTTATCGATATTTGCCTGTTGTGAAAGTCCTAAAATACACTTATTTCGATCTCTGTGTATTTTAAGACATAATACATATGATGATTTGCCAATATCTTTCATGTCAAAATGCTTGAAAAGATTTTTAGTTTCACGCATCATATTTTTATCGTTACTGGTAAGGAATATGTCATCGACATATAAAATCAGAAATACAAACTTACTCTCACTAAAATTATGATATATACATTCATCCATCAAACTAGGTTCAAATTCAAATGAGATAATTACTTAATGAAATTTGAAATATCACTGACGAGATGCTTGTTTGAGTCCATAGATAGACTTTTTTAATTTGTAAACTATATGTTTTGAGTCATCAGACTCGTAATTCGGTGGTTGTGATATATAAATACATTCATCAATGTCGTCATTGAGAAATGCAGTCTTAACATTCATCTGATGTAACTTAATGTCAAAGTGTGCCACTAAAGTCATGATAATTCTAAAAAAATCATTTGTTGATACATGCGAGAAAGTTTTTATAAAGTCAATACCTTCTTTCTGTATAAATCTCTTAGCAATTAGTCGCGCTTTATATCTTTTCATATTACCTTCTGAATCTTTTTTGGTCTTAAATATTCATTTGCAACCAATAAACTCCACACCTTCAGGTAAAGGGACGATATCCCAGACTTTGTTGTCATACATTGACTTTATTCCTCTATCATCCCAATGTTGAATTTATTTTCTTGAAAGAACACAATATAATTGTTAGATATCACGCTTCTTCTCTCTCTGGTAGACCGTCTTAAAGACACCGCTTCTTGAGATTCTTAAGGTGGTATAGATTTCTCTTCAACATCAACATTGTTTTGTTCCGGATTCTCTTCTATTTCTGGAGGTTCATTGACTATATGTTCATTCATCATAGGATTCTGAACCAATAAGTCTCCAGATATCCTTATTTTAATTGGTACCGATATTGGTGCCTCTTGTATAGGAGAATCTTGTGATTCTTCAAAAACAATTTAATTTATATTTTCCCTCTGAACCATAACATCATAAAAAAACTTAACTATATCTATCTCAAAAAATATTCTATTAGTGGGATCATAAAATTTATACTCACGGGACCTTTCTGCATATCCGATAAAATAGCAGCTAATAATTCTTTCATCCAACTTCTTCTCTTGTGGCCTATAAGGCCGAGTTTCAGCTGGACAACCCCAAATTCTAAAGTGTTGGAGACTAGGCTTTCGTCCAATCCATAACTCATATGAAGTTTTGTTTGTTGCCTTAGCCGGTACCCGATTCAAAATGTATGTTGTTGTCTTAAGTGTTTCTCCCCAGAGGTTCAATGGAAGTGAGGTATGAGAAATCATACTTCATACAATCTCCATTAATGTTCGATTGCGTCTTTCAGCCACATCGTTCATTGCCGGTGAACCCGACATTATATATTGTGGCACAATCTCATTATCCTTCAAGAATTTAGCAAAATTCCCTAGACGTTGCACTCTCGAGCCATCAGAGCGATCGTAATATTCACCACCACGATCTGATCTGACACTTTTAATTATTTTATTGAGTTGTAACTCGACTTTAGACTTGAATGATTGAAATGTGTCTAAAACTTGAGACTTTTCTTTAATTAAATATATATAGCAATATCTTGAATAATCATCAATAAAACTGATAAAATATACATGATCATTCCTAGTTGCCATAGGGAATGGTCTGTATATGTCCGTATGTATCAATTCAAGAACATCTGTGTCATACGATTAGCTGTATATTTGTGCATGCTTGTTTGTTTACCCTTAGCACATTCAATGCACGGACCAAGGTCTGACATGTTCAAGAGCCGCAAGATTTCACTTTGAACAAGACGTGTAATTCTCTGTTGAGAAATATGACCTAAACATTTGTACCAAAGTGTAGCTGAATCCTGATGTGTTAATTTTTATCTAACATTTCGAGTTTTATTATTCAAAGTCTTATTATAGAAAGTAATAGTATCTAAAGCATAAAGATTATCCATAACGGATAGAAAATCAGAAGCAACCAAATTGGAGTGTCGATACAAACCAAAATTTTCATCTCCAAAGAACAAGAAAAACCTAATTTGTCCAACGCGAAAATAGAAATTAAGTTCTGTCTAAAATACGACACAATAAAATATCAAACAAATTTAAATATAAACTAGTTTTCAAAAGTAATCTAAAATGCCCTATGATTTTAACTTCTGCTTTATTGTCATCGCCTACATAGATGTATCTTTCACCATCTCTTGGCTTACGGTAACTTCTGCAACTCTGCATAGACACAGATATGTGAATAGTTGCATCCGAATCTATCCATCATGTCTCTATTGAAACTGAAACTGAAATAACTTATTCACAAATAAGAGAAAAATTACCTTTCTTTGCACGTCATGCGTGATAATTGGTACAATTTTTCTTCATGTGCCATTCAGATCCACAAAAAATACCCTTTTTTTTCTTATCCGGCTCTGTCTTTATAATCGATTTATTATCCTTAGTGGGTTTCTTCAGCGAACTTATAGTTGCAGCATCTGAATTGACTTTACGCTTTTGTTTTCCTTTTCCCTTAGATATGGAAGTAATATTTGCTCTCTCGCTCTTGTTCATCTTCAAACACTCTTCCTTCTGAACACAGTGCGAGATGAGCTCATTGACTATCCATGATTCTATCTGATAGTTATAACTCACCTTGAACTGCCCAAAAGAAGTAGGAAGAAAGTTGAGAGACAAATAGACTAACATATCTTCTGATATGTCCAGTTTATGTTACTTCAATTTTGAAGCGGTATTCATCATTTTAAGAATGTGCTCCCTGACATTACTTCTACCATTGTACTTCATTGTATAAGTTTGTTTAACATAATGCCTATTTCAGCCTTCTCATTCCCAACAAACGTCTGCTCAAGTTGCTTAAGATAGTTTGAGATAGAGTGGAATCAGAAATAAATCCCCTAAAACTTTCAGGAATGGTCATTTGCATGACCTTAAGACACAAGCGATTTGACCTCATCAACCATGCATGCGCATTTTGAATATTTTTAGGACTATCTGCAGCAGGTAGAAGTGGTTTAACCTGCTGTAACGCTATGTTCAGGTCAAGACACTCAAGAATAATCTCTAAAATATCTTTCCATTCCTTGTAATTAGAACTCGTCAGCATCAGAATGTTATTGATGTCGACAGTAAGATCAGTATTTTTTGCTAAAAAATACATACAATATAACGAATCAAATGTCTGAATTATAATATTAAATCAAAATAAGACATATTCCCTCAACTAAGTATCCTCAAATAATAAGTGTTCTTTAGAATCAATTATTATTTTAAGATAATTAGGTATAATAATGATATATAACGGTTCATTTGATGTCAGTTAGTCAACCTTCTTTTGGGCCAATCAACTAATTACACATAAAACTTATTAATCATTACCTATATATTACTACAATTTATTTACATATAATAAGTGATTGTTGTCTTTCCTTTGGGACGATCCAGGAATCAAATATTATATGTATATCATCTATATACAAGTCTTGAAAAATAATTAACGCCAATATTAGAACTTATTTTGGTAAGATAATATTTTTATTAATTATTTTAAAAAATATATTTTTATTTAAAGCATTCATAATGATTTAACATTATCTGAATAAATATCTCAAATATGTTGGCTTAACCTAAATATCAATTCATGGGTTCATGCAATCAATACCAAATAAATAATAACCAACATAATCAATTCATAAATGAGATAGTATGACCCAAGACATAATGATCTCCTTCGTAAGAATTCTCTTCATAAAGCCATTATCATGTCCTTAATGTAATTCTCTTATTCTTATTATAATAATAAATGAAAATTACATAAGTCCTAAGGATGATACATACTTATGTGACATGCAAGCCACCAAAATAAAATTAATTAATGGACACCTTAGGCAGCTTACACACATCAATCATTCATGCATTACAAGTTTCAAATAAGACAACAGAGTCATAATTTCTCATAATCCTTCTGCAAAAAAAGTTAGGCATACAAATACAAAATGAACTTCCTAACTGTGACGATCCTGCAAGTTTACATAACCGTCCGTTTACATAACCGATAATAATTAATCTTGACATAATTTGAAAATTACCGCAACGAAATACAGATCAGAAATTTACACTTTCTTAACAGAATCATGAAATTCGACAGTTAATCATATATAATTCGAAAACTACTTTGTTGGGCAATCAGTTTCTGAAATTTTTTAATTTTTCTGAAATGAAAATAAACTAATAAACTGATAAACTTATTTTTTCAAAATCGATTGTCAATCTGAATTTTAATATGAACAAACAGATCTACAAATTTCTGAATTATTCATAAACTATTTGATTAAAAGAACAGATCCAATTAAAAAGTACGAATTTCTGAGAAATTTTTGAATCAGTCATCATATCTTAACAGTTCTACTAAAGTAGGCTCTGATACCTATTGTTAGAATTTCTTTATGTCATGATCCTCTAGTGAACCCTTAATCATAAATTAGATTATCTTGATTCATGATATCGATCTTTCAGAGAGACACAATCCTGTTGATCACCAGACTCTTTTAAGTCTTCCAGCGATCTTCCTCTAATCCGATGGAGCGATTGAGAGGACCGACACAGACCGTTTCTTCTCTTCTGGAACTTTATTTAGAGAGAGATGAATCTCTATTAGGAAACGAAAGGGTGACAGAAAATGGAGAAATGAGTTCAAAAACCAATAATATCCATGTATATAATGGACACCCATATAACTGAGAGCAGTTATATCTTAGCGGGTCCATATTAGATCCAAAACTTTTTTAACGGGTTCGCTGCTTAATCAGAAAATTGTCTATAGTTGTATTCTCCAGGGACAAATAATATAATTATATTATTATCAGACTTTATATAATTCAGACCAACACTAAATCATAAAAGTCATTAATACACATTCTACACATTAAATGATTTATTTCTCATGACACATTAAACTCGATACAAAATTTGATTAGTTCATTACAGATATAATTTGACAGTTCATTATAATATATATTTATTATATATAAGTCTATATATTTCGTAATTAATAATAATTAATTCCAACGTATCCCTTGTCATGTTCAAGAAGTGGTGGTCGTACTGAAAATCCCCGTGTTGTTGGAGATCCTTTAAGGCTCTCGAAGCTTTATGGCGACATCTAGTAACACAATCCACAGCTGATAAGTGTATCTCCATGATTATGATTAGTTGATTACTGATGGTACGGGGAGTTGAGGAGAGATGGTAGTTTTGGTTTACAGAATGAGGTGTCAGATAGGTTTGATATTAATATTAATATTGTTTTATAGAAACGAGATTTAGGCCCAGGTTGAATGAATGGGAGTTAAGTGGGGGTGTTATTTTTAGGTAGAGCTAGAATTTCAACATCTCTTAGCTGAGGAAAGGGAGATAAATCGATGATCGATCTAGATTCTTGAAACGCAGAGCAAGCAACAAGAAAGAGACCCAAAGAAGGCCAACGGGGAGACGAACCTTCTTTTTCCTCGTCTCAATTTAATTTAATTTCTTGCCTAACAGCTCCGTTACGCCTATTCCGTTCCGCATTTGAGCTCATCATCACACATACGAATCTTAATGTAAATCTGATGGCAGCACTTGACCGAAGTGCCATCATAAAAGCACACAGTGGACTCTATAGCTCGATTTTCCCGCAGCAACTTTTCGATATAAAATTTATCTTTTTTTAACAAAATATGATAGTAAAATTTATGAAAAGTTGGATTTATTTTTTAGACTTCGCTCGAAAAAAAGTACATATGAAATAAAACTTTTGAATGTCTTCATTAGTTACGTTTTTGTTTCATTTTATATTATGAACCTCTATTACGCATGTCCTCTGAGTAGGACTGCATACGAGTCGAGTTTGAGCGAGTCAAAGCTAACTCGAACTCAACTCAATACCTATACGAGTCGAGTCAAGCGAGCTGAGCGCATGACTACCGAGCTGAAATCCCAGCTCGAACTCAACTCGAACCAGCTCGAGCCACCTCGAGCCAGCTCGAACCAGCTCATGGCTCGTGAGGAGAATCGGGAGATCATTTTTCTAAGTTTAGGATGCTGATGATTTGACTAAACAAGTAATTTTTCCACAAATAGAAATACACAACAATTCAAATGCACAAATTCTAAAACAAATTCGACATACACAAATTCTATAAAAAATAGCAATACACAAATTCAGAAATTCTAAATAAATTACAAATACTCAAATAGTTCTACAACAACACAAATCAGTTCAAAATAAAGCAGTTCCCATAATCCCATAAAATCATATACAACGGTTGAAAATAAAATAAATAGTCTCATACAACAGTTGTCATAATCCCATAAAATCACATACAACATTTCAAAATAAAACAAATGGTTCCATACATGATACAACAGTTCCCATAACAAAATAAAAAATACAACACCAGTTCTCATAATCCCACAAAATTTCACACCAATTCTCATAATCCCACACCAATAAAAACACCACCAATTCTCCTGCAGTGAACTGATTTGTAAAACCTGCAGTGAAGATATTAAAAACTGCAGTGAAGATATTAGTAAATTTTGGTACATACAAAGTTTGTAACTATTTTTTTTCTTGATTACACATTTGACCAGCCATTGATGCTACTGTTTAGCAATCAGGGATATATTGGGATAAATTTAACCTAGTTGTTTCTTTATATTCTAATTTCAGATGTGCACAAAGGATATTGATTATCTTCAAGATAGGAGTTTACTAGCTATCTAACAGCTACTAGAGGCTACTAAAAATTTTCTTCATAAATTCATAAACCTTTTCAGATTTCTTAGTGCTGTTAATTGGTGTAAGAACTGAGAAATAAACCTTGTCAGATTTCTCATGTACTCACATGATATTATATTTATTATTTACTGTATATCTCTCCCTTTATGTACTTCTCTGCACAATCACAATAACACTAAAACATAATGAAGATAATTTACCTCTAGGTCAAGAAATAGTTATATTATTCATTGGAACTTGAATCTCCAAGTCCTCTTCCTCTTTTGCTGATTTCTGGAAAAAATAAAAATGCACATAAATTATTATATTGTTTGTACTGGAAATGAATAGAAACAACTAGTTTAGAAAAGAATAAACCTCTAGTGTTTGTATTGTTGTCTTTGAAAGAGCCTTTAACCAATCACCTCCGCAAACGAGAATCTCCACCATATCCTTCTTTAGTGAGCTACGATAGTCATCCAATACCCGACCTCCAGCACTAAAGGCCGATTCAGAAGCCACGGTGGTTATTGGGATGCAAAGCACATCACGTGCCAACTTGCTTAAAACTGGATACTTACTACAATTTTGACTCCACCATTTCAAAACATCAAATGAACTCTCATCTTCTACCACGTATATCGGTTCTCCCAAATACACTTCAAGATCAGATTTAGATGGATTTTCAACCCCCACAGATTTAAGATAAGCATAGAAATCATCATCTTTTCTCACTATTTTCCTAGCAGTAGGGTTTAGGTTACTAACGACAACGTATGAGGTACTAGTAGTAACCTTACTAGTTCTGTGTTGTTTTAAATACTTATCGTAGAGGGATTTTAAAGTTTGTGCCACTTTTTCAATTCGACTATCAACTTCTTCAGCAGGGTACAATCTTTTAAAAGTGAAGTCCACCGACAACAATTTAAAACGAGGATCTAAAACTGATGCAATCGACATAAGAACCCCAATTTCTCCCCAATATTTCTCAAACTTTTCAAACATGGGTAAACTCATACTATTCAAGAAAATATCATCAGATGTATAAGCCTCACTTATCACCTTTTTTACTCTAAAAACCTCCACAAGAAACAGATTTGCCGTTGGGTACAGATTTCCCGAGAAAATATTGGTGGCATCTAAGAAAATTTCAAGTAACTTACTCACCTTTTCAGCTCTTACCCACTCCTCCTCTGTGGGCACCCATTCAAAGTTAGGGTCCCTCATTGAATAGCTATGAAATGCAGATTGATAATGAAGAGCTGATTCGAGCATGCGGTGAGTCGAGTTCCACCTAGTTTTCACATCGGTACATAAACATCGACTAGTTTGGATACCTTCATTCATTGCTATTTCACCGAATTGCAAAAGACGACCTGGGGACTTTCTAAGATACTTGATAGCTTCTCTAATCTTCCAAATACAACGCTCAATCTTACTCAAACCATCTTGCACTACCAAATTCAAAATATGCGCACAACACCTCACATGAAAAAATAACCCATCAAAATGTAATGTGCCCCTCTTTTGAAAATTACTCTTCAAAATTAATGCTGCCCTATCATTATTGGATGCATTATCTAGAGTAATTGCCCCAATTTTATCTTGTATACCCCACTTTACAAGAATCTCTAAAATACCGTCCGCTATTCCCTCACCGCTATGGGGTGGTGCAAGCTCATTGAAACCAATAATTCGTTTTTGTAATTTCCAATCGGAATCAATGTAGTGTGCCGTCAAGCACATATACCCTATGGTTTGGTTTGAAGTCCAACAATCACTTGTGAGTGATATCCTATCAACACCTTTGAAATTTTTTTTTATCTTATCTTTTTCCGTTTCAAATACTTTTATGCAATCAATTCTAATGGTTGTTCTACTCACTCTTTGATAAAATGGATTGTTGTACTTCATTAAGATGTTAAACCAAGTATACTCAACAAATGCAAAAGGTAACTCATGAGCTATGATCATTTTTGCCATTATTTCCCTGCACTTCATTTGATCATAACTCCTACTTGAGTTCAGTTCTGGTATAGTCCCACTCTCACATGATTCAAATCTAATAAGACCTTGAGTTTTTCCTTTTGATCTTTTGAAATAAGGGCAAGCTTGAAGGTGTCGTTGTAGAGTTGTTGTAGGACCTCCCATCACGACTTTGTATGGCTTATCACAATGGATACACTTGTTCATCATCACCATATTTCCTTTTTGTCTTTAACTTTCACCTCATGAAAGTGCTCCCAAACTTCAGATCTTTTACGCTTATCTTTGGATGTGACAAGCGATTTCTCGAATTATGGCATCGATGCTCGCTTGCATCGCCCTCATCTATTGCGGCATCGATCTTTACTCTTGCCTCATCTATTGCGCCTCTCCTCATTTATATCCGCCTCATCTTCAACTTCAATTATCTTGTCTAAGTCATTAGTTGCAGCTTCAGAGTTTACAGGTGCAGCCATTATACCTAAATTAAATAAGACATGAAATTATATTACAGGTGCAGCCATTAGCAATTGGACCACCCATAATACGTTGATACCATAACAGCACCACTTAACTACTCTTATGTCTTGGTATAACAGCCCATAATGATAATTAATTAAGATATCAATCCCCTGCTAATATAACCTTAATTCTTTGGAAGGATTCGAATCAATAAAAGTTTCCTAAACTTAAACTTAATCACCTAGTTACCTCAAGTACTAATGAGAATTTGGACGTGGAGTTTATGAAATTGATTGAGAGTTGAACCATGTTAGGCTTTAAAATAAAATCTGAATTTATAATTTATGAAGCCAGATGGGGTCTTAACAGTTGAACAATGGCCGGTAAGTGTTCAAGATGATTATACTTAAGTTATAAGCATGAACTTAGTGAACTCCTGATGTCTAGACTTATTCAAGCTAAATTAAAAAAGGCTGAAATCAACAACTAATACTAACTGCTCTAACAACACTAATGCTAACTACTGACAGAGACAAGTTCATCAAGGATTAATACCTGATGAGATTACTTATAGTTCGTTGATGGATGCCTTGCGCCTCCTTGTTTTGGTACAGATTTCCAGATGAAATGTATACCAAAAATATGATACAAGAAATTGTAGATCTGAAAAGTGAAAATCATCAATTGAAAATAAAATAGAGCAAGAACTGTGTAGTGGATTTTAGTTTTTAGTGAAGTAAAACAAAAGAAAAATAGAACAACACAAAGAAAATAATCACTATAAGTGAAAGTAATTACCAATCGAATCAGCAAGGTAAGAAAGAAGTGAAGTAGGATTGTAGATCTCGGTAGAAGCAAGAGGATAGGAGGCGAGCTAGAACCGAGCAGCTAAATGTAAAGGGGTAGACACACACACACTCACGCACGCTAAGAGTCTCTCAGAGACGGAGAGTAAGATCAGGCTAGAATATTGAAGTCTGGAGAGATGAGAGATGGAGATCGCTAGAATATTGGAGTCTGGAGTCTGGACTCTGGAGAGATGAGATCGCTTCAAGAGGTGGGCAACCACTTCACAAATAAAAATGAGCAGAAAATATATACTACAGTGTTCAAAAATAATGTAGCAGATAGTATATATGAGTGAAATTTGCTTCACTAGCATTCTCACTTATGGAAATTCGCTTAGGTTCAATAATATCAACTTTTGTAAAATTCATGTTGTTTAGTATTTAGTGAAATTTTCATGAATTTTTATTATTTTCATGTGATGCGTATGACGTCGTATATATTTGACAGATTCTAAAATTATACATTATATTTTATGATTTTCACAGTTATTAATTAAAATTATTAGTTGTCAATGAATCCCTGACAAAATTTAAAATATTTATTCCAAACAGTATATTTCTCCATTTGCATGACATCTATGGAAGGGTCGTATAATATCTAGACCGTGTATTTCATACCCAAAATCTGAATATTTGATTATTCTTTACATGTCATCTAATCAATTGTTTTTTTTTTTAATGTAAGGTTAGACTTATTACAAATCGTTCGATCCGAAAAAACCAACTGATCTTACAGGATCTCCCCTAACATTAAGCTCCACATGTCTGGATTGGAGCTGAAACCCTCTAGGTGATCTTTAAATGATTTTCTTTTTTTGAAAAATAGACAATATTCATAACTTTACAAATAATGTGACGCAAGAGTGTTCGAAAAAAGTACAAATGCATTTAATATTTACCGAGAGGAAAGTACATAGTGTCATCTCAAATCAACATGATTTTAGTTCATTGAATAACATTCATAAACCGGGATTAATTCTACTGAGATAAATATCGAGAGTATCTTTTGCAAACATATTTTCCTTTACTGAGAGGAAAATATCTTTTGCATTAATGGGAGTAACCGTTAGTTCATTGAATAAAATTTATAAATCGAGATTAATCCGACGGATATAAAACTCGAGAGTATCTTTTGCAAATTCTTCTGTTTCTTTACTAAGGAAAGTATCTCTTGCATTAATGATGAGAGCATGTGAAGATAACCAAATCTTCTGAGACAGTACAGGCGTGCGAACTAAGCCAGCCCAGGGGCCAGGGACGAAACAGTAAATAAATCCTATTATAAATCAAAGTTCACGGTAATATGATGAAGGCCTCTCTCTCAGTGCCTCTGTCTCGCTACACTCAGTCCACTTCCTCCCGGTTTCCTTTCACTTAATTAACCCCTCTCTTGCCTTTCACTTAATTAACCCCTCTCTTGCCATTACAAATTCCAACAATCCATCAATGGCTTCCTGCCTTTCTCCTCCGTTTCCCCCACTACTCCATTCGAACCCTGCTCGAAACTCTGTACCGATGTTTGACACGACGTTGCGACGTGGTGCACAGGCGCCTGGTGCTGCCATGACTTGAGAGAGCGTTTGTCGCTGTCAGCGAAGTTAATGGGCCTATAAATCTATTATCTATGTGTCTCTCCCCCCCCACGTCCTCTCCATGAGCCTCTTTCCATGCCTGATCGCATCCTAGGAGGAGACGACGCTTCATCTCCTTGCAATCACAAATGCTCTTTTCACAAGACCTCCGTTGTTCGCATCTACTGCTCCGGAAATAGACACATAGGCATTTCGCCTTAAACCCTAGAAAATTCTGGATCTCGCGTCGATAGAGCGAACTTGTTCGTTATTTTTACATTCTCCTTAACTCTTTTGACTTCAGAAGGTCCTTCTCTTTCCATTTGTCAAAAAATTTCAATTCGTAAGTACGAACTGTTCAGTTCAAGAGGTCGGTTAGATTAGATCGCTTTTTAGTTTCCTTTTGTTTGAAAAAACCAGTACATCTGACTCTCAACCGTGCTTTTAGAATCGTACAGCTAGAGAATAAAGTGCAGTAGTATGACAAATTTGGATTTCACATTCTTGTATGACAAATTGTATGTGTCAATCTTGCTCAACTCCATCATTTAATTAACTCACTTGATTTCCAACAGATGCTATAGTATGTAATGTTTTAACCTATTGTGATGGAATTATGTGCTGGTATAGTATTCTTACTGTGTTTATTTATTTTTCTATGCCTCTATAAAATTCAATTTCTATCTTTTACTTATTGTTTGTATTATCTTTCATTCTGTTGTCAGAGAGCTATGGTCACATGAAACCGAGGGGTTCATTCCTTAACAAGATCATAATAACATCTCCAGTAGTACCTGTTATGAATGGTTCACGCACAGTCCAACTACATGTGCAGCTGGGATGGTCATGCTGTTGTATTTAGATAAGCTCCTTTTCAGTATATGACTATATGGCCTATATGGTCAGACCCTCCTATTTAGTTGCTGAAACAACTTTGTTTTGGCAACTAAACCATGGATCTTTTTCAGGATTGAGGGTGAAAATAAGAGATTCTTGGGGTAATTGACAATTATTCGTATACTATAGCTCTCTCTCTCTCTCGCCCCCTATTTTTATCTAAATTGCAATGTAGTTGTTTAAAAGAATAATGTTCAGCAATTTGTCTGATTTTTGCTGGTGAGTTTGATTCAAAAGTGTAGGCCAGTGGTGTCAGGTGTTTGCTAGGACCTTGTGCCAAAGTATTATGCTCATTACTGTCTCTTGTATTCTTTTTAGCAGCTAAACCTAAAAACTTCACTTTGCAGGATTTAGGTTGAAAAGAAGAGATCCTTGGTATTTGAGGGGAACAAAATAGTTTCTGCCGTGGGAGCATTTGATTGTCCACGGTGATTGACACCAAACAAAACTACCAGCATATCGTACCTAGCCAACATGGAAAGATGTTAGGAAATTGAACTTACTGGGTAGTGTATAAAAAGTTAATAAAAAAATGGTGATCAGTGAGTAAAGCTATTACCTATTCTTTATATAAGTCGAGTCCAATACTATGACATAATGGAAATATATGTACGCAGCTTTTCCACAACTGTCAGCCCCAAAATGTTCTCTAAACACCCCTCTACTGTAACCAAACAAGTATAAAAGAAGTGCTGGATCACCGCTCCGCGCCTCCTTCTCTCAAAGTTGTCATCATAACTTTCGCATGATCACCTTATCCCAAGGTGTCCACATTTACGGAACTAACATAACAGATGAATCGAGTAAAGCTCCATGGTACAGCTAAGGGCGCTGACATTTTCATCTTTCTTTCTTCATGTCTTACCACTAATGTTGCCTTTTGAAAAAATAGCATCATTGCTTTATTTTCCTGACTCGCGCCTCTTGCCGCTGACAGATGGCGTTTGTGCCAGTGCTGTCAGATGGTGGCCAGGACCTGGTGGCACAGGGGTTATGATTAATACCATGAACAAATAAAATTGAAGGTATTTTCCTGTATACTTGCAGTTTTTGTAAACTTTGTTTTTGCACCTGAACCTTGGATCTTTTTGGCAGGATTGAGGGTGATGATGAGAGATGCTTGGGGTATTTGAGGGGATAAAATAATGCACTATTTTTTATCTGGGTTGCCCATTTTTTACGGAACTGCTTGATATCAATACAAACATATATGATAATTACTCGTATGCAGTTAAACACACTGAGCTTTTTATAGCTCTCTTTCTTTTTATCTTACTTGCAGTGAAGTCATTTAAAAGAATGTTATTCAGTAATTTGTCTGATTTGTGCTGGTGATTTTGATTCAAACAGTGTACGCATGTGGTGTCAGATGCTGGCTAGGACCTGGTGCTAAGGCGTTACACTCAATGCTGTCTGTCATGTTCCCTTTAGCAACTAAACCTAAAAGCTCTGTTTTGCAGTGTTTAGGTTGAAAAGAAGAGATAGTTGACATTTGACGGGGGACAAAATATTTGCTGGGATGCGAGGAAGCTGCCAATTTTTACATAACTATGATATAAACAGAAGAATTGAGTACAACTCATTGTACAGCTAAGGGTGCTGAGATTGTCATCTTCCTGTTTCCTTCTCTTACCTCTAATATTCCCTTTTGAAAAAAATAGGATCATTGCTTTTGAAGCAGGCAGAGGTGTGTGCAAAAGAGGTTATCTGAGAGGGCTATTATTATATACGTGATGATTAGTTTTTGTTTCAAAAGATAAGGGAAGTAATTTTTAATGCTGCTGTACTTTCTCCAAGCAGTTCTGGTTGGCCTCAGCCCCATTATTTAAATTAATTTCTTTTTATATTTTTTCTTATTGCAATGCTCTGTACAGAGCTATATGGATTATGCTAAGAAAATTTAAGTTAGCAAGATTATTTGTAATGGCATATTTCTTCTTAGGCAATTCGAAGTGACATTATGCTACTTCTGCAGGCATTATTTGTCCGAAGGAAAACATTCTCTTTGCTGCAGCTGTATGTACAATCATTTCATATAGATCAATCAGTTTCTGATATATATTTCTTTATTTATTTTCCTGAATAAAAGGATGCATCAAGGTATGTATTATGGTAATATTTCTGAAACACTTCACTACTAGTTGTAGTATTTTCCTTCTACATTTATGTATTTCTAGCTCCATAGTTTAATTAGTTTCATATTTGTAATCAACTGTTACAAGATTTGAATAGAATCTAGATTTAACTAAAGAAATGAATTTTCATTTGAGACATTCGCAACATTGGGCCCTTTTTGTAAATTGAATCTAATTCAGGTGAAAAAAAAATGGAATTTTGTACTTAAATGTTGGCTTATCTTTAGAAGGTCTAAGTTAGAGAAGAAGATTGATGCTGCTTGTTATTAGATAATCTTTCACCTCTCTCTCATACACATACACATACACATACACACACACACACACCAAGAGTCTTTCAATATCATATGAGACATGATTTTTTTTCCATTTTCTTTAATTCTAGTATTGTTTGAAGAAACACCAAGAGTCTTTCAATATCATATGAGACATGATTTTTTTTTTCCATTTTCTTTAATTCTAGTATTGTTTGAAGAAATTAGCATCAAAATATGATAAAAACCATGCCATGGTTAAATGAAAATTCGATATATATATATATATTTATATCTCTCGCTTCTTTCATAGAACAATGCATTTAAATCTGACCATCTATTAATAGTTAGTTTTTGTTTCTTGTTCTTGTTTTTGAATGTGACTGTTGAATGGGAGTTGTCCTTGCTTGACGCACACGAGATATCTTTTTTATATATTTTATCTCCTTAAAAGAATTCCTTTAATTACTTTTTTAATATGTTTTGTTTTGTAGATAACGTATTGGATTTAGTAGATTGCTGATTCTTGAATACCAAAAGCTGTTGTGAATATAGGAAGCCGTTGCCTGGATGTTAGTTTATTGGATTTGGCAGGGGGCCCATTCTAAGGAAAATGATTTGTCGCCATGCTTCTATTCCTTTTCCTATGCTGCTTCTTATGACTTGCATTGACAAAAGTTTGCTGTTTTGTTTTCAGGTATGTCTTGGAAGAAAAACTGAATACAAACCTTGAGAACTTACTAGGCATAGAGGGTGAACCTGCCATCATGCCTTCATCAAGTAAGGATCTCTATCAAATTACCAGTCAGTTTCTATTTCCGCACTGTTACAAATTGAGTCCGAAACTGGTTCACACAGGCTACTATTTACTTGGTTAAGGTCATGATAGAAAATGTGTTAGATACTTAACAGTTGAAGAAACTTTTCAAATACACAACATATTTAAATTCAAAAGGCAAGTGCCTATGATGAAACCTTTAAAAATGTTTTGTTTATTGATAATTTAATATACAGAACTCTCTTTTAGTAAATTATGGACCGCGGGATAACTTTTGCTGTGTTCCAGAGTAGGAACACTAACAAAATTACAGAAACCAAGCACCTGAGAACCATTGGCTCATCGCAGATTGACTGCTGCTCTCTGGTCACCATCCCCATGTATACCACCTATGACTGGTACATATCATTCCCCTTATCCCTTGCTCAAACCCACCTATGACTGGTACATATCATTCCCCTTATCCCTTGCTCAAACCCCCAATGAAGCACTTGCAAAACTCACAAGCTTCTTTCCCTACCATCGCCATGTGTGCCTCTTCAACGACACTAAAAGCACAGGTGAGGTTACTGCAAGTCTCCCCAAATCTTGTTCCTATCCATTTTGTGTTATACTGCACATAACTCCCAGGCTTCCTCAGTTCGCTTGCTGGGGATGGAGAATGGAGAGCGGAGCACTGAGCTGAGAGCTCCCTGTCCATACACTTTCATTAGAGAAATTGTTATATTGAATAAAGATATGAATTTTCATACATGCACTTCCATGCTCAAGTTTTGTACCCGGGTCCAGGTGAGTTGATGCTTCTTTCTTTGGTCTTTTGCTTTTTGTGTTGTAGCATTATTGAAATACCATTGTCCATTGGGTAGTAACGGAAATACCATTGTCCATTGGATGCCAAATGGCTGTTCACCTGGGATTCAATGTGCAAAAAAATGGAACTTGCAGGTCAATTATTATGCAGAATCCAACACCAACAATAACAACAAAGCCTTTAATCCCAAATAAATTGGTGTAGACTAGAAATGATATCCAATCCGTATATACATAATCCACAACAACAACAACAAAGCCTTTAATCGCAAACAAATTGGGGTAGGCTATAAATGAAACCCAATTGGAAAGCATAAGATCAAAGATCTCAAATATCAATGATAATAATGAGGATGATGAAAAATAATAATAAATCTATACTATTATATAAAGCATCTAAGAATTGGAGGGTCCATTTTTTGTCATTGTAAATTTTTATTATACCCATTTTATCCCTCAATTAGACGGATAATATTTATTGTTGGTTGATCGAACGTATGTGATCGCGTCCATTGATCCCCTCTTTCTCTCCATTTCTTTCCCTTATATACTATTATTTCCATAATTTTTGTTTTTTATTTAGAAACTTTGTGCATATTTGGTAAGAAATTAATGGTGATAATATATGTTAGAATAATTTACTTTTCTTGCCATAAAAATCATGAATCATTAACTCATATTGTGCAAAAATCTCATCCAAGATTAAATATAGTCTTTATTATATGTTTTCTCTATAATTTGGTGAATTTTTAACTTAATATTAGATAAATATGATTTTTTTATCTTATAATATTTTAATGTTTAAATAAAAAATTCTGCTGCAACGCGCGGGCATATAGCTAGTAAATAAAAATAAGTAAATAAATAAAAATGATAATGATAATGGTGATGACAATATGATCGTATATACATAATCCAGTGTAAAAGAAATTTATTTGTTTTTGTTGTTCATCAGGCTCTACGAAATTGGTTGCTATTGGTGGACAGCAGCTTTTAAGCTGAAATCCAAGGCCTAAGCATTGTATCGTTTGAATCTTAGGGCAATTTTGGGGTAAGATAAGGGGCAATTCTTAGATTGGTTTCTTATGGCATGAAGGGGCAAATACTGTGCTACATTTATTACTTCCATAAAAGGCAGTAGAGAAGAATAATTGTCATTATTTCACCTGCCATAACAATCAATTGTGGTCTGTATCGGCCTGTACACCATACTATTTGTTACCATGCACATGTCAGCCAGTATTTTCTGGAGTAACCTTGCTTTCGCCAGCACACCATTGGAAAATACTTTGATTAATAATTTTTTTGATAGCTTACATTTAATTATATGTTATTCACAGACAGAAAGTAGAAGGGAGGTGGGAACATTAATTGGTGGACTTGGTATTCGAGATGAGCAACAGTTTGTATGTGCTCCCTCCTTGTTCAGAACTTTGCTAATTATTAAACTTTTGTGTTGATACCTGATGGGATAAATTACATGTGATAGCGACTATCTCTGCATAAATGATATGTTGTAAGAAATGGGAAGCCAGAACCAGTAAGTTTTACCTTTTAGTATAATGATTAAAGGGAGGTGGGAACATTAATTGGTGGACTTGGTATTCGAGATGAGCAACAGTTTGTATGTGCTCCCTCCTTGTTCAGAACTTTGCTAATTATTAAACTTTTGAGTTGATACCTGATGGGATAAATTACATGTGATAGCGACTATCTCTGCATAAATGATATGTTGTAAGAAATGGGAAGCCAGAACCAGTAAGTTTTACCTTTTAGTATAATGATTAAATATTAAATTTCACTTCTTAAAAAAAATTAAAACAAACTGGACTGTCCGGTGCTTAGGTGCTTTTTAAGATAGTAAGATTTTATGTTAATCTTTGTAAGTCCCTTGCCAAAATTCCTCTTGTGGGTACATGATCCTTGTTATGCATGGATTCATTTAAGAGCAGCACCCCTGCATATATCTTTGGTTGGCTGAATGCATAACTGAAAATCAACACTAGAAGTCCCTAATAAGGGTGTGAAATCATATGTACATTTCTGCTATAGTTGCAATGTTTGTTATATTCTTTTTGGTAACTAAACCTAAAATCCTCTTTTTGCAGGATTTTGATGTTATATTCTTTTTAGCACCTAAACCTAAGACCTCCTTTTTGCAGGATTTAGGTTAAAAAGAAGAGATTCTTGAAATTTGAGGGGAAACAATAGTGTTGAGCTGGAGTAAGCTGCTTGCTTTTTACAGAACTATGATATAACAGAAGAATTGAGTACAACTCATTGTACAGCTAACGTCTAAGATTTTGTATCTTTCCTTCATCTCTTACCACTAATGTTGCCTTTTAAAATATAGCTGATCTTGTATCTTTCTTTCTTCATCTCTTACCACTAATGTTGCCTTTTAAAATATAGCATCGTTGCTTTAATTTCCTGACTTGTGCATCTTGCTTTTGATAGCAGAATTATGTGCCATTGCTGTTACATGCTGGCCAGGACCTGGTGTCAGAGGAGTAAGATTAATACTATTGCTGTTACAATCTGTGATTGCCATCACGGCAATCAAGGTAAAGAAAAGATAAATTCTTCTGAATTTTGTGAAATAATATTAGTGTTTCGTGCAGGATGCTTCTGATTGCAGCAGTAGATATTATTATTATTGTTATATGCTGGTCGGGGCTAGTAGCACAGTACAATTGCTGAATGGACGACACGTTGTATATACCAACAATTCTGATCGAGGTAGCGCCGAGTTGAAATCATCAATAGAGAACATTGTATACTCAGTCAATGCTAGCAGTAACCAGAAATCCCTAATTAAGGCATGTCAATCATTAGCGATGAAATATTTAGTTTGGGATGTCTTGTGATTATTTTTATAGGTTTATTTCATTGTGTAGGTAGTAGGATGTCAGTTTGCTGGGGCATGTCTTCTCCCTTCATTTGTTGCAAAGAAAAAGAATAATTCTTCGAATCATACCCCTTCAATTCTTTTTTTCTATTAACTATCTAGCAAATTTTACTTTTTATGGGCCTTTTCCTTGTTGGTTCAATGCATTGTAAATAAATTAAAATTAGAAGACCTAAATATGACCTATAGTAAAACCATCAACAGAAAATCTTAGGTATTTTGCTTGTATGCTCGTCGTGTTTTTGAACTTTGTTTTGGCAACTGAACTGATCTTTTTTCCAGGTTTGAGGGTAAAAATAAGAGATTTTAGGATATTTGGGTGATAAAAAATGTAGTGGTTTGAGCATGGTTGCCTATTTTTTTTTACAGAACTGCTTGTTATAGTCACAAATATATCTGACAATTACTCGTGTACAGATTATCACACTGAGATTTTTATAGCACTCTCTCTCTTTATTTTAATTGTAATGTAGTTGTTTAGAAGAACATTGTTCAGCAATTTGTCTGATTTGCTGGTGAGTTTGTTTCAACGGTGTAGGCCAGTGGTGACAGGTGCTGGTTAGGACCTCGTGCCAAAGCATTATGCTCAATACTGTCTGTTTTATTATTTTTAGCAACTAAACCTAAAAACCTCTCTTTGCAGGATTAGGTTGAAAAGAAGATAGGCATTTGAGGGGTAGCGGAATAGTTGCTGCTCTGGTAGAAAGTTGCTCACTTTTTTTTTACAGAATTATGATATAAACAGGATAATCAAGTACAACTCATTGTACAGATAAGGGCACTGAGCCGCTGAGATTTTCAATCTTCCTTTCTTCATCTCTTACCTTTATGCTGTCTTTTAAAAAAAATGGCATTATTGGTTTAGTTTCCTGACTTGTGCGTCTTGCTGTCGACAGATGGGGTTTGCGCCAGTGCTGTCAGATGCTGTCCAGGACCTGATGGTGGAGAGGTTAGGTTCAATACTATTGGTGAAGGATGACAAGTTGTGATTGCCAACATGGCAATCAAGGTAAAGCCAAACTAAATTCTTCTGATTTGATTTGTGAAACAATAATAGTGTTTTGTGCTAGGGGCATGGTACCCTTGCTGAACGGATGACACATTATATACACCAACAATTCTGATTGAGGTAACAACAAGTTGAAATCTTCTATTGAAAATATTTTGTGCTCATTCAATACTAATAGTAAACAGAAGTCCCTAACAAAGGAAAGTCAATCATCAATAAATTAAAAGTAGAAGATCAAAATATTACCTACAGTAGTACCATCACCAGCGGCAGATAAAATCATAGTTTTTTATCTTTGGTTTTGAATATTTTCTGGTTTGCTAGCAGTGTTTATTAACTTTGTTTTTGCATCTGAACCATGAATATTTTTTTTTTTTGGGATTGGGGAAGATAAAAGATCCTTGGGTATTTGGGGGATAAAAATATACAGGTTTGAGCATGTTTGCCTATTTTTTACGGAACTGCTTGATATAGAAACATATTTGACAATTAGTCGTATACAAATGAGCACACAGAGCTTTTTATAGTTCTCCCTCTTTTTTATCTTACTTGCAATGCAGTTGTTGAAAAAGCATACCGTTCAGTAATTTGTCTGATTTGTGATTGTGATTTTTTATTCAAACAGTGCAGGCCTGTGGTGTTAGGTGCTGGCTAGGAGCTCGTGCCAAAGCATTAAGTTCAATACTGTCTCCTATCTTCTTTATAGCAAATAAATCCAAGTATGGAAGATTTAGGTTGAAAATAAGGGGTTATTTATATATATATATATATATATATATATATATATATATATATATATATGATATATAAAAAAAAATTGTGCTTCAAGCGTCCGTATCTCGATTTAAAAGTTCAAACGGCTGATCCAAACCGTTGAACATCATATATTGAAATATCCTTGGAGATCAAATTTTATATTTTTTTGAATTTTTTGAATTTTTTTGATGGGTACAAAAGTTTTGAATGGTGCAGAAATCTTTAGATCAACAAACTTTGTACCCATTTAAAAAATAGCAAAAAATTTCAAACAAATATAAAATTTGATCTCCAAGAATATTTCAATATGAATATATATATATATATATAAAAAATTGAAATTATAAAAGAAAAAACTATTTTAAAAAATTACAAAAAGAGACCAAAGAAGGTTAGGCCGCTGACCTAGTCCATCCTAAGTCTCAGCGTCAACTTTCTCATCATTTGTCTGAATTTAACGTTCTTATACTTTTTGGAAAGCTCATAAGTGCTCTATAACACTAAAATTTGATGAACTTTGGCCAATTGAAAGAAAAATGCTTCGAAACACAGCAAGGTCCAAAGTAACAAACTAAAATTTCAGTATCTTTTTTGTGTTTCCGGACATGTTTCTCTCAATTGGCTCGTCCAAAGTTCATGAAATTTTAGTATGTTATAGAGCACTTTATTAGCTTTCCAAAAAATATAAGAACGTTAAATTCCAATAAACAACAAGAAAGTTATGGGCATTGGAAATTGGCACTGAGAGATAGGCCGCGGATTGGGTCTGCGGCCTAACTTTCAAAAAATATAAGAACGTTAAATTCCAATAAACGACGAGAAAGTTATGGGCATTGAAAATTGACACTGAGAGATAGGTCGCGGAATGGGTCTGCGGCCTAACTTTCTTTGGGCCATTTGTCTGTGGCCCTTCTTTTTTCTTTTGTAATTTTTTTAAATAATTTTTTCATTTGTAATTTTTATTTTTTTCTATTTTTTATACCTAAAAATAACACAAAAATAAGAGATCCTTGGCATTTGATGGGGAACAGAATAGTTGCTGCGTGGGAGCAAGGTGCCCACATTTTACAGTACTATGACATAAACAGAAGAATCAATGTTGCCTTTTGATGGGGAACAGAATCGGCTCTGATATTTTTCATCTTCATCTCTTACCACTTAATGTTGCCTTTTTTTGAAAAAAATAGCATCATTGCTTTAGTTTCCTTGTGCTTCGTGCTGTCAGATGGTGGCCAGGACCTGGTATGCTTGCAGTTTTTGTAGAATTTATTTTTGCAACCGAACCATGGATCTTTTTGGCAAGATTTAGGGTGAATATGATAGATCCTTGGGGTATTTGAGGGGATATAAATGTGCTGTTTTGAGCTAGGTTGCCCATTTTTTAATGGAACTGCTTGATATCAACAGTAACATATATGACAATTACTCGTAACAGTTAAGCACGCTGAGCTTTTTATAGCTCTCTTTCTTCTTATCTTACTTGCAGTGCAGTTGTTTAAAAGAATGCTGTTCAGTAATTTGTCTGATTTGTGCTGGTGATTTTGATTCAAACAGTGTAGGTATGTGGGTGTCAGGTTCTGCCTAGGACCTGGTGTCAAAGCATTACGTTCAACACTGTCTGTTACATTCTTTTTATCAACTAAAACTAAAACCTTTGTTTTGCAGTGTTTAGGTTGAAAATAAGAGATCAAACTTTTGAGGGGGGGGGGGGGGGGCAAAATAGTTGCTGGGATGCGAGCTAGCTGCCACTTTTTACAGAACCATGATATAAACAGAAGAATTGAATACAACTGTGTGCTGAGATTTTCATCTTCCTTTCTTCATCTCTTACCTCTAATTTTGCCTTTTGAAAAAAAAAACAGTATCATTGCTTTAATTCCCTGACTTGTGGGTCTTGGTGCCAGTTTTGATGGATGACAGTTGTGATTTCCAGCAGGGCAATCAGGGTAAACTAATATCTTTTCCAGAATGGCATTTGCATATATAGATGGATTTCGTTGTTGAACTTTCTAGCTTGCAGGTCCTAGTAAGTATCTCAACACTTTCTAGCTTGCAGGTCCTAATATCATAAATATACTTATCATATTATGTACTCTGCAGCTGTGCAGTCATTCAATGTGCAAAGGTAGATAGATATTGTGATTTTGATGGTGATGATAGTAAACTGGGTGGAGAACTGAAGAAATATTGAAGGTTCGGAGATTGAAGAGTACCGCTCTGATATTGTCATCTTTCTTCATCCATTACCACTAATGTTGCCTTTTGACAAAAATAGTATCATTGCTTTAGTTTCCTTACTTGTGCCTCTTGCTGTTGAAATATGGGGTTTGTGCCGGTGCTGTCATATGGTGGTCATGACCTGGTGGCAGAGGCCAGAGGTATTATGGTTAATACCATCAACAAATAAAATTAAAGGTATTTTCCTGTTATACTTGCAGTTCTTGTAAACTTTGTTTTTGCAACTGAACTTTGGATCTTTTTGGCAGGATTGAGGGTAAAAATAAGAGATCATTGGGGTATTTGGGGGGATAAAATAAAAATAATGTAATGTTTTGATCTACGTTGCCCATTTTTTTACGGATTGCTTGATATCAACACATACATATATGACAATTACTCATATACAGTTGAGCACACTGAGCTTTTTTGCTCTTTCTTTTTATCTTACTTGTTGTGTAGTTGTTTAAAAGAATGTTGTTCAGTAATTTGTCTTATTTGTGCTGATGATTTTGATTCAAACAGTGTAGGAATGTGGCGCCAAAGCGTAACGCTCAATTGTTTAAGAGTACGCTGCCAATTTCTGGGGTGCGATGAAGCTGCCAATTTTTACATAACTACGATATAAACAGAAGAATTGAATACAACTCATTGTACAGCTAAGGGCACTAAGATTTCATTTCTTACCTCTAATCTGCCTTTTGAAAAAAATAGGATCATTGCTTTAATTTCCTGACTTGCGTGTATTGCTTTTGATAGCAGGCAGAGAAAGTGACCAGGACCTGGTGGCAGTGGGTCAGGATTAATACTATTTTTGAAGGATCACAGTTGGCTTTCCAGCATCATGCCAATCAGGGTAAAGTCAATCACAGTTGTGCTTTCCAGAATGACATTTGTGTATATAGATGGATTTCATCGGTGAACTTGCTAGCTTGCAGGTCTGAGGTATATCAAAACATTGTATTACCAAGTTCATATGTGATATCATAAAAAAACTTTTCATATTGTGTACTACTGTGCAGCTGTGCATTCATCGAAGGTGCGAAGGTAGGTAGATTTTGTTATTTTGATGGTGATGATAATAAACTGGGTTGAGATTGAAGAGTAATTGAAAATATTGAATATGGTTTGGAGGCCAAACCAATAAGGCAGCGAAAATGGAAAAAAATGACAAGTTGTGGTCCCGTAGTGCACTTAGAAAGATAGCTCAATGATGGACTAATGGTTGATTGAAACATTAATTACAACTTCCAGAAAACAATAAAATCCCAACAAAACAAAAGTACAACTGTCAGGTAAATCTGTTGGCAAGCTGAACTGATGTTGTGACCACACAGAAGAGTTTAGACTTACCAGTAAGAAAAGAAATGAGAATTTGGTATTGATCTTTTAGATGTTCTTTCCCATTTTTGTATTTCGTACACATCATGACTGGCCTTTTTTTTTTCCAAAAGACAAGGGAAATAATATTTGCTGCTGCTGTACTTTCTCCAAGCAGTTCTTGCTGGCCTCAGCCCAATTATCTTATCTAATTTCTACTTGTATTTTTCATATTGCAATGCTCTGTACAAAGCTATATGGATTATGCTAAGAAAATGTAAGTTAGTAATAGATATAATGACATATTGCTTCTTTTGTAATGACATGTTGCTTCTTAGGCAATTTGGAGTGATGTTATGCTTCTTAGGCAATTTGGAGTGATGTCCTTGCTGCAGCTGTATGTATAATGCTTTTATGCTGTACATGATTGAACAAGTTTCTGATACAAATTCATATAGATCAAGGTATGTATGGATGTGTGTGTGTGTATATATTTTTTTTTCTGAATAAAAGAAAAAATTTCAAGGTATGTATATATCACTTCACTATTAGTAGTTGAATCACATTTTGTATTGTGAATTGTAGTATTTTGTATAGTATCGTATCGTTAAGATACACTAAATGAATTAAAATATGTTTAATATATAGTGAATTTTTTCACTTAAATACATTGTTATATATAATGTTTCATTGCATTTACTATGTGAGCTATACATATGAGCACAAAGTTCTATTATTATTATTATTATTATGTTGTATGTAAATTCTATTGACACAATATTTATTAATAACTTAATACTAATAAATATACGTTTATCGAATCTTTAACTTAAGTCTTTAGTCCTCAGTAAAAAAAATAATGTGAAGTCTAAGATGTTTGCTCTACATTTATTAAATGGGATTTGGATAAACTTTCTAATTGGATATTTGTCTATATTCAGAGAAGAGTGAACGCCCATTTGTCTAAACATAGGGTTAATAGTTTTGCGGGTCATTGAATTATTCATTTTTGGTCATTGAACTTTTATTTATCTATAGTCACTATTTCGAGTCACTTTCATTAGTTTTTTCATTAAAAAATAATTGAACAGTATAGTCTTTTTGGCAACAAATATAATTTGATTTGATTTTTTTATTTTTCAGTTGATCTTTTTGGCAACAAATATAATTTCATTTCAATTATTTTTGAATAAAAAAACTAATGTGAATGACTGAATTTAGATAAATATCAAAGTTTAGTGATTAAAACGGATAAATAGAAGTTTAGTGATAAAAACTGGATAAACATTAAATTCAGTGACTTGTTAAAAATTAACCTGTAAAAATTAGTAAAAATTACTGAAAATTAACTATTGTTACAACCGTATCGTATTCTTGTGATTTGGAGGCTTTTCTTCTTTCTGCCTGTTTAGAGTTTTGTTGCGTACAGAAAATATAGTGGAGAGCATAGTCGCGCTCGAAGATCAAAGTCACGCAGTGAAAGAAGGTAATTCGTTGTTGTAAAGTTTCGTATCTTGCGATCTGGTACGAATAGCGATTCAAAAATGAGACGACAACGATTCTTCCAATTCTTTTCTATGCTGATACAAAGTGGCGATCCACATCCTTAACCATATGGATCGTATGGAATCTTAAGATACTAACTTATCAGTTGTAGTGTTTTCCTTAACCATATGGGTCGTATGGAATCTTTTTTTTGAAGTGGTAGGTGAAATGCCTACCATAAATTTATATTAATAAAACTAAGAAGAGATTACATAGGATACAGAGACAGCTAGATGCCGCCATCACAAATGCTTCTACCATAACAAACTAGATCTATGGCGCATAAACCAAGCCTACATAACCCTCATTCCAAAAAAGGGCAACTCGGTAACACCAGCGGACTACAGGCCTATTAGTGTTCTATCTGCCCTCCCCAAAATCATCGCCAAAATATTAGCAACAAGACTGCAACCATTCCTCGAGCAACTAATCCACTACAACCAAACAGCCTTCGTCAAGGGACGACAGTTAATGCAAACCTTTCTATCGACCCGTGAGATGCTTAACCATCTAGCAAGACAACGCATACCTTCTGTCTTTCTAAAGATTGACTTTCAAAAAGCGTTCGACTCAATCTCCTGGGACTTCTTGTTAGAGACTCTTCGGGCCAGGGGATTCCCGCCGCTTTGGATCGTATGGATACGAAGTTTGCTAATATCATCAACCTCCTACTTAAAAATCAACGGCCTCAAAGGAAAACCATTCTATCATAGGAAAGGATTACGACAAGGCGACCCATTATCCCCTCTGCTCTTTATACTAGCCGTCGACCCCCTACAAGCGATGATCCGAAAACTCAACGACGACCTAATCAACCTACCAATGGCCGTAACAACACTCTTCCAGTTTGTCGACGACGACACGCCATAATCATGCCGGGCTCATGCCACAAATATCAAAATGATAATGGCTACATTGGACTCATTTGCTCGGGCATCGGTCTCCGATTAACCTAAACAAGAGCGCTTCTTGCCGGTCGCTATCCCACAAAGACCTCACACCAACCCTAACCTCCCTAATCGGTGTGGCCAATTGTCAACGCCGATTCAAGATTGCCGGACTCCCATTAACGTTGAAAAAACCACCAAAATCAGCTACCTACCATTAATAAACAACGTTCGTAATGATTTGAAGGATTCGGGAAGTACCTAACACGAGCGGCCACACCGTCCCGGCCAACTCGGTCCCTTAACGCGATTCCCTTACACTACATGCGGGCATTCCTCCTTCCCCAACGGGTCATTAATAGAATCAACGAATAACCAGCGCTTCATCCGGAAAGGAAACGAAAACACATACTCGGGGGTGATTGCTTGGTGGCATGGCCGAAACTAACACTACCAAGAACACATGGGGGCCTCGAATAATGGATTTAGGCCTGCAAAATAAAACGTTGTTGACTAAATGGATATGGCTAGATGAGACGGATGGGACATGCTTATGGACGCTCACGCTACGTTCGTTTGCATCTATCCATAGGGGAGACAAACGAAGAAAATGATGATCACCTCTCCTACTTCTTAAAAGACCTAACAACGCCGCCGCCATACTACCAAGCATCGGACAATTCAACCAAGAAGATGGAACAATCTCGTGGCGCTGGGGAGAAACGTTCACAGCGCGATCAATGTACAAGGTCTTCAATAATCCAGGGATTGAACAAAATCATCTAGCAAGGATATGGAAAATTGGGATCCCTAACAAAATAAAAATCTTCCTATGGCTCTTCTACAGACAAGCTCAACACGGCGGAAAACCTACAAACCAAGGGATGGCCATCGACTCAGCCTTGTGTTCTCTGCAACAACGGCTCGGCAGAGACTAGGCTGCACCTATTTCAAAACTGTCGCTTCACTGCGGCGATTATTTCACGACGGCTCGGGGGAGCCACACGTCACGACGGCGACTTCATTCAAGGCTATGAAGAGGCATGGAGGTCCAACAAACAAAGAGCTTGGACATCGATCATGTGGGAAATTTGGAAAGAAAGGAACGCACGTATCTTTAGACGGGATCACAACTCAAAATTCCGGGTTCAACAACTCATTCAAGACAATATCGACATCTGGATGCGGGCATATAGTACCTAGTTTGGCAATACAATCTAGTTATTCAACATAATCTCAGGGTCGTATGGAATCTTAAGATATTAACTTTCGTATTTGTAATTAACTGTTACAAGATATGATTAGAATCTAGATATAACTAAAGAGATGAAGTTCATTTGAGCATAGAAGTTAGTATCGTGCGATACTAGATACGTATCACACGATTCAGTACAAGTCAGAGGGATAGCGATACAGATCGTACCAATGTATCGTATGCATAGTGAATCGTAGGAATCACAGCGATAGAGATGAGTGATACGGATATCGTATCGTATCGTAAATATTTTCGATTCTGAATCTGAACCATTGAGAGTCACAAACCCATACTTTTTCATGCTGAGTCTAGCGAAGAGCCTACCCATCAAGAAGGTGCCAACCTCGTCGCCATCAAGGAGTGAACGACCTTAGTACGATAAATTTGGCCAGATGTGATTCATGAACTCGCGATGTGGCTTTAACCTTGGGTCGCGAACTCACGATGTGGCTTCGATCGGACATTGTGAACTCAAAATGTGAAATCGGTGATGAAATCCTTCGTAATTAATAAAAATGTATCCGTTTAAAGGGAGTTGGGCTGTTAACTTACTAATTTTTCATCCTTATTATATCTTTTTAGTCACAATAATTTTCAATGAAATATTTCACAAATTTTTTACTTTTATTTTAATTATTGTTTAAATTTTATATTTTTAAATAAAAATAAGTGAGAATAAAAATAATATTGAATAGAACTAAATAGTTTTCTAATATATGATTTAATAAAAAATTATCAATATTGAATTTATATACATTATATATGTTTGCCTTGTTGTATTCTTATTTTATTTCTAATATATATTGAATTTATAAATGATCGATTGAAAGAAAGTATTTTTGTTAATATTTTAAGTTATTGATTAACATTGTTTTAAATTTCTAATATATATTGAATTTATAATATATATTGAATTTGTAATATATTATTAATAAGTTATCTTCAGTTGACTTGATTTTATCTTAGTTGCTATGTTAGCATTTATATTTACTTGCATATAAATTTGTGTCAGGTAAATTAAAGGAAAAAAAAGGCTTTACTGTTCTATTTCTAATTTCTGAGATGTTATATGTTTGCATAAACATGATAACATTTTTAATTTTGTATGTTTCATCTGAATTATTTGCTTATTTACTGTTTGGTGTATTGGGCATAGCCTATTTACTGCTTATTTACATTTTGTATGTTTCAGCTGCTTAGGCTGAAATCCAAGGGCATAGACGTCGTTAGAGGTGGCAGAACCCGACCCGACCCAACAAACTCGCCCGACCCGTCCGGATCCGAACCCGACCCGACCCGATTTTTTAAGAAAGTCAAACTGACCCGACCCGATCCGAACCCGACCTGACCCGACCCGACCCGACCCGAGATCAAATGGTCTTCAATCCAATCGAAATCTATCAACGATCTGAAAAAACGCAACATGTAAATTGACCCGACCCGACCCGACCCGACCCTGACCCGACCCAGCCCGATCCGATTTCTTCCAGAAAGTCAAACTGACCCGACCCGCCCGACCCGAACCCGAACCCGACCCGACCCGCCCGATTGCCACCTCTAGACGTCGTATTGTTTGAATCTGAGGGCCATGCTGGAGGAAAGAGGAGCAATTCTGAGAAACATAGGAGTGAAGAAAAGAATAATTGTCATTATCTCACGTGCTATAGCAATCAATTGTGCTTGCCTGTGTGCAAAACAATAAGAGAGAGAGACAATGTTTGTATAACTGATTGTATTTCATTACTCATTAGATTAATTACATTGTAGTTCTATATATAGAGGTTTGTACAATTCGTAACTGCATTCTGTTACAACAGCATCCCTTAACTCCTATACATTGTCTATAACTAAAACTATGTAGAACTCTGTATAGCTTGTGATGCTGTGATGTTTGTACTCTCGTTGATAACATGTGATGGATCAATACTTTGATTAATATAGTTTTAATCACATACAATATTATGCACAGACAGCAAGTGGAAGGTTAAATCATGAACTTGGTTTTCAAGATTGGCAACAGTTTGTTTGTGCTACTCCCTCTTATGCACAGACAGAGAGCGAAAGGGAGGTGGGAAGATTAATTTATGAATTTGCTAATTCTGATGGGATAAATTACATGGGAAGCCAGAACTGGTAAGTTTTACCTTTCAGTATGATCTTCTAGGTTCTTTCATGAAAATTGTACCAATCTACAATTTCTGAATCTCTATGTTACCATGACAGATTCCATCTGACCCATCAAAGGGTTGTTCTTCAATTGGCCTAGATATGTAATAACTCAATTAGGAAGAACTGCATATTAACAGTGTTGTGATGAGTTTTCACAACACATGACCTTGTCAAGTAATAGTTAGGTGTCGAATCCACGGAGACAAACATAATTACCGGTTCTCACTTAAGCTCAACAATTAATTTTTGGTTGTTTTGTAAACTAAGTTGAATTGAAGCAGACAAGTAAAATATTTATTTTTCATTTTTTGAAAAAAAAATACGAGGATCAATTTCACGAAACTAACAGAAATTATGGAGATCAAATAAGCATTTTTTAGAAAAATGCTAGATTCAAATGATTTCCATACCCCTTGACTATATTAGCCTCCGCACAACATAAGCCAAGTAAGAGCAGGTTTTCAATGTAGATTGATTTGAACTGTTCTATTAAAAATGGACGGTTCAGATTTATTTGAGACAATCCGGTGAACTCCATACAATAAAAGAGGATATCAATTTGACATAAAAAAAGGAAAAATGAAATAAAAAGCCGAGGTGTAATTTTCGGCAGAATAAGAGCTGTTAAAAATCTGTTGGTCTTCGGGGAATAGTATAACTCTACTCTTCTCGATCCAACGGACGTTGAAAAACATCTTATCGATCCAATGGTTGAAAAAATCGAAGAGTAAATTACTGTAGCATCAAACTTAAAAGAACCGTTGTATCTCAAAGAGCAGAACTTTACTCTCTTCCAGGAGGACAGCCGAATTCAACGCCTTAGGCGGCTATTATTATTATTATATATTTTTTTTAAAGTGAGTAAAAGATGACATATGAGGAGCTACAGAGATTCATGTCACAGGATTGTATTCTTGTTATTGTAACATAATTTAGTTATTGTAACTAATTGTAATTAAGGATAGTTTAGATGTGTCTATATATAGCTTAGTTTTTTTTCTAACCGTTATTTAAGTAAACTTTGAAATGATTTATATTTATAATAGAGTTCTCTATTTTACAGATTTCATTTCTAAACCCATTCAGAATGATATATAATTAATTGAACTGTTGGATTTGAGATAATATTGGGCTAGATGCGGCCCTGTATGAATGTTTCCTTGAAAAGGTGCATCCGCATCTATTCAAGCATATTACATCTCTATTTATACACAGAGGTGGCATAGAGGCTCTATATCTATATGAGATATAGTAGACTAAAATGGAGAATATTAGAGAAAAAAAGGAGACACCATCCAAGAGGGAGATAATCTGATTCCTCCATGACGGGAGTGAGAACGAGCGGTCTCCGTGCGAGAATAAGAAGAGATCATGACATCTAGGTTGTGGAACAGAGGGATAGGCTCGGTTTCGGCTGTGGTCTATCTCCAACAATGTGATTCTCAAAGGCTTACGGTGCAGGAGATACAACACAAGGGCTTAGATACGCCAGATGTGATTGGAGACACATGATCAGAAAGGAAAACGCTTCCACTAGTAATTCTGAATTCCCTTATCTCCGTTATTTCTAACAGTGGTATTAGAGTCATGAGTGCTCCTTTCCATTTGGAATTGATACCTAAGCTTTGATTATGATTTCTAGTTATTTTTATTTGATTTTTTGTCTCAATTTCATAATTTTTTTGAGAGAATTCGTGAAAATTCTAATCGGTGTTTAGAACAGATAGATTTCTAAATTGTCTGATATTGTGATACGATTTTGATATCTTTATGTTATCCAAATGATTTGGAGTTCTTCATAACTATTGTATAATCTCAATAAGCTTTTCATAAAGTCAATAAAATTATTGATTGGATAAGTAGAGTGAAAATTATGATAGTCGCAAGTAGAAGGTGTCATTCACTCAAGAGTTCTGAAACTAGTAACCTTTCTATAGTGCGGACCAATTTTCTCTCATTTGGTAATTTAAAATTATGTGAAATTTTAATGGATTATATTCACTTTGAGATCTATCCAGAAATTCTAAAAACATAAATTTTGCATTTATGAGTAAAACATTATGAGGGTCGCAAGAAATGTGATTTTGACAGATTGTCAGAACAGGGTGATTGATTTTTTAATTTTATATAATATTTTTGATCTTTCTGCTACTTTATAAATTTTATGGTTCTCATGATTAAAAATATCTATAAGAGAGCTTTCCAAAGAGGGTTGAACCATATTATTTGGTTAAAAGATGAAGAAGATATGATTTTTCCAAATCAGATTGTTGGCTGATGGGTTGTCTGCTGTTAGTTCTGGAATTTTGACCAGAACTGTGATAATCCCTTATTTCATAAAATTTTGAGATAAAAATTATATAATTAATAAGCCAATATGGTGTAATACTTATCTAATTAATAAATTAAGAATTTTTTACTGGTATCTTATCATAACTGAACTAAATATAGATGACTGACAATATGTACGATATTTGTCTCATGTAGTTCTATAACGTATTTTGATGATGCCATGATAGAACTTATAGCACAATTGTATGTAACTATTATTTTTGTATGATATATACTTATTGGGTGAATATAAATTGGTAGACTGGTGAGTCTTATTCATATTATGATATTTTACTTCAATTAAATTAATTAAGTGTAATATTATTCGGTTTGTAAGATTTGATTGGGGACATAGTCCTTCTTTTGGTTTTTTGACCGAAATAATGATATATTTAGATTAATTAGGATTGTATAACAAAATTATTAAAAGTGCTAATTGTGTTTGTCTCTATATGAACTGATGGATTGGACTTAATTTGAGTTAATCATTGATCTTATTTGAATATGAACTAATGAATATAAATGATGTCAGGCATCATAATATTTTAATATCTTATAAAAGATCACGATATGACGCATCAACTTCTAAAGAATTAGAAGTTAATAGATTTGTGTATATATACGCACATTCTAGCTTAAAATTCTAATGCAGATGCAATTAAGTGTCATTTTAACTATATTGAGATAGTATGAGTTGGGTAATTTATTTAAGCCAATCCTAAATATATTTTATATATATTCTGAGTTTATAATATCTGAATGGTATAATAAGATATGTGCTACGTTATCAAGGTAAAAAAATATATTTTTGCTTGATAATAATATTATTTCTTGATTGAGAAAGAAATAAAATATTTACTCTTTTACTTTTGAAGATGGAGTAAATGAAATATTTTCTCATATTGGAGATAGAGTATAACTTTCTTTATTGAAGATAGAGTAAGTAGCATGTTAAGAGATTTGTACTAGCTCTCTCATTTGAAAAATTAAGTAAGTGACATAATATGTGGTTATGTTATAGAAAACTTGGTAAGATGGTCCTTGTATACAATTGGAAGCTGTTATAGTTTAGATGGAGTCGATAATAACTCATTATAATAGTTTGACTTGATAAACATTCTGTGGAGATAATGGACTGAACCAAACACATTCAGATATTAGATTAGAGACATGATAGCACATAGTGAGTTGATCCTTAATTAAGTATGTTCCTGTTGAGGAATTGATGGATCTTGAGTGATTAGATGTGAAGAAGTCACTTGATCTGTACTTGTACTTGATAATGATCCTCATATATATATGTACTTGAATTTGATAACAAAATTTAATTTATTATTGTTCAAGTAAATGTTAGCACTTATGGCAGTATGTCAATAGACTGAGATTGGCTCGCTCACACGAGCAATCGCCTTTGACACTTTGGAAGTGAACAGAGATGAGACTTAGTTAAACTAGCGACGCTTTGGAAGTGTGCTGAGTTTAATATTTAATGTCGTCTCAGATTGAGCTGAGATGAGACTGTCATTGATGGTTAACATGAATTGTATCTCACAATTCATGAAGTTTATAGAGAGCCGAAGTGAGAGTTATCTATGGCACTTGGGAAGCGAGCATGTGAGGACACCCGAATTAGTTACATTGGAAGCGACCTGCACTACGAGCGTTTAGTTTGTGACTAGATCTAAACTCGTACGGTGTTTATTTTATAGACATACATCTGCTATAGAGCAGATTATTCACCATAACATGCATTTCATATTGCATGTGCTTAGGCGACATAAGAAAATGAGTTGAGTGACCTGAAGGTCAGAGATCCTCATCTCCTCATTGTGTGAGTTCTTAATTACATATCCTTATGGACCTTTGACTATGTCATGAGGAAAAAGATCAATGTTGCTACTTTAGTGTGCTACCTATGGCCATGAATGATTCAATCTACCGGGACATTACTAGGAAAGCAGTTGATTCTGATTCAAGTGACATGAGGACGAAAGGGAAGGTTGATTGATTTGCATCCTGATTTACTTGTATTCACGGATCCGCCAATTATGTCATGTGGACATATATTAGGAATACATATGATGTTGAGAGGGAGGAGACATGTTTCTCGAGGGATCGAAAATGCTTGCAATATCATGAGCCTAGGGTATGAGATAGACATATTATTATTATTTTATTTTAAAGGGAATGCCTCTAAACTGGCTTTAAAAATTTTGATCTATGAGCTCCCGAATTGCAGGTGTATCGCTAGTCGCACGACCTATTTGTCAGTATGAAGACTCTTGATTCTCGTCAATAGTCTCCAAGAAAGAGATTATTAGATTTGAGATAATATAGGGTCAGATGCGGTCATGTATGAGTGTTTCCTTGAAAAGGTGCATCCGCACCTATTCAAGCATATTACCTCTCTATTTATATACAGAGGTGGTATAGAGGCTCTATATCTGTATGAGATACAGTAGATTAAAATGGAGAGTATTAGAGAAAAAAAGGGAGACACCATCCAAGAGGGAGACAACCTGATTCCTCCATGACGGGAGTGAGAACGAGCGGTTTTCGTGCGAGAATAAAAAGAGATCATGACATCTAGGTTGTGGAACAGAGGGATAGGCTCAGTTTTGGCTATGGTATATCTCCAACAATGCGATTCTCAAAGGCTTACGGTACAGGAGATACAACACAATGGCTTAGGTACGTCAGATGTGATTGGAAACGCATGATCAGAAAGGGAAACACATCCACTGGTAATTCTGAATTCAACGTCTTAGGTGGCTATTATTATTATTTTAAAAAAAATGAGTAAAAGATGACATATGAGGAGCTACATAGATTCATGTCACAGGATTGTATTTTTGTTATTGTAACTAATTATAATTAAGGATAGTTTAGATGTGTCTATATATAGCTTAGTTTTTTTTCTAACAGTTATTTAAGTAAACTTTGAAATGATTTATATTTATAATAGAGTTCTCTATTTTACAGATTTCGTTTCTAAACCCATTCAGAATGATATATAATTAATTGAACTAGTATACTTGCAATTTAATTAAATCAATTATGCATTTAGTTTTTAAGATTCACTTTGGTATATAATAGATAATAATTGTATTTAAATTTTCATTGATGTGAAATTTTATTAATATTAAAATTTATATTTTTAATTATTTATTTGAGAGCTAGTTGTGTATCATAATAACTGAAGTACATTTATGGGTCAAGTTTGACTGTAGAGGGTAAAATCTGTCATAATTCGAGAAACATGTCCGATCTATTCGGATTCAAATTCAATTCGTTCTAATTTTTAAAAAAATCAGATTGACTCGACTCGATCTGATCTGAGATTAAATGATCTGTAATCAAATTTACATTCTTTACCGTAGGTGTAATGGGAGGATTCTATCATTATGACTATGACATGAGTGACCCACCAAAATAAAAAATAAAAATCTCATCTGTCAAAAAGACAAGTCTAATAAGCCTCAATTATATATTATATTCAATTAGGGTTTAGAAAGAATAGTCGTTTTAAAATAGATCTTCTAAAATAGCTGAAGAAACTATTTTCCGGCCTGAACAAAAGGGTTTAGAAAGAACAGTCGTTGGATCAACTGAGCTGAAACATTATAATGATTCTTCAAATCGTTATACGTTTCATGAATCGTTGTAACGATTACAGAATCGTTACATAATGATACACTCTGGTTTCTATGCATATTTTTCTGCCTTAAAATATTTTGAGTATTGAGATGAACCGTTATAACGATTCCTGAATCGTTATAACGATTCACTGGGCATAAGTAGTTTTCTCTGTTGTTTAAGCTCAATTTATCTTGACCAATTCAACTCAGTTTAAGTCTAACTAAATCTAAGCCTAATGCAGTCTTGATTTAGCTCTTATGTCCCATCATTAGTCTTGGTTCTTGTGCACTAATCCATTTATAAGTTAATTCCTGCACAAAACTTAAACAAGGTAAATTATAAAATTCAAGATTATTTTGCAAATCGACAAATCAAAGAAGATATTAAGTATAACAATCTCCTCATTTTTGTCGATTTACAAAACATGCATGGGTGCATAGATATAACATATGATGTGGATTTCACCCAAAAACTTCTCCCTCTTTTTGGAAATCGGGCAAAAAGGTGCGAATAAAGAATTTATTTCAATTTAGCTCCCCTTAAATTGATTGCTCCCCCTTAATGTATGCACCGTGTGTAATATAAAGAATTTAAAATACTTCCAAAATAATAAAAATATAATTCATCCAAGAAGAAATTAGCTAACTCCTCCTAAATATGTGGCATATATGTTTTGAAGGGAAAATTAAGCATTATGGATCTCTAATTTTTAATTTTAGGAACCCAAACAACATTTACGATGTTGTTTTCTTTTCTAAAGTTTGCAATCAAGTGAGATATGACCAATATGACAATAATAATTATAAAATACACATGTTTAGACTTCTTACTATCTTTAACAAATGTATTTTGGTAGCTTTCTTTTAATCCTTGAGCTTGAGTCTTGGGTTTTTGTTTAGAAACAATCTTTGACATGATTTATGGCTAGACGTCCTTCTAGGGGTCTAGGTGTAAACTCGATAACTTGAATGGTTTAATTATACTCGTGTATTGATCTTTTAGTTCTTGTTATTTGTGATTGTTGTTTTGTCTAAATTAAATGCTTAGTTTTAATCAACTGCATGTTACCCTAGAAGTGAAAGCGGAAACCGAAAGGTGGAACTGAATTTTCTGACCCGAAATAGTGATTTATGTCCTAGGTCAAGTACTCAATCGTGAAACTTATTACCTAAGGAAAAACCGAGGAAACCCTAGAAATTGTGTGAGGTACCGAAAGGCGAAGTACAAAATCTAGGTTATACCAAAGTGATTCACTGATCTTAATGAGTTTAGACTTGTAAGGTGAGGTACTTAATCGTGAAATCCGAATTGTTTTGGTACGGTACCAAACCACGAAAATATAAATTTGGTGCTAAAATCTGAAATTGAATCTCCGACAAATATTAGAACATATTAAAAGATCAAATAGAGTGAATTGACCAAATGAGTGAGAGTGAAGCTGAAAACCCCTAGAGTCCTTTATTTGATAAATTTTTCAATCGTTGTTGTTAGATTTATGCAATTTAGTTTAATACAAAACTCCCGTTCGATTGTCTATATTAGTGAAACTTGCAAGAATCGATAATTCACCATTATCCTTGTGGTTCGACACTCCGACTACTACTTGACTAAGTTATGCGCTTGCGGTTGAAATTGAGTATAAATGAGGGTATTTTATTAGCTTAGTAGAAACACATCAAAGTCTTATAGTAGTTTGCCGCCATAGATAAATATCACAACGGATGTTATAACCCGTATACTGATAATCTGATCTATCCTCTTATCACATGACTGTGCACTTAGAGTCAGAAGCCTCAGATAGAGTGATAAACGCCATAAAAGTAATTTTTGGCACTTACGAGGCTCCAAAACAATCGCTGATTCACATCCCCTGCTATAGATGTGATGATAGAGCTCTATTATTGTGCCTATGACATATGAGATCTATCAAACTAAAAAAATAAAAAATGCATCTCTATGAGCTAAATTTGAGCCGTTTAAATTCAATTGAACCATCATGATCATTCCATGACATAATCCTATCATCACAATAATGACATCAGATAAGGATCCATTTTTTTATGTAAGATTAGAATTATTACAAATCATTCAATCTAAAAATATTAAGGGTCCGTTTGGCAAATTAAGGAATAATTTTGGAAGAGTGGTAATTTTGGAAGAGTGATAGATTAGTATATTTTTTGAAGAGTGGTAGAAGAATGATATTCTTTACTATTCGGAAGAGTGAAAATATCGTTTGGCAGTTGTTAATCAGAATAATTAAAATATAAATAATTATGATACTAACAATGATGCTGATGATGATGATAATAATAAAATAATAATAATAAAATAATGATCATAATTATAATCATAATAATATAATAATAATAAAAAATAATAGTAAGTAATAATAATCCTAGTCATAATCATAATAATATAATAACAATATAACCATAACCATAATAGAATAATAGAATACTAAAATCAATTATTATAATATAATAATAAAAAATAATAATAACATTTATCATATAATAATAATGCATAATAATAATAAATCATAATCATTATATAATAATAATGCTAACAGTGATGTTAATATAATAATAAATCATAATCATTATAATAATATAATACAACGTAATCAAACAATAATCGCTATTCCAACGAGAGCTAATCCGATATACCACCTATAACTTGGTATACCGGATTAGCACTCTTCCGTACTCTTCTATTTAGTCTAAAATTTATTTGGCAAATTAATTCATCGAAGTAGCTATTCTATTTTAATTTTTTGCTATTCCACCAAGTGTCAAACTTACCCTAAATTTCTAAATTCCACATGTTTGGATTGGAGCTGAACTCCCCAGGTGATATTTAAAATGATTTTTCTTTGTTAAAATATCTGAATAGTTATTATATGATTAAATGTTAGCGACTACATGGGTATTAGGTATGTCTCAGCTTGTCAATTTGGCATGATCCTATTTTTGGGTTATCGTCATTCATTAAACTGTGATGCTCTACAATAAAAATAAAAATAAAAATAATGACCCTCATGTTCCCCTATGGCATTACAATTCATCATTTATCTTCAATCGATCGTTGGATCAACTACTAGTGACGCGTCTTTAAATTAAACGTTTGGTTGACAAATAATTTATTTTTATTAATAAATGCTCACTAATGTGTAAAATATACATAATTTAATATTTGGAATTAATTAATTATTTTGTGTCTAATTGCTTACATATTGAAATTTCTCTATTTTATAGATGTAGAATTCTATCGATCTGACACTATATATTTCATTTAAGAATTACATTTCCTTTGTGATACGTATTTCTCTATTTATATCTTGATGTTCCGCAGCTAACAAGAGCTAAAACATTTTATCAGGTTTGATATTTGATTTCTATATAGTGACGAGTTTGCAATCAGATAATATTTAATGGAAATTCAAATAAAATAGCAACACATTGATATATTTGAAAAATAAACAATATTCACAACTTTACAAATAAAAGTGACGCAAAAATGTTGGAAAAAGTACAAATGCATTTAATATTTTTTTTTAATGGCTAAAATCACATGAATAATAACATAAATAATGAAACACCATGTACATGACAGTGTCCATCTCAAATCAACATGACCGTTAGTTCATTGAATAACACTCATAAACGGGGATTAATCTGACTGTGATAAATATCGAGAGTATCTTTGGCAAACTTCTTTTTAGGAAAGTATCTTTTGCATTAATGAAAGTAACCGTTAGTTCATTGAATAAATTCATAAACCGAGATTAATCCGACGGAGCTAAATCTGGAGAGTATCTTTTGCAAATTCTTCTGTTTCTTTACTGAGAGGAAAGTATCTCTTGCATTAATGATGAGAACATGTGACTAAGATAACCAAATCTTCTGTGACAGTACAGGCGTGCGAACCAAGCCAGAGCCAAGGGACGAAATGGTAAATAAATCCTATTATAAATCAAAGTGCACGGTAATATGAATCCTATTATAAATCAAAGCCAGAACCAAGCCACAGCCTCTCTCTGTGGCAAATAAATCCTATTATAAATCAAAGCCAGAACCAAGCCACAGCCTCTCTCTGTGGCGCTGTCTCTCTGTCCCTCCCGGTTTCCTTTCACTTAATTAACCCCTCTCTCTCGCCATTACAAGTTCCAACAATCCACCAACGGCTTCCTGCCTTTCTCCTCCGTTTCCCCCGCTACTCCATTCGAACCCTGCTCGAAACTCTGTACCGATGTTGGACACGACGTTGCGACGTGGTCCACAGGCGCCTGGTGCCGCCATGACTTGAGAGAGCGTTTGTCGCTGTCGGCGAAGTTACTGGGTTATCAATTTATTATCTATGCGTCTCTCCCTCCCACCTCCTCTCCATGCGCTTCTTTCCCTTCCTGATCGCATCCTAGGAGGAGACGACGCTTCATCTTCTTGCAATCGCAAATGCTCTTCTCACAAGACATCCGTTGCTCGCATCTACTGCTCCGGAAATAGACACTTAGGCACCTCGCCTTAAACCCTAGAAAATCCTGGATCTCGCGTCGATAGAGCAAACTTGTTCGTTATCAGTACATTCTTCTTAACTCTTTTGACTTGAGAAGGTCCTTCTCTTTCCATTTGTAAATAAAAAAAAAATCGTAAGGACGAACTGTTCAGATCAAGAGGTCAGTTAGATCGCTTTTTAGTTTCCTTTTGTTTGAAAAGACCAGTACATCTGACTCTCAACCATGCCATTAGAATCGTACAACTAGAGAATAAAGTGCAATAGTATGACAAATTTGGATTTCACATTCTTGTATGACAAATTTGCCGTCGTTACTTTATCTGACCCTGTGAATTGTATGTGTCAATCTTGCTCGACTCCATGTAATTAACTCACTTGATTTCCAACAGATGCTGTAGTAAGTTGTTTTAACCTGTTGTGATGGAATTATGTGCTGGTATAGTATTCTTCCTGTGTTTATTTATTCTTCTATGCCCCTATAAAATTCAATTTCTATCTTTTACTTATTGTTTGTATTATCTTTCACTCTGTTGTCAGAGAGCTATGGTCGCATGCAACCGAGGGGTTCATTCCTTAACAATATCATAATAACTTCTCCAATAGTACCTGTTATGAAAGGTTCACGCGCAGTCCAACTACTTGTGCAGCTGGGATGGTCATGCCTTTGTATTTAGATAAGCTCTTTTCAGTATATGCCAATATGGTCATGCTCTCGTACTTAGCTGCTGGAACAACTTTGTTTTGGCAACTGAACCATGGATCTTTTCCAGGATTGAGGGTGAAAATAAGAGATTCTTGGGGTAATTGACAATTATTCGTATACTATAGCTCTCTCTCTCGCCCCCTATTTTTATCTTAATTGCAATGTAGTTGTTTAAAAGAATAATGTTCAGCAATTTGTCTGATTTGTGCTGGTGAGTTTGATTCAAAAGTGTAGGCCAATGGTGTCAGGTGTTTGCTAGGACCCTGTGCCAAAGCATTATGCTCATAACTGTCTCTTGTATTCTTTTTAGCAGCTAAACCTAAAAACTTCACTCTGCAGGATTTAGGTTGAAAAGAAGAGATCCTTGACATTTGAGGGGAACAAAATCATTTCTGCCGTGGGGAGCATTTGATTGTCCACGGTTATTGACACCAAACAAAACTACCGGCATATCGTACCTAGCCAACATGGAAAGATCTTAGGAAATTGAACTTACTGGGTACTGTATAAAAAGTTAATAAAAAAATGGTGATCAGTGAGTAAAGCTATTACTTATTCTTTATATAAGTCGAGTTCAATACTATGACATCATGGAAATATATGTATGCAGCTTTTCCACAACTGTCGGCCCCAAAATGTTCTCTAAACACCCCTCTACTGTAACCAAACAAGTATAAAAAAAGTGTCGGATCACTGCTCCGCGCCTCCTTCTCTCAAAGTTGCCATCATAACATTCGCATGATCACCTTATCCCAAGGTGCCCACATTTCCGGAACTGACGTAACAGATGAATCGAGCAATGGGTACAGCTAAGGGCACTGACATTTTCATCTTCCTTTCTTCATTTCTTACCACTAATGTTGCCTTTTGAAAAAAAAAATAGCATCATTGCTTTATTTTCCTGACTTGCGCGTCTTGCTGCTGACAGATGGAGTTTGTGCCAGTGCTGTCAGATGGTGGCCAGGACCTGGTGGCACAGGGGTTATGAATAATACCATGAACAAATAAAATTGAAGGTATTTTCTTGTATACTTGCAGTTTTTTGTAAACTTTGTTTTTGCACCTGAACCTTGGATCTTTTTGGCAGGATTGTGGGTGATGATGAGAGATGCTTGGGTATTTGAGGGGATAAAATAATGTACTATTTTTTATCTGGGTTGCCCATTTTTTACGGAACTGCTTGATATCAACACAAACATATATGACAATTACTCGTATGCAGGCACACTGAGCTTTTTATAGCTCCCTTTCTTTTTATCTTACTTGCAGTGCAGTCGTTTAAAAGAATGTTAGTTAGTAATTTGTCTGATTTGTGAGGGTGATTTTGATTCAAACAGTGTACGCATGTGGTGTCAGTCTGTCAGATGCTGGCTAGGACCTGGTGCTAAAGCTATGCTCAATACTGACTGTCATGTTCTTTTTAGCAACTAAACCTAAAAGTTCTGTTTTGCAGTGTTGAAGTTGAAAAGAAGAGAGAGTTGACATTTGAGGGGGAACAAAATATTTGCTGAGGTGCAAGAAAGCTGCCTTTTTTTTGTTGCATAACTTGATATAAATAGAAGAATTGAGTACAACTTATTGCACAGCTAAGGGCGCTGACATCTTCCTGTCTTCTTCGCTTACCTCTAATGTTGCCTTTTGAAAAAAAGTAGGATCATTGCTTTAGTTTCCTGACTTTGCATGTCTTGCTTTTGAAGCAGGCAGAGGTGTGTGTCAGTGCTGTCAGAGGTGTGTGCAAAAGAGGTTATCTGAGAAGGCTAATAAACTGGGTTGCGGTTGTTTCCCATTTTTTGTATTTCATACACGTCATGACTAGCTTTTGTTTCAAAAGATAAGAGAAGTAATTTTCATTGCTGCTTTACTTTTCTGCAAGCAGTTCTGGTTGGCCCCAGCCCCATTATTTAAATTAATTTCTATTTAAATTTTTTCATATTGCAATGCTCTGTACAGAGCTATATGGATTATGCTAAGAAAATTTAAGTTAGCTAGATTAGATGTAATGGCATATTTCTTCTTAAGCAATTAAGAGTGATGTTATGCTACTTCTGCAGGCATTATTTGTCCGAAGGAAAGCATTCTCTTTGCTGCAGCTGTACGTACAATCATTTCATGCTATACATGTTTGAACCAGATTGAACCAGTTTCTAATACAAATCCATATAGATCAAGGAATGTATGTATGTATGTGTGTGTGTGTTTATATATTTCTTTATTTATTTTTCTGAATAAAAGAAAATTCATGCATCAAGGTATATATTATGGTAATATTTCTGAAACACTTCACTATTAGTTTTAGTGTTTTCCTTCTACATTTATGGTAATATTTTTAGCTCCATAGTTTAATTAGTTTCATATTTGTAATCAACTGAAGTTTCATTTGAGACAGTCGCAACATTGGGCCCTTTTTGTAAATTGAATATAATTCAAGTGGAAAAAAAAATGAAATTTTGTACTTAAATGTAGGTCTAAGTTGGAGAAAAATATGGTAAGTTGAAGATCCTGCTTGTTATGAGATAATATTTCTCCTCTCTCTCATACACATATACACAATACATACCAAGAGTCTTTCAATATCATAAGTGACATGATAAAATACATCCCATTCATAGAACAATTCAATTTAAATCTATCTATTAATAGTTAGTTTTAGTTTTTGTTTTTGTTTTTGAAAGTGACTGTTGAATGGGAGGTGTCTTTGCTTGACGCACATGAGATATCTTTTTTATATATTTTATCTCCTTAAAAGATATGATTTTTCATACATTCACTTCCATGCTTAAGTTTTGTACCCAGGTCCAGGTGAGTTGATGCTCTTTTCTTTGGTCTTTTGCTTTTTGTGTTGTAGCACTATTGAAATACCATTGCCCATTGGGTAGTAACTTTAGCTTTGGAAGCCAAATGGCTGTTCACCTGGGATTCAATGTGCAAAAAAAATGGAACTTGCCAGTCAATTATTATGCAGAATCCGACAACAACAATAACAACAATAACAACAAAGCCTTTAATCCCAAATAAATTGGTGTAGACTAGAAATGGAATCCAATCCGTATATACAGAATCCAGTGTAAAAGAAATTTATTTGTTTTTGTTGTTCATCAGGCTCTACGAAATTGGTTGCTATTGGTGATGGAGTCAGGTAATAATTTAATATTTATTTCTAGTTTGTGTTTTGTTTATTTCTTACACTACATAAGAAAATTGCTAGTGCAGAAAGCGATCTTCAGTTGACTTGATGTTATCTTAGTTGCTTGGTTACCATATATATTTACTTGCATATATATTAATGTCTGCTAAATTACTGGAATCTTTTTTTTTAATTTCTGAGATGCTATAAAAAAAGTAATACAATCTTACACATTTCCACATTATCTTTTGTATGTTTCTTCCAAATTATTTGCTCGTTTACTGTTTTGTTTCTAGTGGGCTAACAGCAGCTTATAAGCTGAAATCCAAGGCCTAAACGTTGTATCGTTTGAATCTTAGGGCAATTTTGGGGTAAGATAAGGGGCAATTCTTAGATTGGTTTCTTATGGCATGAAGGGGCAAATACTGTGGTACATTTATTACTTCCATAAAAGGCAGCGGGGTCATTATTTCACCTGCCATAACAATCAATTGTGGTCTTTATCGGCCTGTACACCATACTATTTGTTACCATGCACATGTCAGCCAGTATTTTCTGGAGTAACCTTGCTTTCGCCAGCACACCATTGGAAAATACTTTGATTAATATTTTTTTGATAGCTTACATTTAATTATATGTTATTCACAGACAGAAAGTAGAAGGGAGGTGGGAAGATTAATTGGTGGACTTGGTATTCGAGATGAGCAACAGTTTGTATGTGCTCCCTCCTTATTCCGAACTTTGCTATTTATTAAACATTTGAGTTGATATCTGATGGGATAAATTACACGTGATAGCCACGATCTCTGCATAAATGGTATGTTGTAAGAAATGAGAAGCCAGAACTGGTAAGTTTTACCTTTTAGTATAAATATTAAATTTCACTTCTTAAAAAAAAATCTAAAACAAACTGGACTGTCCAGTGCTTAGGTGTTTTTAAGATAGTACGATTTTATATTAATCTTTGTAACGAGTCCCTTGCCAAAATTCCACCTGTGGGTACATGATCCTTGTTATGCATGGATTCATCTAAGAACAGCACCCGTGCATATATCTTTGGTTGGCTGAATGCATAACTGAAAATTAACACTAGAAGTCCCTAATGAGGCTGTGAAATCATATGTACTTTTCTGGTATAGTTGCAATGTTTATATTCTATTTGGCAACTAAACCTAAGGTCCTCTTTTTGCAGGATTTTGATGCTATATTCTTTTTAGCACCTAAACCTAAAACCTTCTTTTTTCAGGATTTAGGTTCAAAAGAAGAGATTCTTGGAATTTGAGGGGAAACAATAGTGCTGGGGCTGGAGTAATAAGGCCGTGAAATCATATGTACTTTTCTGTTATAGTTGCAATGTCTGTTATATTCTTTTTGGCAACTAAACTTAAAGTCCTCTTTTTACAGGATTTTGATGTTGTATTCCTTTTAGCACCTAAACCTAAAACCTTCTTTTTGCAGGATTTAGGTTAAAAAGAAGAGATTCTTGGAATTTAGTGTTGAGCTGAAGTAATCTGCTTGCTTTTTACAGAACTATGATTTGAACTGAAGAATTGTGTACAACTCATTGTACAACTAACGTCTAAGATCTTGTATCATTCTTTCTTCATCTCTTACCACTAATGTTGCCTTTTAAAATATAGCATGGTTGCTTTAATTTCCTGACTTGTGCATCTTGCTTTTGATAGCAGAAGTATGTGCCATTGCTGTTACATGCTGGCCAGGACCTGGTGTTAGAGGGGTTAAGATTAATACTATTGCTGAAGGATGACAAGCTGTGATTGCCATCACAGCAATCAAGGTAAAGCCAAAATAAATTCTTCTGAATTTTGTGAAATAATATTAGTGCTTCTGATTGCAGCAGTAGATATTATTGTTGTTATATTCTGGTCGGGGCTAGTGGCACAGTACAATTGCTGAATGGACAACGCTTTGTATATACCAGCAATTCTGATCGAGGTAGCGCCGAGTTGAAATCATTAGTAGAAAACATTGTATACTATTGGTGAAGGATGATAAGTTGTGATTGCCAGCATGGCAATCAAGGTAAAGACAAACTAAATTCTCCCTCTTTTTTTCTCTTACATGCAAATGCAGTTGTTGAAAAAGAATGCTGTTCAGTAATTTGTCTGATTTGTGATTGTGATTTTTTATTCAAACAGTGTAGGCCTGTGGTGTTAGGTGCTGGCTAGGAGCTCGTGCCAAAGAATTACGTTCAATACTGTCTCCTATATTCTTTATAGCAACTAGACCTAAATTTTCGGATTTAGGTTGAAAATAAGGGGTTATTTTTATATATGTAAAATCAAAAATTGAAATTATAAAAGAAAAAACTATTTTAAAAAAATTACAAAAAGAGACCAAAGAAGGTTAGGATGCAGACCTAGTCCGCATCCTAAGTCTTAGCATCAACTTCCGACACCCATAACTTTCCAATAATTTGTCGGAATTTAACTTTCTTATACTTTTTGGAAAACTCATAAGTGATCTATAACATACTAAAATTTGGTGAACTTTGGACTTACCAATTGAGAGAAAAATGCTCCGAAACACAGCAAGATCCAAAGTAACAAACTAAAATTTCTGTATCCTTTTTATGCTCCGAGCACTTTATGAGCTTTCCAAAAAAATATAAGAACGTCAAATTTCAATAAACGAGAAAGTTATGGGCATCAGAAGTTGACACTGAGAGATAGGTCGCGGATAGGGTCTGCGGCCCTTCTTTTTTTGTAATTTTTTTAAAATAATTTTTTCTTTTGTAATTTTTATTTTTTTCTATTTTTTATACATTAAAATAAACTGAAAATAAGAGATCTTTGGCATTTGATGGGGAACAGAGTAGTTGCTGCGTGGGAGCAAGGTGCCCACATTTTACAGAACTATAAACAGAAGAATCAATGTTGCCTTTTGATGGGGAACAGAATCGGCTCTGATATTTTCATCTTCCTTCATCTCTTACCACTTAATGTTGCCTTTTTTGAAAAAAAAAATAGCATCATTGCTTTAGTTCCCTTACTTGTGCTTCGTTCTGTTGACAGATGGGGTTTGTGCCAGTGTTGTCAGATGGTGGCCAGGACTGGTGGCAGAGGGGTTATGATTAATACCATCAACAGATAAAATTAAAGGTATATTGCTGGTATGCTTGCAGTTTTTTGTAGAATTTATTTTTGCAACCGAACCATGGATCTTTTTGGCAGGATTGTGGGTGAATATGAGAGATCCTTGGGGTATTTGAGGGGATAAAAATGTACTGTTTTGAGCTAGGTTGCCCATTTTTTAATGGAACTGCTTGATATCGACACCTAACATATATGACAATTACTCGTAACAGTTAAGCACACTGAGCTTTTTATAGCTCTCTGTCTTTTTATCTTACTTGCAGTTCAGTTGTTTAAAAAAAATGCTGTTTAGTAATTTGTCTGATTTGTGCTGGTGATTTTGATTCAAAGAGTGTGAGTATGTGGGTGTCAGGTGCTGCCTAGGACCTGGTGTCAAAGCATTACGTTCAACAGTCTGTTACATTCTTCTTATCAACTAAACCTAAAACCTTTGTTTTACAGTGTTTAGGTTGAAAATAAGAGATCATTAACATTTGAGGGGGGAGAAAATATAGTTGCTGGGATGCGAGAGCTGGCTGCCACTTTTTACAGAACTATGATATGAACAGAAGAATTGAATACAACTGTGCTGAGATTTTCATTTTCCTTTCTTCATCTCTTACCTCTAATGTTGCCTTTTGAAAAAAACAGTATCATTGCTTTAATTCCCTGACTTGTGGGTCTTGCTTTTGTTGGCAGGCAGAGGTGTGTGCCAGTGTTTCAGAAGGTGGCTTGGACCTGGTGGCAGAGAGTTAGGGATTAATACTAGTTTTGATGGATGACAGTTGTGATTTCTAGCAGGGCAATCAGGGTAAAGTCAAACTAATATCTTTTCCAGAATGGCATTTGCTACCACTAAGGGCTCTGATATTGTAATCTTTCTTCATCCGTTACCACTAATGTTGCCTTTTGAAAAAAACATCATTGCTTTAGTTTCCTTACTTGTGCCTCTTGCTGTTGATAGATGGGGTTTGTGCCAGTGCTGTCATATGGTGGTCAGGACCTGGTGGCAGAGGCCAGAGGTATTATGGTTAATACCATCAACAAATAAAATTAAAGGTTAATACCATCAACAAATAAAATTAAAGGTATTTTCCTGGTATACTTGCAGTTCTTGTAAACTTTGTTTTTCCTGCCTCTTGTTGTTGATAGATGGGGTTTGTGCCAGTGCTGTCATATGGTGGTCAGGACCTGGTGGCAGAGGCCAGAGGTATTATGGTTAATACCATCAACAAATAAAATTAAAGGTATTTTCCTGGTATACTTGCAGTTCTTGTAAACTTTGTTTTTGCAACTGAACTTTGGATCTTTTTGGCAGGATTGAGGGTGAAGATAAGAGATAGTTGGGGTATTTGGGGGGATAAAATAATGTAATGTTTTGATCTAGGTTGCCCATTTTTTACGGATTGCTTGATATCAACACATACATATATAACAATTATTCATGCACACTGAGCTTTTTATAGCGCTCTTTCTTTTTATCTCACTTGTTGTGTAGTTGTTTTAAAAGAATGTTGTTCAGTAAATTGTCTGATTTGTGCTGGTGATTTTGATTCAAACAGTGTAGGCATGTGGTTCCTAGCCAATTTTGATTCAAAGTTCTTGGGTGCGAGGAAGCTGCCAATTTTTACATAACTATGATAAACAGAAGAATTGAGTAGAACGCATTGTACAGCTAAGGGCACGAAGATCTTCATCTTCCTTTATTCATTTATTACCTCTAATGTTGCCTTTAAAAAAAAGGATCTTTAATTTCCCGACTTGCGTGTATTGCTTTTGACAGCAGGCAGAGGTGTGTGCCAGTGCTGTCAGAAAGTGGCCAGGACCTGGTGGCATTGGGTTAGGATTAATACAATTTTTGAAGGATCACAATTGGCTTTCCAGCAAGCCAATCAGGGTAAAGTCAATCACAGTTGTGCTTTGCAGAATGACATTTGTGTATATAGATGGATTTCATCGGTGAACTTGCTAGCTTGCAGGTCAGGTATGTCAAAACATTGTATTACCAAGTTCAAATGTTATGTCATAAAAAAACTTTTCATATTGTGTACTACTGTGCAGCTGTGCATTCATCGAATGTGCAAAGGTAGATAGATTTTGTTATTTTTGATGGTGATGATAATAAATTGGGTGGAGATGAAGAGTAATTGAAAATATTGAATATGGTTTGGACGCCAAAACAAAAAGAGGGCGAAAATGGAAAAATATGACAAGTTGTGGTCCCGTAGTGCACTTAAAAAGATAGCTCAATGATGGGACAAATGGCTGAGTTATCCTGCTTTTATGTAACTGTTAAATCATTGTCTTATTGTACTTTATCAATCTTTTTTTGGAAGAAGGGCATATATGCCTGCGTCTTGATTGAAATATTACTTCCAGAAAATAATAAAATCCCAACAAAACAAAAGTACAGCTGTCAGTGAAATCTGTTGGCAAGCTGAACTGATGTTGTGACCACATACATAGAAAGGAAATGAGAATTTGGCATTGATCTTTTAGAGTTTTGCATTTTTTTTCATTTTGTAAGGAGTATGCAAAAGATGTTATCTGAGAATACAATATGCTAAACTGGGTTGTGGTTCTTTCCCATTTTTGTATTTCGTACACATCATGACCTATTTTTTTTCCAAAAGACAAGGGAAATAATATTTGTTGCTGCTGTACCGTCTCCAAGCAGTTCTGGCTGGCCTCAGCCTAATTATCTAAACTAATTTCTACTTGTATTTTTCGTATTGCAATGCTCCGTACAAAGCTATATGGATTATGCTAAGAAAATTTAAGTTAGTAAGAATAGATGTAATGACATATTGCTTCTAAGGCAATTTGGAGTGATGTCATGCTACTTTTTTAGGTATTATCTGTCTGGAGGAAAGCATTGTCCTTGCTGCAGCTGTATGTATAATCCTTTTAGCTATACATGATTGAACAAGTTTCTGATACGAATTAATATAGATCAAGGTATGTATGGATGTGATTGTGTGTGTATATATATATATATATATTTTTTTTTTTTGAATAAAAGAAAATTTTCATAGTAGTTGAATCACATTTTGTATTGTGAATTGTAGTATTTTGTGTATAGTATAGTATCATATCGTTAAGATACACTAAATTTGTCTTAAAATGAATTAAAATATTTTTAATATATAGTGATTTTTTTTCACTTAAAAACATTGTTATATAATGTTTATTGCATATTTGTAATTAACTGTTACAAGTTATAATTAGAATCTAGATATAACTAAAGAGATGAAGTTCATTTGAGATGTCCATTTTGAATTTAAATGTTGGCTTATCTTTTAGTCTAAGTTAGAGAAGAAGAGATTAAGTAAAAAAAAAAAAACTTGCCAGTCAATTTTTATGCAGAATCAATAACAACAATATCAAAGCCTAATTCCAAATAAATTGGGGTAGGCTAGAAATGAAATCTAATCCAAATATGTTGAATCCTGTGCAAAAGAAATTCATTTCTTTTTGTTGTGCAGAAAGCTATCTTCAGTTGACTTGATTTTATCTTAGTTGCTAGGTTCGCATTTATATTTACTTGCATATAAATTTGTGTCAGGTAAATTACAGGAAAAAAAAGCTTTACTGTTGTATTTCTAATTTTGAGATGTTATATGTTTGCATAAACATTGTAACAATCTTAATTATTTCCACATTTTCTTTTGTATGTTTCATCTGAATTATTTGCTTGTTTACTGTTTGGTGTATAGTGGGCTGACAGCTGCTTAAGCTGAAATCTGAGGACCATGCTGGAGGAAAGATAAGGAGCTATTCTGAGAAACTATGGTACATGTATTACTTCCATAGGAGTGAAGAAAAGAATAATTGTCATTATCTCACCTGCTATAGCAATCAATTGTGCTCACCTGTACACCATACCATTTGTTAAGATGCATGTATCAGTCAGTATAATAACCTTGCTTTTTGCCAGCACACCATTGTAAGATAACTTGTGATGGATCAATACTTTGATTAATATAGTTTTAATCGCATACAATATTATGCACAGACAGAAAGTGGGTGGGAGGTGGGAAGGTTAATTGATGAACTTGGTTTTCAAGATTGGCAACAGTTTGTTTGTGCTACTCCCCCATATGCACAGACGGAAAGTGAAAGGGAGGTGGGAAGATTAATTGATGAATTTGCTCATTCTGATGGGATAAATTACATGTGACGTCCACTATCTCTGGTAAACGGTACGTTGTAAGAACTGGTAAGCTTTACCTTTCAGTATCATCTTCTAGGTTCCTTCATGAAAATTTTACCAATCTACAATTGCTGAATCTCTATGTTATCATGAGAGATTCCATCTGACCCAGTTTCCTTAATCAAGAGTTCTATCCGTTCTAACCAATCAAAGGGTTGTTCTTCAATTGCCTAGATATGTAATAAATTAGGATGAGTTTCCACTATAACTAATAAATACCTTGATTTATATCTAATTTAGTTCGTAAGTGTTATGACCTTGTCAAATAGAAGTTGACAAGAAGTTGGATGTTGAATTCACATGGACAAACATAATTACTGGTTCTCACTTAAGATCGATGATTAATTTCTGGTTGTTTTGTAAACTAAGTTGAATTGAAGCAGACAAGTAAAATATTTATTTTACATTTTTTGAAAAAAAAAATATGAGGACCAATTTCATGAAACTAACCAAAATAAGCATGTTTGTAGCATAAAAGTTAGTATCATACGATATGAGATACGTATTATAAGATACGGTACAAGTCATAAGGAAAGAGAGCGATATCTATACGGTACAAGTCATAAGGAAAGAGCGATATCTATGTATTGCAAGTCTATTGAATCGTGAGAATCGTTACGTTACAAAAGAGCGATATCTATCGTATCAAATCACCATTATTTGCGATTCTGAAATCGAGCATTGGGATCCCAAATTCGCATTTTCCCTCGATCGCCTTTTCCTTGTACTCCGATCCCAATTTGGCCTTTTCCCTCCACCTTTTCGCGCGCCCAAAGAAAATCTAATCGCTGAGAGCAAGCCTGTTGCCATCATTGCGCTGAGAGGAGCTCGTCGCCATCGCGCGCTGAGAGGAGCTCGTCGCCATCGCGCGCAGAGAAACAACAACACAACGATGATCGTCGCGCACTGAGAGAAGGGAACATCGCCGATCAGGTCCGTTCTTTTTTTGTTGTTGGAATTTTAGTTGAGACTCGGTGAGACCGTGAGAGAGAATGTTGACTGGTGAGTGAATTAAATGGGAAAAAAAAAACAAATCAGCCACTCTTGTCACTATTTTAACTGTTTTCTTTTGCTTTTCACCTAAAATTTTATAGTAAAATTTAGGAGAAATAATACATAGGTTCACAAAAAAGGACAGTATGAACTATGAACTAGTATGGTGTACATATTTATTCTTTTATTTCACCATCTTACATAGCTTATTTTTAAACTTATTAATTACATAGTTATTTTTTATATTTAGTTTAATTGCAATTAAATGGGAAGAAAAAAAGGAAACATCACCAAAAGATGTTTGTTGGTCTTATTGCACAAGAATAGATGATAATAGATTGCATGTAAAATATAATTTTTGTGAAATATGTTTTTCTTGTTAGTTACTAATTTACTATAACTTCTTTTGTTATTTTAAAAATAACTTAGCATATTTTAACGATGCGATACGGTACATGATACACAATACGATACAAAATATAACGATACATGATACATTTTACGATTCAACTTTTATGGTTTGTAGTATTTTATCTAAAATATACACAAATGCAGATTTTTTAGAAAAATGTTAGATTCAAATGATTTCCATACCCCTTGACTATATTAGCCTCTGCACAACATAAGCCAAGTAAAAGCAGGTTTTCAGTGTAGATTGATTTGAACTGTTCTATTGAAAATGAACGGTTCAGATTTATTTGAGACGATCCGGTGAACTCCATACAGTAAAAGAGGATATCAATATAACAAAAAAAAAGGAAAAATGAAATAAAAAGCCGAGGTGTAATTTTCGGCAGAATAAGGCTAGGGGTTAAAAATCTGTTGCTCTTCGGGGAAGAGCTGCTCTTCTCGATCCAACGGTTGAAAAAAAATATGCATTTAGTTTTTAAGATTCTCTGTGGTATATAGTAGACAATAATTGTACGTAAATTTTCATTGATGTGAAATTTTATTAATACTAGCTATATACCCGCGCGTTGCAGCAGACTCTTTTATTTAAACATTAAAATATTATAAAATAAAAAAATTCACATTTATCTAATATTAAATTATAAATTCACCAAATTATAGAGAAAACTTATAATAAAGACTATATTTAATTTTGGATGAGATTTTTGCACAATATGAGTTAATGATTCATGATTTTTATGGCAAAAAAAGTAAACTATTCTAACATATATTATCACCATTAATTTCTTACCAAATATGCACAAGGTTGCTAAATAAAAAAATAATATTATGGAAATAATAGTATATATAAGAAAGAAATGGAGAGAAAGAGGAGATCAATGGACGCGATCACAAACGTTCGATCAACCAAAAATAAATATTATCCGTTCAATTGAGGGATAAAATGGGTATAATAAAAAATTACCATGACAATAAATGGACCCTCCAATTCTTAGATGCTTTATATAATAGTATAGATTAAAAATTATATTTTTAATTATTTACTTGAGAGCTAAATTATCATGAAGAAACTTAGTTGTGTATCATAATAAAGGAAGTACACTTATGGGCCAAGTTGACTAAAGAGGGCAAAATATGTCCTAATTCTTGTCTGATTTATTCGAATTCGAATTCAATTATATTTAACTTTTAAAAAAGTCAAATTGACTCGATCCGATCTGATCTGAGATTAAATGATATGTAATCAAATTGAAATTAATTTAAAATCTGAAAAAAAAATCAACATGTAAATGGATCAGACTTGACCCGATCAGACTACGACTACCGGTCCGACCCGACTTGATTTTTTTCAGAAGTCAAAACTGACCTGATCCATTCGAACCGGACCCCATTTGTCAAATTGTCGCCTCTAAGTTTGAGTAAAATAAATTAGAATAAATTAAATTAATTAAACTAAAGTACATGGTTAGAATTTTGTGACCCATATCAAATATATAAGTAATTATTGGAAAGAAAATTTTGTGTTTTTTTTTAAATGATACGTTTCAACAAATACGAACATCTAATGCAAAAAACTTGGGTCTGCAAGTTCGAAAAAAAACATCATATGTCCTGATTTTACAGTTTTGAGTTTTGACCACGGCTCAATTATTAAATTGTCGGATCACGCGAAAGATTGTTTTCATTTTTCTTTTAGTTTTTTAGGTGAAGTGTAATTTTGCAAACGTGAAATGTTGATTAGAGTTCCTCCAGTTCTCCCATTGTGAGTAGTGACGAGCTGACAAGCTAATGCAAGGCGAGCAAATAATTAATTATTCAAATAACAAAGGTTCAGAAACGGAGAGTTTTCGTAGTTTGGAACCGATAGCAGAGGGCAATTGAGTCATATCAATATTTTAAGGAAACTTGAATATATATATTTATGAAAATTTGAGTAACTAAGAATTTTCTCATCAAATTTAAAATTTTTGAATATTTATTCATTAAAAATTTATTTCATTTATTATTGATTCATCAAATCAAATCAATATTAAAATCAATAAAAATATATATGATCAAACTACCCTCCCATAATTTAATTTTCTTCTTCTCCTTCTTTTTCGTGTATTTTTATGAACAACTGATTTTCTAGCTTTCTTTGACTCATATAACGTAAACTCAAAACTAAATTTATCTCCCCTACCACTTTTCACTCTCTTTTCATATGTCATCCCTTCTTTCTTTCGTACTTATTTTTTTCATAATATTGATCAGATATGACTGTCATTCTGATATTATTTATTTATTATCAAAATAACATTCCGCTTGACAAACTAATATATATATTTTCTCAACATGTTTTTACAATGTTGTTGTATTATAATGTCTCAAATATAAAAAGGATGGAGGAATCCCATGGATCAATAATTTAGCAATAAAGAAATCATTTATCGTAACAAAAAATATTAATTAGATGAAAGAATTAGTTTGATCATATAATTTTTTTTATTAAAGTTTAATATTATTTTGTTAAATTTTTAGTACTATAAATAATAAATTAAATGAGTTTTTAATGGATGAAAGAAATTAATGGACTTAGTCAAATTTTGTGTTGCACGGATGCGGATACGGGTATCATATCAGAAATGGTGTGGATGCGGCCATACGAAAAATTTAAAAAAATACAAGATATGAATACGACTATATATATAATAATAATATATATATAATAATTTATTATATTATAATAAAGTTTCATGAAGTATTTGAGATGAGTTTGTAAATTTATTAACAATTACAAAAAGGAAAAATGTCAGTGATAAAAATATCTTGAGTGAATAAAATAAAGAAAAAATATTCAAGACATATCAGAACACATCAGAGATATACCAGGATATATCCGAGACGTATCAAAGACATATCAAGATGTATGCAAGATATATCTAAGACGTATCAAAAAGTATCGGAACATATCAAAAACTGAATTCGCTGATCAAAATAAATAAAATAATCTGATATATTATATACGCAGCCGCACCGTATCGCAACGCAAGTACATCTCTCAATGGGTTAGAAGAAATATACAAGTAACATTATCAAATTTCTACGGTACCCAAATTTTCCAATATTTTAAACCGATGGAGTTTATATGAGCTGCCCAAAGTTGGCACTTGGGAATTCGCGACTAGTAAAGAAAAAAAAAAGTCAAACAAAAAGAACAATGGCAATGACGAGATCTCCGATGACGTTTCTTCTTGCTGTTGTTGTGCTTTTGGTGGCGGGGGCGCCGATTCCGATCCTATGTGACACAGCGCACGATCTTCTGGCGGCGTACGGCCTTCCCTGGGGTCTCCTCCCGGATGCCGTGAAGAGGAGCTACATCGACGACGACGACGATGGGGACGGGTATCACTACAAATCTTAAACCTATTCCTTTATTTTTTTGAATTGCGCTGAACAAGTTTTCTATTTTCTCGAACTAGGAATTAGAGAAATCCAGTATCAAGAAATTCTTTGAATTATCCAGGACAAAAACTTGTCCAATTTTATTAGTTTATTAGATAGAAAAATAAATTTTAAATATTTTGTTAAAAAGGCGACACCCAGATTTGAACTAAACTAAGATACCAAGAAACGACAACGGCCAATGGGAAATTAGTAATGCATACTCAAAATTCTAAAATTAGCAAAATGTCATCTCAAAATTTGAGATTTTTCTAATATCACCCAAAACATATTTAATTAGTTATATTCCACATTTATATATTTTTTACACCTCTAATTTTAAAAAAAGAAAAGAAAAAAAAGGATACTATATTTTGAGATATATTTTTGTAATTTTCAAAATATCCCTTTCCCTTTTCTCTTCAACATTGCTCAATTAATAGGCTAGGTTATCGGGTCAGGTTGAAGAGAAAAGAATTAGAAATACATCTCAAAATACAATGAAATTAGAGTAATTATATAGAATTAGAAATACATCTCCATAACTAAAAAAATTAAGAATAGAATCAGCAATTTTGGACTTTCGATCGAGCTCACACATCAGAAGAAAATTATTAAAATTTATGCTTTTTTATCCATTACAAAATAATTCTCAATGATAATATTCCAAAAAATAAAGAAACAAATCTCAATACCTCAGTATCCCTACTTATCCCACATTAATAGATCATACTGCCAAAAATTGTACTAATCATCTCCCTCCTAGATCTACCTCGAGCTCTCCATCAGAGATAGCCGTACCGAGCTCCATGGCTTCTTCTCGGCCCCTTAGTAAATAGCCGGTTATATATATTTTTTAATAAATAGCGAACTAGCTACAACAATTACAAAATATTTTAATTGGCTATTTACCAAAATATATATATATTAAGATCACACAATGATTAACAAAATTACTCTATTGTGCCCTTAACAGGAGTTGAGGAGGGAATCTGAACCGGATACAACCAAATCTATTTAACACATGGCGTTTATTTAGCTAAATGTTGATTGCCTCATGACAACTACTATAAATACATTTTTTTAATAAGCGGTGTTTTAATCTATATCTCCAATTATAACTTATCATTTTTAATAATATTTTATTTATTAATCTATCGGTACAGAAAGGGGTGTATTATGATGTGTATGATACCATGATAATTAAGTTTAAGGAGGATGTTGAAAATATAATTTTAGTTAATGTTTTGTGGTTTTCAGTGAATGAACTATGAAATTAAAGTTGTTTAAGTCTAGTTTTTATTGGTCGAAATTTTGAGTCATTTGGAAATGTCAGATTTGACTGAGCTGTCTAATTTTCTGTTTTATCATTTATTTGGAATTTCAATATTTTTTTTGATGCATTAGCTCTATATAATAATCTGTTGTAATATAGTTGAGATATTATTAAGAGAATTATTAAGAATTTACTTAGTGTATGTCTATTTTCTACCTTTAAAAAATTATATTCATAATATTATTTATACTCAACACTTATTTATTTTTCAAGGAGTCAATATATTTTGTCGCGTGCCTGGAGCAATAAAAAACCAATTAGCGTCAATGATAATGAAAATCTAGAAAATTTGTTTTGAGAAATGAAAATATGGAAACTTTAGAAGAAATATATTTTTATGCAAATTTTGAACGATTCAAATAGAAAATTTTAAGAAGAAATATAAATATTAGTTTGATAATATATTTTCATATGAAGATTAAACTGAACGTTGATTATTGCTAATTTAAAATTAGAAATAAGTCATATGCACCATCCTCATTGTGCATCACGACACACTATAAGACGACTCATTATTTTTATAAAAACAATAGCTTCTTTTATGTGTTATCAACTTATCATTATATATTGTTATAAAATAAGCCGGAGAGGGAGATAGCCTCTTTTCTGGTGGTTGCTATGGGAATAAAATATTCATATACTGGAATCATAATTGGCTGTTATAGTTCAATTATGATAACTTGCCGCCAATTGAATTAAGACGACCCATTAATTTGAAATAGAGGGACTTTTTTTAATATTTAATTTGTAGATCCTATCTGTCAAAGAAATAGTGATCCTATTTGTAGCTTGCTGCCATAGACAAAGATGACCTAACAGATATTATTCCCCATATACTAATAATCTGATCTATGATCTTGTCACGTGACCATGCACTTAGAGCTTCAGACAAAGTGACAATGTTGCAAAACAATTTTTGGCACCTCCAAGGCTCCAAAACAATCGTTGATTGAAAGATTTAAAATATAAATATGAGATTTCTCCATCATTCAATTTTATTGAAGACAATGATAATTTTTTTCCATGTGTATAAAAAAATTTAGAGCTATGTTATTTTTCTTGAAGATTGACTGTACACAATGCTCATGTAAGAATAAGATACAAATTATTTGACGCCTCATCAAACACCGTTCAGCAATCAACATTAACCGTTCTAAATTTCATGTTATTTAGTGAATGCTGACATTTTTCATAATTTTTTATTATTTTTATATATGTCATGTGGTCATGTATATATCATATCTTATTGGCCAGATTCTAAACGTATAAATTACGTTTTATGATTCTCACAGTCATTTATTAAAATTATTAGTTGGCAATGAATCCCTGTAAAAATTTGAAATATATACCTCAAATAGTATCAAATCTCCACTTGCATGACAATATATGGAAGGATAGTACAATATCTAGACTATGTATTTCACTTGCATGACAATGTGTTGCTAATTTGAGATATAAAAAATTTAAAGGAAATGATAAAAAATGAATTCGTCTAATTTTTAGCTGCTTTATATAATAGTATAGATATGATTAAATGTCAGCGGCTACATGGCTATTAGGTACATCTCAGCTTGTCAATTTGGCATGATCTTATTTTTGGGTTATCGTCATTCATTAAACTGTGATGCTCTACAAAAAAAAAAAATGAATGACCTTCATGTCCCCCTATGGCATGACAATTCATCATATATCTTCAATCGTTGGATCAACTACTAGTGACGCGTCTTTAAATTAAACGTTTGGTTGATAAATAATTTATTTTTATTAATAAATGCTCACTTATGTGTAAAATATACATAATTTAATATTTGGAATTAATTAATTATTTTGTGACTAATTACTTACATATTGAAATTTCTCTATTTATAGATGTAGAATTCTATCGATCTGACATTATATATCTCATTTAACAATTACATTTCCTTTGTTATACGTATTTCTCTATTTATATCTTGATGTTCCGCAGCTAACAAGAGCTAAAACATTTTATCAGGTTTAATATTTGATTTCTATATAGTGACAAGTTTGCAATCAGATAATATTTAAAGGAAATTGAAATAAATTAGCAACACATTGATATATTTGAAAAATGAACAATATTCACAACTTTACAATATAATGTGACGCAAGAATGTTGAAAAAAGTACAAATGCATTTAATATTTTTGTGAATAATATCGCATGAATAATAACATCAATAATGAAACATCATGTACATGACAATATCCATCTCAAATCAACATGACCTAACGGTTAGTTCATTGAATAACACTCATAAAAGGGGATTAATCTGACTGAGATAAATATCGAGAGTATCTTTGGCAAACTTATGTTTAGGAAAGTATCTTTTGCATTAATGAAAATAACCGTTAGTTCATTGAATAAATTCATAAACCGAGATTAATCCGACGGAGCTAAATCTGGAGAGTATCTTTTGCAAATTCTTCTGTTTCTTTACTGAGAGGAAAGTATCTCTTGCATTAATGATGAGAGCATGTGAATTGTGAAGATAATCAAATCTTCTGAGACAGTACAGGCGTGCGAACCAAGACAGTACAGGCGTGCGAACCAGGCCAGCCCAGGGGCCAGGGACGAACAGTAAATAAATACTATTATAAATCAAAGTTCACGGTAATTTGATCTATTCTCTCAGTGCCTCTGTCTCGCTCCACTGAGTCCACTTCCCCCCGGTTTCCTTTCACTCAATTAACCCCTCCGGCCTCTCTCTTGCCATTACAAGTTCCAACAATCCATCAATGACTTCCTGCCTTTCTCCTCCGTTTCCCCCACTACTCCATTCGAACCCTGCTCGAAACTCTGTACCGATGTTGGACACGACGTTGCGACGTGGTGCACAGGCGCCTGGTGCCGCCATGACATGAGAGAGCGTTTGTCGCTGTCAGCGAAGTTACTGGGCTATCAATCTATTATCTATGCGTCTTGCGTCTCTCCCTCCCACCTCCTCTCCATGCGCCTCTTTCCCTGGCTGATCGCATCCTTGGAGGAGACGACGCTCCAATGCTCCATCTCCTTGCAATCGCAAATGCTCTTCTCACAAGACCTCCGTTGCTCGCATCTACTTCTCCGGAAATAGACACATAGGCACTTCGCCTTAAACCCTAGCATTCGCCTTGAACCCTAGAAAATCCTGGATCTCGCGTCGATAAAGCAAACTTGTTCGTTATTATTACATTCTCCTTAACTCTTTTGACTTCAGAATGTCCTTCTCTTTCCATTTGTCAAAAAATTTCAATTCGTAAGTACGAACTATTCAGTTCAATAGGTTAGTTAGATCGCTTTTTAGTTTCCTTTTGTTTGAAAAAACCAGTACATCTGTCTCTCAACCGTGCCATTAGAATCGTACAGCTAGAGAATAAGGTGTAGTAGTATGACAAATTTGGATTTCACATTCTTGTATGACAAATTGTATGTGTCAATCTTATCTCAACCGTGCCATTAGAATCGTACAGCTAGAGAATAAGGTGCAGTAGTATGACAAATTTGGATTTCACATTCTTGTATGAAAAATTGTATGTGTCAATCTTTTCTCAAAGTTGCCATCATAACTTTCCCATGATCACCTTATCCCAAGCCCAAATTTACGGAACTGACATAACAGATGAATCAAGTAAAACTCCATTGTACAGCTAAAGGCGCTGACATTTTCATTTTCCTTTCTTCATGTCTTTACCACTAATGTTGCTTTTTGAAAAAAATAGCATCATTTCTTCAGTTTTCTGACTTGCGCATCTTGCCGTTGACATATGGGGTTTGTGCCAGTGCTGTCAGATGGTGGCCAGGACCTGGTGGCACAGGGGTTATGATTAATACCATTAACAAATAAAATTGAAGGTATTTTCCTTTATACTTGCAGTTTCTGTAAACTTTGTTTTTGCTCCTGAACCTTGGATCTTTTTGGCAGGATTGAGGGTGAAGATAAGAGATGCTTGGTGTATTTGAGGGGATAAAATAATGTACTGTTTTTTATCTAGGTTGCCCATTTTTTTCGGAACTGCTTGATATCATCACAAACATATATGACAATTACTCATATGCAGTTAAGCACACTGAGTTTTTTATAGCTCTTTTTCTTTTTATCTTACTTGCTGGCCAGTCGTTGAAATGAATGTTATTCAGTAATTTGTCTTATATGTGCTGGTGATTTTGATTCAAACAGTGTACGCATGTGGTGTCAGATGCTGGCTAGGACCTGGTGCTAAAGCGTTACACTCAATACTGGCTGTCATGTTCTTTTTAGCAACTAAACCTAAAAGCTCTGTTTTGTAGTGTTTAGGTTGAAAAGAAGAGATAGTTGACATTTGAGGGGGAACATAATATTTGTCGGGGTGCGAGGAAGCTGCCAATTTTTACATATCTATGATATAAACAGAAGAATTGAGTACAAATCATTGTACAGCTAAGGGTGCTGAGATTGTCATCTTCCTGTCTTCTTCTCTTACCTCTAATGTTCCCTTTTGAAACAAAAAAGGATCATTGCTTTAGTTTCCTAAAAATAGATTAGAAAATAAGTGGTCCGTTTTGTCTGTGATTTTTTATTTGACTTGCGTGTCTTGCTTTTGAAGCAGGCAGAGGTGTGTGCCAGTGCTGTTAGAGGTGTGTGCAAACGAGGTTATCTGAGAAGGCTATTAAAAAAACTAGGTTGCGGTTCTTTCCCATTTTTTGTATTTCATACTTGTCGTGACTAGTTTTTGTTTCAAAAGATAAGGGAAGTAATTTTCACTGTTGCTGTACTTTCTCCAAGCAGTTCTGGTTGGCCTCAGCCCATTATTTAAATTAATTTCTATTTATTTTTTTTCTTATTGCAATGCTCTGTACAGAGCTATATGGGGTGCGAGGAAGCTGCCAATTTTTACATAACTATGATATAAACAGAAGAATTGAGTACAAATCATTGTACAGCTAAGGGTGCTGAGATTGTCATCTTCCTGTCTTCTTCTCTTACCTCTAATGTTCCCTTTTGAAAAAAAAAGGATCATTGCTTTAGTTTCCTAAAAATATATTAGAAAATAAGCGGTTCCTTTTGTCTGTGATTTTTTATTTGACTTGTGTGTCTTGCTTTTGAAGCAGGCAGAGGTGTGTGCAAACGAGGTTATCTGAGAAGGCTATTAAAAAAACTAGGTTGCGGTTCTTTCCTAATTTTTGTATTTCATACTTGTCGTGACTAGTTTTTTTTTCAAAAGATAAGGGAAGTAATTTTCACTGCTGCTGTACTTTCTCCAAGCAGTTCTGGTTGGCCTCAGCCCCATTATTTAAATTAATTTCTATTTATATTTTTTCTTATTGCAATGCTCTGTACAGAGGTATATGGATTATGCTAAGAAAATTTAAGTTAGCAAGATTATTTGTAATGGCATATTTATTCTTAGGCAATTCGGAGTGACGTTATGCTAGTTCTGCAGGCATTATATGTCCGAAGGAAAGCATTCTCTTTGCTGCAGCTGTACATACAATCATTTCATGCTATACATGTTTGAACCAAATTGAACCAGTTTCTGATCGAAATCCATATAGATCAAGGAATGTATATGTGTGTGTGTGTGTGTGTTTTTATAGCTTTTTATAGTTCTCTTTCTTTTTATCTTACTTGCAGTGCAGTCGTTTAAAAGAATGTTATTCAGTAATTTGTCTGATTTGTGCTGGTGATTTTGATTCAAACAGTGTACACATGTGGTGTCAGATACTGGCTAGGACCTGGTGCTAAAGCGTTACACTCAATACTGTCTGTCATTTTTTTTTAGCAACTAAACCTGAAAGCTTTGTTTTGCAGTGTTTAGGTTGAAAAGAAGAGATAGTTGACATTTGAGATGGGAGAAAATATTTGCTGGGGTGTGAGGAAGCTGCCAATTTTTACATAACTATGATATAACAGATGAATTGAGTACAACTCAGTGTTCAGCTAAGGGTGCTAAGATTGTCATCTTCCTGTCTCCTTCTCTTACCTCTAATGTCCCTTTTGAAAAAAATATAGGATCATTGCTTTAGTTTCTTGACTTGCGTGTCTTGCTTTTGAAGCAGGCAGAGGTGTGTGCCAATGCTATCAGAGGTGTGTGCAAAAGAGTTTATCTGAGAAGGCTATAAACTGGGTTGCTGTTCTTTCCCATTTTTTGTATTTCATACACGTGATGATTAGTTTTTGTTTCCAAAGATATGGGAAGTAATTTTCACTGCTGGTGTACTTTCTCCAAGCATTTCAGGTTGGCCTCAGCCCCATTATTTAAATTAATTTCTATTTATATTTTTTCTTATTGCAATGCTCTGTACAGATCTATATGGATTATGCTAAGAAAATTTAAGTTAGCAAGATTAGATGTAATGGCTTATTTCTTCTTAGGCATTTTGGAGTGACATTATGCTACTTCGACAGGCATTATTTGTCCGAAGGAAAGCATTCTCTTTGCTGCAACTGTACGTACAATCATTTCATGCTATTCTTGTTTGAACCAAATTGAATGAATGTATGTGTATGTGTGTGTGTGTGTGTTTATATATATTTCTTTTTTATTTTCTGAATAAAAGAAAATTCATGCATCAAGGTATGTATTATGGTAATATTTCTGAAACACTTCACTATTAGTTGTAGTGTTTTCCTTCTTCATTTATAGTAATATTTTTAGCTTCATAGTTTAATTAGTTTCATATTTGTAATCAACTGTTACAAGATTTGAATAGAATCTAGATTTAACTAAAGAAATGAATTTTCATTTGAGACATTCGCAGCATTGAGCCCTTTTTGTAAATTGAATCTAATTCAAGTAAAAAAAATGGAATTTGTACTTAAATGTTGGCTTACCTTTAGAAGGTCTAATTTAGAGAAGAAGATAGATCCTGCTTGTTATGTGCCCACATTTTACTGAACTGTGATATTTTCATCTTCCTTCATCTCTTCCTTCATCAATGTTACCACTTAATGTTGCCTTTTGAGAAAAATAGCATCATTGCTTTAGTTTCCTTGTGCCTCGTGCTGTTTCAGACGGGGTTTGTGCCAGTGCTCTCAGATGGTGGCAGCGGGGTTATGGTTAATACCATCAACAGATAAAATTAAAGGTATATTGCCGGTATGCTTGCAGTTTTTTGTAGAATTTGTTTTTGCTACCGAAACATGGATCTTTTTGGCTGGATTGAGGGTGAATATGAGAGATCCTTAGGGTATTTGAGGGGATAAAAATGTACTGTTTGAGCTAGGTTGCCCATTTTTTAATGGAACTGCTTGATATCAACACTAACATTTATAATAATTACTCGTAACAGTTAAGCACACTGAGCTTTTTATAGTTCTCTTTCTTTTTATCTTACTTGCAGTGCAGTTGTTTAAAAGAATGTTGTTCAATAATTTGTCTGATTTGTGCTGGTGATTTTGATTCAAACAGTGTAGGTATGTGGGTGTCAGGTGCTGCCTAGGACCTGATGCCAAAGCATTACGTTCAACACTGTCTGTTACATTCATTTTATCAACTAAACCTAAAACCTTTGTTTTGTAGTGTTTTAGGTTGAAAATATGTGATTGTTGTTAACATTTGAGGGGGAACAAAATTGTCGCTGGGATGCGAGCTAGCTGCCACATTTTACAGAATTATGATATAAACAGAAGAAATGAATACAACTGTCTGATTTACGTCTAATGTTGCCGTATAAAAAAAAATAGTATCATTGCTTTAATTTCCTGACTTGTGGGTCTTGCTTTTGTTGGCAGGCAGAGGTGTGCCAGTCTTTTCAGAAGGTGGCTTGGACCTGGTGGCAGAGGGGATAGGAATGGATGACAGTTGTGATTTCCAGCAGGGCAATCAGGGTAAAGCCAGATTAATATCTTTTCCAGAATGGCATTTGCGTATATAGATGGATTTCATTGTTGAACTTGCTAGCTTGCAGGGCTGAGTATCTCAACACTTTGTATTGGCAAGTTTATATCTAATATCATAAAAATACTTATCATATTATGTATTGTGCAGCTGTGTAGTCGTTGAATGCGCAAAGGTTGATAAATTTTGTGATTTTGATGGTGATGATAGTAAACTGGGTGGAGAATTGAAGAAATATTGAAGGTTTGGAGATCGAAGAGTACAACTCCATTGTACCAAGAAATATTGAAGGTTTGGAGATTGAAGAGTACAACTCCATTGTACCGCTAAGGGCTCTGATATTGTCATCTTTCTTCATCCTTTACCACTAATGTTGCCTTTTGAAAAAAACATCATTGCTTTAGTTTCCTTGCTTGTGCCTCTTGCTGTTGACAGATGGGGTTTGTGCCAGTGCTGTCATATGGTGGTCAGGACCTGGTGGCAGAGGCCAGAGGTATTATGGTTAATACCATCAACAAATAAAATTAAAGGTTATTTCAACAAATCCTGGTATACTTGCAGTTCTTGTAAACTTTGTTTTTGCAACTGAACTTTGGATCTTTTTGGCAGGATTGAGGGTGAAGATAAGAGATAGTTGGGGTATTTGGGGGATAAAATAATGTAATGTTTTGATCTAGGTTGCCCATTTTTTACGGATTGCTTGATATCAACACATACATATATAACAATTATTCATGCACACTGAGCTTTTTATTGCGCTCTTTCTTTTTATGTCACTTGTTGTGTAGTTGTTTTAAAAGAATGTTGTTCAGTAAATTGTCTGATTTGTGCTGGTGATTTTGATTCAAACAGTGTAGGCATGTGGTTCCTAGCCAATTTTGATTCAAAGTTCTTGGGTGCGAGGAAGCTGCCCATTTTTTAAGGATTGCTTGATATCAACACATACATATATAACAATTATTCATGCACACTGAGCTTTTTATAGCGCTCTTTCTTTTTATGTCACTTGTTGTGTAGTTGTTTTAAAAGAATGTTGTTCAGTAAATTGTCTGATTTGTGCTGGTGATTTTGACTCAAACAGTGTAGGCATGTGGTTCCTAGCCAATTTTGATTCAAAGCTCTTGGGTGCGAGGAAGCTGCCCATTTTTTACGGATTTCTTGATATCAACACATACATATATAACAATTATTCATGCACACTGAGCTTTTTATAGCGCTCTTTCTTTTTATGTCATTTGTGTAGTTGTTTTAAAAGAATGTTGTTCAGTAAATTGTCTGATTTGTGCTGGTGATTTTGATTCAAACAGTGTAGGCATGTGGTTCCTAGCCAATTTTGATTCAAAGTTCTTGGGTGCGAGGAAGCTGCCAATTTTTACCTAACTATGATAAACAGAAGAATTGAGTAGAACTCATTGTACAGCCAAGGCAGAAGATCTTCATCTTCCTTTATTCATTTATTACCTCTAATGTTGCCTTTTGAAAAAAAAAAGGATCATTGCTTTAATTTCCTGACTTGTGTGTATTGCTTTTGATAGCAAGCAGAGGTGTGTGCCAGTGCTGTCAGAAAGTGGCCAGGACCTGGTGGCAGTGGGTTAGGATTAATACAATTTTTGAAGGATCACAGTTGGCTTTCCAGCATGCCAATCAGGGTAAAGTCAATCACAGTTGTGCTTTTCAGAATGACATTTGTGTATATAGATGGATTTCATCGGTGAACTTGCTAGCTTGCAGGTCTGAGGTATGTCAAAACATTCATTGTATTACCAAGTTCATATGTGATGTCATAAAAAAACTTTTCATATTGTGTACTACTGTGCAGCTGTGCATTCATCGAATGTGCAAAGGTAGATAGATTTTGTTATTTTTGTTGGTGATGATAATAAACTGGTTTGGAGGCCAAAACAAGAAGAGAGCGAAAATGGAAAAAAAATGACAAGCTGTGGTCCCGTAATGCACTTAGAAAGGTAGCTCAATGATGGGATAAATGGCTGAGTTATCCTGCTCTTATGTAACTGTTAAATCATTGTCTCATTGTACTTTTTCAATCTTTTTTTGGAAGAAGGGCATATATGCCTGCGTCTTGATTGAAACATTACTTCCAGAAAATAATAAAATCCCAACAAAACAAAAGTACAGCTGTTAGTGAAATCTGTTGGCAAGCTGAACTGATGTTGTGACCACATACATAGAAAGGAAATGAGAATTTGGCATTGATCTTTTAGAGTTTTGCATTTTTTTTCATTTTGTAAGGAGTATGCAAAAGATGGTATCTGACAATACAATATGCTAAACTGGGTTGTGGTTCTTTCCCATTTTTGTATTTCGTACACATCATGACTGACCTATTTTTTTTCCAAAAGACAAGGGAAATAATATTTGCTCCTGCTGTACTTTCTCCAAGCAGTTCCGGCTGGCCTCAGCCTAATTATCTAAACTAATTTCTACTTGTATTTTTCGTATTGCAATGCTCCGTACAAATCTATATGGATTATGCTAAGAAAATTTAAGTTAGTAAGAATACATGTAATGACATATTGCTTCTTAGGCAATTTGGAGTGATGTTATGCTACTTTTTTAGGTATTATCTGTCTGGAGGAAAGCATTGTCCTTGCTGCAGCTGTATGTATAATCCTTTTAGCTATACATGATTGAACAGGTTTCTGATACAAATTAATATAGATCAAGGTATGTATGGATCGGTGATTGGATGGGTTTATACACATTTATTTAACGGTCGGGTAGGTAGGTTCGTAGCCATTCGAACTAAAAAAATAGTTCAAAGATTTTTGAACCGTTGATTTTGCATCGGGATTCGTACTTTTAACAGACCCGAGATCCAAGATTCACACTTTCAATGAACATTACGAATCCCGATGCAAAATCAACGGCCCGAGACCCCTTCGAACATAACCCAAGCGCTTTACTTAAAAAACTTAATATGAAACAAAATTTAGGCAGTGTTTCAATTAATTTGCATATCTTTTTTAATTTGTTGCTATTCTTTCATTTTTGGTTTAGTGAAATTTGGATAATATTATCTAAATATGGAGTATTTTTACTTTATGAAGCAACTTTTTTTAGAGACGCCTTTTTGATATGTACAGATCTTTATCTTTTATTAAATTTTATAGAAAATAGGAATCGTTCCCGGATATCTTTCTAAAAGAAATAGCCTTTTGTTATTTTAGTTTGAAAATAATTGTTAAATTATTTCTTTTGTGCCGTGAAATCCATTCAAATAAACTAACTCATTATTAATATTTTTGAAATTTCCTAGTATTGAAGAACTATTTGTGAATTTAGAAGCAATGTTAAACAAATAAATAAATTTGAAGAAGTTTAATTTGTTTCTTTGCATTTAGAAGAACTGTATTATCGATATAAATGTCTTTTTTTTTCATTTTTCCATTTAGACTGTTCTTTTATTTTTATACATATTTTCAGCTTTTTTGTAGCTAAGTTGTCATATATTCTGCTAATATAAGAAGCTGGAGGAAAGGTGTATGTGTTACCTAATAGGTGAGAAAGGCGATTTAGTTAAAGTAAAAGACTACTTATATAGTGAAGTACCTAATAGTATATTTGCAATTTGAAAACATATGATAATCCTGAAATTATGGTGCTGAAAGATTTGGTTACCAGTAATTCGGGTCACAAGGTCTGAGAGAGCTCTTTCTCTGTGGGCCCCAATCCTCCTTGGCATGGTAGATAACGGGTCAGGTTCAACTCAGATACTGAGACAACCTGTCAGGAGAGAACAACCTGAAGATGATTTTGAATAAGAAGTTGATGATGATGAAATTGAGCCAGAAATTGAAGATATATTTAGACGATCTCGGCGGAGATCAGCATTTTTTCAACTGCTAGAGAGCTTGAGGGATGATGACAGAGACAGAGAGACGGAGATGATGAGAGTCTGATTCTAATAAATTCGAATGATCAAGCAATAATTCTTCAAGGGAATTTCAATTCAGAAGAAATACAATTGAATCAGGTTCCGGTTTAGCTGATTATTTTCTTGGACCTGGTTTGGATCTCTTATTGCAGCATCTGTCTGAGAATGACCCGAACTGGTACGTCACCCCACCAGCAATGGAGGAGGCCATTGAGGCATTTTACCTTGCACCAGAATTGAGGTGGCATCTATCTGTGTTGTCTGTCTTGACGACTTTGAAATTAGTAGGCCAAGGAGTTGCCATGTAAGCATCACTTTCATGGTTGCATTTTACCAGTAAGTCGGGTCGACGAGGAAACTAAAAGACGCCCTATAGACGGGATCGTCCTTTGATGTTTGCATTTCAAGATTTCTACTTGAAATTCTGTATTTGATCACTAATCATCATGTACACTATTTTTTTTTATAATTAAATAGATAAAGTTCTTTTAAAAAAATAAGATATAAATACTTAAATGTATCAAAGAGAATTAAAGACTTGACGGTAACCTATCCGTCCATTAAACTGCAAACTATTTTCTACAACACGACACCAAAATAAACTTTTTGATTGGGGAGCATTCAGACGCAAGTCCTCGCTCAGTCAAAGGACGGAAGCAGATACCAAATGTAGCTACGAATCACGTGACCAGGGCTTTTTATGTAATATTTTCTTTTGAAGTTTTTGAATTAACAAACGTGTTTGACACGTGACTACGTATGTATGTGTTAACAAATGTATGTGATTAGAAGAGATGGGGCCATGGGTTTTAACTTGTAAGCGTATGTGTATTAGTGTATAACAAAAGAACCGGATCACGCAGAAAAATCCTGCCAACCGTAGGATTAATCCAATAACAGTTAACAGTTCGTCAGTTAGCATTTATTTTTGAAATTGATACATGAGCTTAACTGGGTTATTTTGAAACTATAACTTTTCAAATGAAAACTATTCATTTTGCAGATAAATTAATTGATACGAAAAGAGGACAAATATTTAGTCCCATTAACGTCTTTAGATTATATCCACAAATCTATGGGGGAAAAATCAGAAATCATCTTGATGTCCTTGCATTGCTAAATAAAATATAATAAGAAAAACTAAAACATAAAAAAGCCATTTCAACAAAAGTTAATTATCAAAATGCAAAAAAAAAACAGCGCAAAAAATGTAGATGATGTCTTCCTTTTAGCATCTTGTTAATGAAATTATAATAACGTTTTTGGATCAAGCTTTATCTTGATATATAACGGCATGTAAATATAGATGCATAAAATGCTCGAAAACTTTAAAATCTTATTCATATATCCTCGAAAAAAAAATCTTATTCATATGCAAATGATTTTGCAACATATTTTTTTTTTGAATTTTAGTTTTTGTCCGAAAAAATGATTTTGCAAAATTAAGGTGGCTTTCTTAAATCGGCCATTCATTTAATGTTTTGATTACATGGAAATTTACACACACAGAACATTTTATATTTTTTAACATACTGTATGTTCTAAATTGATGCTTCGAAGAACACACTACCTCAGTGTTGATAAATGAAAAGCTATATTTTAAGTTCTAAATTTTCAGGAAAGTTACTCCCCCAATTTCAAAGGGATGGATGAGATTCTGACCACCCTTATTTATGAGGTTATCCAGAGGATACAAATTCCTGATCGAGACTTAGTTATAGATTAAGAGCCTGTTTGGCACAGTTACTGTGCGCGTGGGAAAAAAAAATTGAGTCGAGTGAATTTTTTTTTCTCACGCGCACAATAAAAATCAGTTCAATTCCATGGAAATTTCCCATGCATGGGAGGAAACGAATAGGTCCTAACAGTATTTACGGTTCAAGATCGAACATTTCTGAAGGAACTTCTTGGAAACTAAAAGACGAATTGAATTTTGGTGTATAAGAGTCTGCGTGCAAAAATAATCATTTGCCATAATAATCTATATATATACTATATTATAAAAAACATTATATATATACTACATTATAAGAGCGTATGCATCGAAGATACTTAATATAGTAAAATGTCTAATGTACCCTTTCAATCATACAATTTCGATTAAACTTTTCACATAATAAACGACTCAAGATGCGATATGATGTCTTCTCCTCACCTCTTCACTAGGGGTGTCAATTTTTTACTTGACCCGACGGGTTAACCCGACCCGATCCGAACCCGACTCGATCTGATTCGAATTCGACCCGATTTGAATATGACCCGACCCGACATGATCCCGAAGATAAATGGGTCGGGTATGGGTTTGATTTTTTTGATCCGAATCGGGTCGGGTTCGGGTCAACCCGACCCGACCCGATTTGAATCCGACCCGACATGACCCGAAAATAAATGGATCGGATATGGGTTTGATTTTTTTGACCCGAATCGGGTCGGGTTCGGGTCAACCCGACCCGACCCGATTAATTATGTTTTTTGAAGTAATTTTGTGATTTAATACTAATTAAAGATTAATTATACACTAATTAAGATTAATTATAAATTAATTAATATTTTATTACTTAAAATTATATAAAAATAATTAATAAATATTTAATTATTTTACACGGGTCGGATATGGGTCAAGATTTTTTGACTCGAATTTAATCGGGTCGGATTCGAATCGAGTAAAAAATAATAATAAAATAATATGACCCGATCCGAACCCGACTTGACCCGACCCATTGACACCCCTACCTCTCCTCTCCTCTCCTCTCCTCTCCCGTACAATCATATATTTTTGCTGCAATTGACTCGCTTTTCCCAAAATGCATCGCGAATCGTAATCAAAACCGCCTTATTATCTTCGTAATCATAGTAATAAATTCGTGATTCGAAAAACGTCCTGTAATGTTAAAATTTGAAGTTCGGATATGATATAGATATAATTTTAAAATAATTCATTTTATATAATATAAATAATAAATATACTAGATAAAATATATATAAAAATATTCATTTAAAATAATATAAAATATATTTTTTTAACTGAAAAATGTATTATATTATTATATATTAAACTGAACTAGTGAAGCGGCTACGCGAATTATGGGAGTGTTTGGCACTCAATGGAATAGCAAAAAGTTAGAATAAAATAGCTATTCCGATGAATTAATTTGCCAAACGAATTTTAGACTAAGTAGAAGAGTGCGGAAGAGTGCTAATCCGGTATACCAAGTTATATGTGGTATACTGGATTAGTTCTCGTCGGAATAACGATTATTGTTTGATTATGTTATATTATATTATTATATCATGATTATAATTATAATTATGATTTATTATTATATTATTAGCATGATTATAATTTATTATTATATTAATATTATGATGATTATTTATTTATTATTATATAATATTATAATAATAATAATTATTATTATTATATTAATATCATTGTTAGTATTGTTATCACATGATTAATTTTACTATTATTTATTATTATAATAATTATGATTTTAGTATTATATTATTATATTATGATTATAATTTTATTATTATATTATTATATTATAATTATGATTATATTATTATGATTATGACTATGATTATTATTATATATTATTATTTTATTATTATATTATTATGATTATAATTTTTTATTATTATATTATATTATATTATATTATTATAATTATAATTATTTATTATTATTATATTCTCGATTATGATTATAATTTTTAATTATATTATTATGTTATTATGATTATAATTATAATTATAATTTATTATTATTATATTATCATTATTATTATTACTTATTATTATTATTTTAATTTTAATTTATTATTATTATTATATTATTATATTAAGATTATGGATTATGATTATTATTATTATATTATCGTGATTATTATTATTATTTATATTATTATTATATTATATTATGATTATATTATAATTATATTATTATATTATTATTATTTATTATTATATTATGATTATAATTTTTAATTATATTATTATGATTATAATTATAATTATAATTATTATTATTATATTATATTATTATTATTATTATTATTACTATTATCATTATTATTATTACTATTATTATTATTTTAATTATAATTATAATTTTTATTATTAATATATTATTATATTAAAATTATGAATTATGATTATTATTATTATATTATCATTATTATTATTATTATATTATTATTATTATTATTATTATTATTATTATTATTATTATCATTATTAATATCATAATTATTCATATTTTAACTATTCTGCCAAATGATATTTTCTCTCTTTCAAATAGTCAAAAATATCACTTTTCTACCACTTTTCAAAAATACATTATTTTATCACTCTTCCAAAATTACCACTCTTTCAAAAATACATTATTCTATCAATCTTCCGAAATTAATTCCTTATTTGCCAAACGAAGCCTATGTGAATATGTTCGTAATCACGCCTTCCCCTCTCTCGTTCCCTCTTGATTCGGCGTGGCCTCAGGAGGTGAAAATCGGGCGGGGAAAGATCGATAAGGATAACAGAGGTGGCCTTAACTTCCTCCTCCAACCTCGCGTCATCAATGGGAGCTCGATAAGGATGACGGAGGCGATCACGAGTCCTCCTCTCACCTCGCGTGATCGACGGTCCTAGTGCGATCTCGAGACCTCCTCTCTCTACTGCGCCTGCGCCTCCACCTCCGCCTGCCCCCTCCATTGAATTCCTTTAGCGGGGATAGATTGGTACCATATCGCTCCGCCTCGATGATGCAAGCGCTGCCGCTAACCTCACGACGGAGGAGAAGTGCCAGTTCTACCTCTTCTCATCGTTCTTTCAAGGTATAACTCAAAATTACTCTGTAAAAACAAAAATGCATAAGCAATGCTGGTAAACTATTAATTGCGAAGAGTTAAGTACCAGGAGTAGATAAGAGGATGTAAAAGAGAAAAACGGTGACAGGGAGAACAAAGAGAAGGCAGTACCAGTGCTCAAGGAAGAGAAGCAGGAGGAGGAGGTGGAGGAAGATGAAGGAGAGCTCGCCAATTTGGATTCCACACTTCCTCTTCATACCTCAGATGATAAACCCTCCGACCTAGACCTAATTAAACAAGAACAGGTGCACGGTACTTTTCCCTTTTACAGTAGTCTCTTTTTGGTCCCACTTAGTACCTTGAATTCTAGGGTTTGGTACTAATTATTGGATGAGCCAGTTTTGAGTAAGTAGTAAGCCGGTAAAAAATAATCTTAAATCAACTCACAATTATTGTGATCTTCGATCCTCTTTATTCTTTCAACCCATTGAAACTTTCAATTTTATTACTAGATTTTCATAGTGTCATTTTGGTGTATTTTTAACAATAGAAAATATGCCGGAATTTCAGGTTAATACTACCGCTCCAGCAGTAGGATCAACAGACAGGGATGAAAAAAGAAAAATATTGGAAAAGAAACCGGAGGAACTGAAAATTATCTTCATTAATAACAGTTCAATATATAATTGAATCTTCTATATTAATTACAATTAATGGGTATTGCATTACTTATAATACTTTTGAATCTTGGGAGGAGGCAACAAGGCAAATTTGGGTTGCTCTATCTTGTATGGTTATTCATACTTTTCATGGGTACCTTCATATACAACAAATTTGATGGTACATCTCTCTACTTCTTACCAGTGCGCATTTGTTTGGTACGAACACAGTTGTAAGTTAGGAGCCCTATACAAAAGACAATTTTTTTTTTTAATTTGGGATGAAAAAAAGTTTATTTGGTTGTAAATTTTGCATTTAGAAAGCACAATACGTAGCATAGAAGTTAGTATCGTACGATATGAGATACGTATCATACGTTACGGTACGAGTCATAAGGAAAGCGGTACAGATCATACCTATGTATTGCAATGTATTGCAAGTCTATTGAATCGTGAGAATCGTTACGTTACAAAAGAGCGATACCCGTATCGAATCGCCATTATTTGCGATTCTGAAATCGAGCATCGGGATCCCAAATTCGCATTTTCCCTCCTTATAGTCGATCGCCTTTTCCTTGTACTCCGATCCGAATTTGGCCTTTTCCTTCCTTCACCTTTTCGCGCGCCCAAAGAAGATCTAATCGCCAGAGCCCTGTTGCCATCATCGCGCTGAGAAGAAGCCTCGTTGCTGTCGCGCGCTGAGAGGAGCTCGTCGCCATCGCGCGCAGAGAAACAACAACACAGCGATGATCGTCGCGCGCTGAGAGAAGGGAACATCGTCGAACAGGTCCGTTCTTTTTTTGTTGTTGGAATTTTAGTTGAGACTCGGTGAGACCGTGAGAGAGAATGTTGACTGGTGAGTGAATTAAATGGGAAAAAAACAAATCAGCCGAGTAGTATGTGAGGGTCAACCACTCTTGTCACTATTTTAACTGTTTTCTTTTGCTTTTCACCTAAAATTTTATAGTAAAATTTAGGAGAAATAATACATAGGTTCACAAAAAAGGGCAGTATGAACTATGAACTAGTATGGTGTACATATTTATTCTTTTATTTCACCATCATACATAGCTTATTTTTAAACTTATTAATTACATTTTTTTTAGTTTAATTGCAATTAAATGGGAAGAAAAAAGGAAACATCACAAAAAGATATTTGTTGGTCTTATTGCACAAGAATAGATGATAATAGATTGCATGTAAAATGTAATTTTTGTGAAATATGTTTTTCTTCTTAGTTACTAATTTACTATAACTTCTTTTGTTATTTTAAAAATAACTTAGCGTATTTTAACGATGCGATACGGTACACGATACACGATACGATACAAAATATAACGATACATGATACATTTTACGATTCAACTTCTATGATATGTAGTGCTTAGTAACCCACTAATAACATTCCTCTAATCGACTTCTTCTCCAGCGCTTTTCAAACAAGCTTCTACTATTGTATAAATTACAACATCCAGATGCGTAAATATTCCTCTTGCATCTTACAATATAGCCCCTCACTTTGTTTAAATTTCTATTGAGCAAGCAAAAATAAATGAAATATAAAATTGCAGTGTTGACATTGCACCTGGTGCTGAGGCTGCGTGGTGGTGGCCATGGTGGTTTGCCTAAGGTTGCTCCCACACTGCTCAAGATTGCTCAGTGGTACAACTCATACAAAATGATCTGCCACATGCATGCCCCTTATTAATTTCTCTTTTCTTTCTTTTCAATTTATGAATTGCGTATCATGCTCTGATGGTTATGTTCTCTTAAACAGCAAGGGACGTCAAATGTTTTCTCTATTTTGAATTGGGGGCAAAACAAGGGTTTGTCCAATATTTTCCCTATATTGAATTGGGTGTGTGTAAATATATTGAAGGGTGGTAAAATGGTATATTGGGAATTTGGGGTCTATAGAAAAACTGTTCTACCTTCTTTAACAATGATCCAATATGCATACTATATTCTGATCTTCCAATATATATATATTTTTTTTTGGCATTGCTATACGTTTCGTACTATGCTTCCTTTATTTTTGGGTACCAAATTGCAGTTGTTATGCCCATCTGCATCCAAGGGCTCTAAACTGCCGTGAAAAGCAATGTGGTCACAGCAACCAGGTGCATTGTTGCTGCCATTTTCTTTCTTCAATTTGTTTTATTCTTGCATCAGGTACCAGATATATTTATATCAACTTGAGATTTTGTTGCTAATAATTTCCTTTCTTTTTTTGTTGATTGAACAACTGAGGAAGAAAAAGCCTTTCCTTTAAGCTTGAGGGGTTATATTCTGATTGTTTGGTTAAATTAGAGTTTATAATGTGTCAAAGCAGGGATTATGTTTTTTTTTTAAATTTCAGAATTGTGCTTAGTTGTTTGTTTGGTTACGAGTCCAGTTACAGTGTCAAAGCAGATGTTGTTTTGTTGATTTGTTATCCTTGCCAAGTAGGTATTAATTTGTGTTTTTTTTTTTGAAAAAAATAGTGTTCTAGTTTCACTTGGTATCTGACATGTTTATTTCGACTTAAAAGAGTCCAATTATGGTACTGTCAAATTAGAATATATGTTTTTTTTGGTTGATTTGCTATTCACCATGTTAATTTATCATTTTCCTTTATTTATCACGATATATGATCCTTGTTCCTTTTGTTATTATGCCTGACATCTTGAAACGCCCCTGCAACTCCAGCATAAATTAATTAACTGTCAATTCTTAGCAGCAATGCAGTGCCTACCTCCTCAAAAATACATTTGGTGATGAGATTAAGATTCATGAGAAGCATCAAAACAAGCTTCAGATTTTTCAGCAACATGAAGTTATTCACACAAAACCTGATGAGATACCTGGTGACGTTCGGAAGGCTCAGACTGGCACATGTAAAGTATCGGAAAATATTATTATTTACCCATGAAATTTATAATAATTTATATTTACCACCGAATTTTTAATTGATATTTAAATTACCCTATGAAATTTATGCTTTAGAGAAAAAATATATAATATTTTTCTATTTTGTAATATTGTTTGTTAAAATTTTAAGAACATTTTACATTGTACATTATTTTTATTAAATATTAAATTAATTTTGTTTAAAAATATAAGAGTCTTTTTAATTTATTTAGATAAATATATCTAAGTACAATATATTATTTATTTATAAAATTCATGTTAAATATAATTATTTTGTAAAAATAATTATATCAAATTAAATATCAATTATTATTAGATTTTATTATAAAATAATAAATTATGTCTTATATAATCATACTCAAGAAAGAAATATTATTTTTTTTACATTATGTTTTATTAAATAAAGAAGGGATCAAATTACCACTTTTTGGTTCCCATGGTGCGTATTTATTTATTTATGTATAAATTTAAAAATGTGAACCATTAGATGTATTCTATATCATCTCAATTATATGTATATGAAAAATCATAAAATTTTAACTTCATTTGAATAACCATCAAGTAACGTGTTTAAATTATAAAATTTGACCTGTTGATTTTATTAACGCTTGATGTCTATATAAATAATATCGAAATGATATAATTTTTTGTATACATATATAGGTGATATTTACAAAATATTCCTTAAATTAGTTTTGTTATTTAAGAATTTAAATAATAGTTATTTGATATTTAATTTTAATGGCACCGATGTGGTACTAAAATGGTGTTAATTGGATCATTCTCATTAAATAATAAATTAATATTATTGAAAACATTAAAAGTTTTGTAATTAATTTAAATATAAATTTAATTTAAGTAAAATATGTTATTTATTATAATAAAATTAGTGTTAGATATAAATATTTTTAAAATTAAAAGAATATGTACTGGCGGTTCCGGTAATAATAAAATGCATAACAAACCAACCGCGTAACAGAATGTGGGTCCCACCTCGTGAACCTAGACCAGAACCCCAGTTTCATATTACAGTATAAGTAAATAGAAACCCATTCTATTCTATTACCAATCCTTGAGACCCAAATTACCATCTTAACTAGTAATTTATACAAAGCAATTCCATTCCATTACCAATCCCTTGAAACCCAAATTGCCATCTTAATTAGTTCCTCGTAATAATCATGGCAGAATACATTACTATTATGAATATCGCCTGTAGAAGTTACCAAGCTGCTTTTATGGCTCTGCAGCAAGAAGAACTGCATGCGGCAGATCCCTCTCTCGGCCTCCCCTCTGACATATGCTATCTGTCCTACAACAATATGTACAACATGTACACTCATACCCTCTTTCAAGAATGCATATACTTAACATCCGTATTTGAGTTGATGGCTGACACTGCCTGGGATCTATCACAGATCATCCGCTACATGCTTAATCTGGACTCGGTGGAGAGACAGCCAAATGTGGCAACGGCGGATATACCTGAAGGGCCAGCTGTCATAATGACGATGCAACATACCAGTGCAAGATGCCAAGCTGCACTAACAGCCCTGCTGCCAGATATGTTGCGAGCACACAACCGCAATATGTTCCTCTTCTCTGATGCAAATTATCTGTTGGTGAACTTCAGGGTCTATGATGTCGCCCTCTCAGCAACATGCAGCAAGTTAACATTCTTGTTTAACGCCATGGCCGCAATGGCCTGGGCTATGGTAAGGTTAATCAGGTCAAGGAGGGAACAGCTGCAGAAGAGACAGCGTGATGTGGCGATGGATGAACAAAAAGATGGTGGAGCATGACATGTATAAGCATTGTCTCCATGAAGAAGTCTGGTCATATGTTCATGTTTCTTGATTGGTTTCTTTTTCTTCTTGTTTCTTTTTTTTAAGTCCATTTTGGTATGACAAAAGATAAAACAGAATGAGTACATTGGAAAATTTTCATCATGTAGCTACACTGAGAATTGGTTACTAGGACGAGCTTGAATCTTGTTTTCTTGTTTCTTCTAAAATGTGGAATTGGTCTTAATTTTGTACTGTATCGGAAATAAGTTTCTATCACAAGGAAAGCGCGCAGTCCATTTTGTTTCTATCTCTCTCGGCCTCCTCCCCGTTCGGCGTTCGGCGTGCAGTCCAATTTTCATCGGAAATAAGTTTTTTCTTCTTTCTTTTATTTTTGTTCCTCATCAACAAGACAAACATATATATCAGGGACTTCAACAAATTATTTGATAACAGAAAGGCAACTTTTTTATTCTTTACCGTTAATATCACTATTTCCCCCCAAATGTTTACGCTGTCTCATTCAATATGATTAATTATGTTGAGACAATTTTAATTAAGATTTTTTTTTTGTTCCGGTGAGATGATTTTTACTATTTGCAGATGGTATTAGTTTCCATAATTAATGAACCATTTGTTGATTAAAAAAATAATTTTATGTTTTTTATTGATCAACTATTCGTTTGAATCCGAATCAATCAATTATAATTTTGTATCCGTATCTGTTTAAAGTTGATTTGGTTTTCAATTTTAATATCTGTCTAATATAAATATTTGAATTCGCTCCGCTTCATAAAGACGCGGTATTGTTTTAATATTTGAATTCACAACAATTGTGCGGTCCAACATTCATTTGTTATTCACGGATGATCTCTGATCGTCCTAAAATTAGCTTGAGAATGTTTGGCAATTTGTTTTTTGTTTTTTTTACATGTCAATGAATAATCTCTGGCCTAGATGTATTTCAATATTGCACGGAAATATGAATTAGTCATACAATATGTAGATACAACTAATGATTAATATTATAAAGAATTTGTTGCCAACAATGGAATTAAATGATACCTGAGTTTCTCACTAATCTTTATTCTGTTTTATATAACTAGAGGTGGCAAAATGACCCAATCTGAAAAATCTGCTCGACCCATCCGGATCCGAATCTGACCTGATCTGATTTTTTCAAAAAGTCAAACTGACCCGAACCTGATCCGATTCGATCCGACATTAAAGTGTCCGAGACCCGACCCGACCTGATCCGAATCCGAATGACTCGAAATCCGAGATGACCCAAGATCACACTACCCGAAATCCGACTCGACCCGAACCCGAATGACCCAAAACCCGAGACAACTGAAATTAGATGACTCAAAATTTGACCCGACCTAAACCCGAACAATCAGAAACCTGAGATGACCCGAGATCAGTCGACCCGAAACCCGACCCGATTTTAAAAGATTTAAATACAATTGAACTACAATTATGTATTGTATATTTATTTCATGCATATTTTTTAAATTTTATTATTTTTATTGTGTATTTTAATTAAATTAACGACCCGAAATAAAACATGACAAAAAAAACCCGACCCGTCCCGATCCAAAATCTGAGACTACCCGATATCAGATGACTTGAATCCCGACCCGACCCGGACCCGAAGTACCCGAAACCCGAAATGATTTAAGCTCATAAGAACCCGAAACCCGACTCGGCCCGATCCGAAATGACCCGAGACCCGAAAAAATCGATAGTGTTCGACTTAAAACCCGACCCGACCCGAAACGAATCGACCCGGACCCGAACCCGACCCGTGACCTGATAATTTTTTTGGTCAAACTTACCTGACCTGATCCGCCCGAACCCGAACTGGACGATCCGCACGATTGCCTCCCCTATATATATAGAGTAAATTTACGGTGAGCTTAAACTCACGGAAGACCTCCGTGAGCTTAGCTCAAAAAGTATATTAAATGATCTTCAAATTTTAATTTTTCAATCTCATTAAATTCTTTATATTGAAATCTTATGGGTACAAAAATTTGGGATGTTTCGAGTTTTTTAAATTACTCTTTTCAATTTTTGAAAATAATATACAACCATTGAATATTTTATTATTATTTTTGAAGCTGATTTTCAAAAATTAAAAAGAGTGACTTAGAAAATTCAAAACATCTTAAATTTTTGTACCATATAAGATTTCAATATGAAAAATTTAATGAGAGTGAAAAATCAAAATTTAGAGATCATTTAGTATATTTTTTAAGCTGAATTCACGGAACTCTTCTGTGAACTTAAGCTCACCGTAGATTTACTATATATATATATAAATATATATATATATATATATATATATATTTACTATATGAATCGTATTAACACGTGGAATCTAGACCAATTTAAAACGTCAAAAATGGAAACGCATATCAATGATTTAATATTCATTTTCTGTTTTCTTTTCTTGTGGATTATTTTCCGGCTTAAATTATTAATTTAGTTGACGAATCAACACCGAGACCGCGTTACACGAAGCTCTAAGAAGAAAGAGAGAGAAAGAGATGGGGGCAAACACCGAGGCCACTAGTGTTAGAGCAAGATTATGAGGTAATTTTCTTCTATTTTTCTACTATTTTTGGATCTTCGTTTTATTAATTTTTTTCATAGTGAATCATTAATTTAGTTGACGAATCAACAATTAATTGGGATTGGATTCTACAATTTGGTTAAAAAAAATTTCATGAAGATGGTGAATTGAATACCGATTATTTCCGTGCAAGATACTTGGGGAAATTGGTTGCTATAATGCTGCGCTGACATGTGGCCTCAACTGATGGGAGTGTTAAATCTATTGTAACAGTTAGGCTTTTTACCTGTTTAAATGTGGCCTCAATTAGCTGCACTGTTGTCTAAAAGCATGATGAAATTCCAGCCTATAAGGATCAGCTTGAATTTGGTGTGACCATATGTGCTATCAAATTAACAATAACTGTAGAAAAGAGTAGAAAAGAGGCGTTATAATATTTTTAAATTGCCACATAATTTTGGGTTTTTGCTGGTTAAAGGTGAAATACAAAACTTAACAGTTGCATATGAAAAATTGTTAAATGGTGGTATATAGATGCCCTGATATGTATACTCATGATTGAAATTGTTGTTAACAAAATATATTTTATATCTGACCTTTTCTCTAACTTTTTTATTTCTATTTTTTTCTCTTCTCAATGTTGGTCTATTATTCAGCTCTGATCCGAGAAAGAGGTACAAGACATCATCATTTAATTTGATCATCAATTTCTTTGGCCTGTTTTCCTACGAGTTTAATTTATAAGACCTCTCTTTGGATTTTTTGTGTTTATGCTAATGAAATATTACTTCATTTTTGTCTCATACTTTGGTACTGATGAAACCAGATGTTTACTTACAATATTGATACATTTCTGGAAATCAGTCAAGAAATTGTAGACATCATCATTAATAACAAGGCGTGACTGGATTTAATTAGCTGAAAAGGTTGCTAATGATGTGATTGTTCATCAACTTAAAATCAAAAGTACTTCAAACATCATTGCTTCCTCATCTGGAACAAATTAGTTCTGTCAATGTTCTGGAGTTACTTCTATCATTTTCTCTTAACCAGTGATTGTGTTTTGTGAAAGCTCTAAATGAAAATACAGATAAATTTTAGGGAAAATTAGTCCCATGCCACTTTAAAATTTTAAATTTAGCAAAATGTCACTCTAAAAGTTCAACTTCATCTAAGGTCACTTTAAAACACTCAAAACTAGTATTTTACCACAATTATACAAACTTTTTTTTTTTTGGAAAAAAGTGGAATATATCCACCAGTCATTGAAACTGAGAACCTACAATAACCATAACCCGATACGGTACTAAACATCTGGTACCTAAATCGGCCTAACAACGTTCATAAAACTAAAGAACCATTACACCACACATATATCAGCAGAAAGAATTAGTTATCCAAAGAGCACAAAAACAACCTAGCAACACAGAAGAACTGAGTTTTTGAGCAACTACAATGAAGAAATAAAAACTACAAAGATAAATTGATTCAAGTAACACTAGAGTTCATTAATCTCTCTTCCAGACAAAGGAACTGTCATAACCACTCGAGTAACCTCATGTTTCCTCGCTGATATTTTCTCTACCCCCTCTTCATCTGACAGCCCCATAGTCAAATCCTGAACCCGCATAGAGAGAGCTTCCATGTCTTGTGGCAAAACAATCGATAAGTGTAACAATATAGTTTTGCCTTTGTTTTCACACCAGTATCGAGCCAAACTAATAATTTGCATTCCTATCACAGTAACATTTCTAGGTGTACTACCATTATTGAAACATAATCGATTCTGTTCGAACCAAACAGTCCAAAGAACTGCCCCCTCCCCCCTTATTAGTTCTACAACATACTGATTTTTCAAAGGAATGCCACAATCTAGATCCCATAAATTTTCAACATTATTTATTTCAAAAGAGAAATTGTTAAACCCAGCTATCCAATTTCAAATACTAGAAATATAAGGGCATGTAACAAAGAGATGATCAGTGGATTCCTCTTCAGTACAAAACATACATTGAGTACTCCCAGTCCAGCCTTTCTTTTGCAAGTTAATTTTTGTTAGAGCTCTATTTTTTCTTACAAACCAAACAAAAATTTTAATTTTTAGTGGTATATTTATTTTTCATAGTACAGAAAACTTGATATTTTTGAAACCACCAAATTCTAACCATTTGTATAAAGAGTGTACAGAAAATCTTCTCTTTGAATGCCATCTCCACAAAAAAATATCAACATCATATGCATTCAAAATAAAATTCCTAAACTTTAAATGCAACTCACTCCATTCCTTATGATATAAGCCTACCAATTGCCCATTAAAGGATAATTGCATTTGATCAGAAGAAAAAACTTGAAAACAAGAACATTTAAATTTGATGAAATAGAAAATAGGAGGGGAAATTTATGACCTAAAGAGTATTCATCTTTCCATCTATCAAGCCAAAACAAAGTTGATTTACCATCATTAACTTTTTAATTTATACTAACATCTAAAATATCCTTAGGAGAATATATTTTTTTTATAAAATGAAGAACTATTAACTTGAGGAGCTAAATCTGAATATTTAAGAAGCAGAATATGTTTCCATAATCCTTGAATTGATGGATCCTTAAGCCTTACTAACCATTTAGGGTGTGTTTGGATGGTGAAAGGATTAGTGTAAGAATAGCACTGTTTAGGTTAGTAGTTGAGAATAGTGTGAGGTTAGTAATATCTCGGGAAATATGAGAAGAGTGCCAATTTTTACTATTTCGGGTTAGTAAAATGTTGTTTGGATAAAAACTTGAGAAAAATGAAGAGAATAGTTAAAATAATTAATTATTTTTTAGTATTTTATTTAATAATAATATTTATTTAATACCACTCCATATTAATATAAAAGAAAAAAATATTTTTTTATTATTTTCACTATCCTCATAGACACTAATCCGCTAATCCAACGTTTTATGTGGATTAACGGATTAGCATTGTTCTGCTGCTATTCTCGATTTTGTTTTTGTGTTTAGATGGTTGCTAACCCGAGAACAATACTGTTATTTCGAAAACAATGCTATTCTACCCCATCCAAACACACCCTTAGTAAGCAAAGCTTTGTTTAGAACATCTAAATCAAGCACTCTTTTAATTGATTTATCTTTTTTTTTTACCAATTATCTGTAGGCAAAGAATGAAGTATCGATGTATATTTTGCTGGTTGGGAGAAATTGGAAAAAAAATAATAGATAAATCGGAAAAACCGGAGAAGGTCGGGAGGAGAAGAGAAATCAAAACAGAGATGGTCGGGAAGAGACAAGAGTGGGAGCGAAGAAATTGAAAGAGAGAGAATGATTTATCAAGGATAATTTGGATATTTTCAAAATACATCTAAAAAATACAGTTAGTTTTTACTGATTATAATTTCAAATGTAATTATACAAACTTTATACACTTGAAATTATAATCAGTAAAAACTAATTGTATTTTTTAGATGTATTTTGAAAATATCCAAATTACATTTGATAAACCATTCTTTCTCTTTCGATTTCTTCGCTACCACTCTCGTCTCTTCCCGATCTTCTCTGCTCTGATTTCTCTTCTCCTCCCAACCTTCTCCGGTTTTTTCGATTTATCTATTCTTTCTCTTCCAATTTCTCCCAACCAGCAAAATATACATCGATACTTCATTCTTTGCCTACAGATAATCGGTAAAAAAAAAAAAGATAAATCAAATCCGGAGGATCTATTAGTCAAGGAAGAATCGACGTAACTTGAACGGTGAGTGTCTTCAAATTCAATGGTAATTAAATGGTGGTAGTAGGTAGATGCCCTGATATGTATACTCATGATTGAAATTGTTGTTAACAAAATATATTTTATATCTTCCCTTTTATCTAACTTTTTTATTTCTATTTTTTCTCTTCTCAATGTTGGTCCATTATTCAGCTCTGATCCGAGAAAGGGGTACAAGACATCATCATTTAATTTGATCATCAATTTCTTTGGCCTATTTTCCTACGAGTTAAATTTATATGACCTCTCTTTGGATTTTTTGTGTTTATGCTAATGAAATATTTCTTCATTTTTGTCTGATACTTTGGTACTGATACAAACCAGATAGCACCAGCCCTTTACTTACAATGTTGATACATTTCTGCTTGATGTTATTTTTATGTAGTTGTACTGGTATAAATCTCGGACATCATCATTAATAACTAAGGTGTGACTGGTTTTAATTAGCTGAAAAGGTATATATATTACTAATGATGTGATTGTTCTCATCAACTTAGGAAATCAGTCAAGAAATTGTAGACCTTCAAAACAAGCTAGCGTTGCTCAAGCAACAACAAAAGTACTAAACATCATCTTCCTATGGAACAAATTAGTTCTGTCAATGTTGTGGAGGTACTTCTATCATTTTCTCTTAACCGGTGATTGTGTTTTGTGAAAACTCTAAATGAAAATACAGATAAATTTTAGGAAAATTAGTCTCATGCTACTTTAAAATTTTAAATTTAGCAAAATATCACTCTAAAACTTCAACTTTATCTAATGTCACTTTAAAACACTCAAAACTAGTATTTTACCATCATCATATGCATTCAAAATAAAATTCCTAAACTCTAAATGCAACTCACTCCATTCCTTATAATATAAGCCTACCAATTGCCTATTAAAGGATAATTGAATTTGATTTTAAGAAAAAACTTAAAAAACAGTAACATTTAAATTTGATGAAATAGAAAATAGGAGGAGATATTTATGAGCTAAAGAGTATTCATCTTTCCATCTATCAAGCCAAAACAAAGTTGATTTATCATCATTAACTTTCCAATTTATACTTACATCTAAAATATCCTTATGAGAATATATTTTTTATAAAATTGAGAACTATTAACTTGAGGAGCTTAATCTGAATATTTAAGAAGCAGAATATGTTTCCATAATCCTTGAATTGATGGATCCTTAAGCCTTACTAACCATTTAGGATGTGTTTGGATGGTGAAAGGATTAGTGTAAGAATAACATTGTTTAGGTTAGTAGTTGAGAATAGTGTGAGGTTAGTAATATCTCGGGAAATATGAGAATAGTGCTAATTTTTACTATTTTGGTTTAGTAAAATGTTGTTTTGATAGAAACTTGAGAAAAATGAAGAGAATAGTTAAAATAATTAATTATTTTTTAGTATTTTATTTAATACTACTCCATACTAATATAAAAGAAAATTTATTTTTTTATTATTTTCACTATCCTCATGGACACTAATCCGCTAACCCAACGTTTTATGTGGGTTAACGAAATAGCACTGTTCTCCTGCTATTCTCGATTTTGTTTTTGTGTTTGGATGGTTGCTAACCCGAAAACAATATTGTTATTCCGAAAATAATGTTATTCTACCCCATCCAAACACACCCTTAGTAAGCAAAGCTTTGTTTAGAATATCTAAATCAAGCACTCCTTTAATTGATTTATCTTTTTTTACCGATTATTTGGAGGCAAAGAATGAAGTATCGATGTATATTTTGTTGGTTGGGAGAATTTGGAAGAGAAAGAATAGATAAATCGGAAAAACCGGAGAAGGTCGGGAGGAGAAGAGAAATCGGAATAGAGAAGGTCGAGGAAGAGACAAGAGTGGAGTGAAAAATCAAAAGAGAGAGAATGGTTTATCAAAGGTAATTTGGATATTTTTAAAATATATCTAAAAAATACAATTAGTTTTTACTGAATATAATTTCAAATGTAATTATACAAACTTATACACTTGAATTATAATCAGTAAAAATTGACTGTATTTTTTTAGATGTATTTTGAAAATATTCAAATTACACTTGATAAATCATTCTCTCTCTTTCGATTTCTTCGCTCCCACTCTCGTCTCTTCCCGACCTTCTCTGCTCTGATTTCTCTTCTACTCCCAACCTTCTCCGGTTTTTTCGATTTATCTATTTTTTTTCTTCCAATTTCTCCCAACCAGCAAAATATACATCGATACTTCATTCTTCGCCTTCATATAATCGGTAAAAAAAAAAAGATAATTCAAATCCGGAGGATCTATTAGTCAAGGAAGAATCGACGTAACTTGAACGGTGAGTGTCTTCAAATTCAATTGATCTTCTGGCTAAAATCGACTAGTCAGTTTGGAAAGACGCTAAAAAATCAGATAGTTGGTTGTTGATAGATTTTCCATATCGTAGCAACAACGGACTATCAACTATTTCCTTGATTTGGTAGAAGGTCCTAACTTTTAATAAGGTTTCACTATGGTACTGTATAATGCTACAGTACTGTCTCTTACTTTATTACTATTTTATTATTATTCTCAACAATGACCGGCCAGACATAATACAGATTACAGATTAAATGGTTGGATCCAGTTATTTTGAGACTAGGGTATTTTTTGTCAAAAATTGCTACAGTCACGTGAGCATTCCGTTCTACTAAGAAATTACTTATTAATTGTGATTGTTTCTCTCTTGACACAAGAGGCGAGCAATATCTCTTTTCTTATACAATCGATTCAGTTTAAAATGAATGCTGCTTTTCTAAGAGCGATGTTGCGAACCATGCATTAATAGAAGATCTTCTAACTTGTTCATTTTAGACGCTTTCTATTTTTTACCATACATTAATAGAGGATCTAAAAAATTCTTTATGAAATAATTAATATTTTTTTAAGATAGAAACTATCAGCTATATAATTTTATTTAAAAAAGGAAAATTATTATGTTTTGTAAATCATATTTCAGTCAAATACATTTTTATTCTCCATTTCATTTGCTATTTTTTACCATGAATTTATAGGAGGTCAAAAAGAAGAAGAGATATATCAAACAAATTAAACATTAAATCTATTTTTATTTTTTAGTATAGTTTCTCTGATATTAATTACAGATTACCAACTCAGAAATAAACTGTAGTTTAATTTAATTATTTTCTTTCTTACAGTTTACATAACAGTCTATTAGTATTTTTGTAGTTTCCTCTAAGTGTTCAATTGTGAAAGAAATGGGTAAAAAATGATATAATAAAGCAATCCAGTAGTACATGCAGGGTCGGAGCTTCATTGTAAAAAAATGGGCCATGGCCCCCACTATAAATCTCAAATTAATAAGATTAATATTCATTTTCTAAATTAAATTATATTTGAGACATATAATTGATCCCCTCTACCATTTAGTACAAGTAATTAAATCTCAATAGCTCTCCCTTAATATTGTCTCAAGCTCCGCTACTGAGTACATGAGAGTCCCGCAAGCAAAGCAGACATAAAAAAAATGTACCACTGATACTGGTACAAGGCTTAGAAAATGATTTTTGATATGTGAAGTTTTAGGCGGAAATTTGTGGTTTCACTTGCAACAATTATTTACATTAGGCTTGAAATTGTAGGAGCAAAAGAAAAAAAAAAGATGTATTCAGCCTTAAATTTGGTGATTTCTGACGGGTGACAATTATCGACCCGACCCGACGGGTTAATCTGTTCTGATCCGAACCTGATCCGACTTGACATGACTCAAAAATAAATGGGTTGGGTATGGGTTTAATTTTTTTGACCCGAATCGGATCGGGTCGGGTTCGGGTCAACCCGACACGACCCGATTAAATATGATTTTTGAAGTATTTTTATGATTTAGTACCAATTAATTTAAATCTACATTAATTATATACTAATTAAGATTAATTATAAATTAATCAATATTTAATTATTTAAAATTATATTAAAATAATTAATAAATATTTAATTATTTTACATGGGTCGGGTCGGATCGGGTCGACCCGTAACTTGATTAGGTCGAGTATATGTTAAGATTTTTTGACCCGAATTTAATCGGATCGGATCAAAAATAATAATAAAATAATATGATCTGATCCAAACCCGATCCAACCCGACCCATTGACACCCATATTAGGCCTTTCCTCTTTGACGGTGTGGAGGATGATCAACAACTCCCTGGCCCATTGCGTTTTGTGTCATAATAAGCAATTAAATTTTTGAATGCTGACAGCAAGAGCTCTACTGGCGTTAATTTGTAGTTCTTCATGGTTGATCTGATGGTCTTAGAATTGTACTGCTTCAAAGAAATGATACATTATGTTCCGGGGTCCAGGCCGTACACAGGAGAATTGGGTGCAACTAGTGGTTTGAAGACGGTCCGGTCTGGTTCAAATCCGGACGGTCCACGGTCCACGATCCCGCACGGTCCACACGGGCCGGTCCTAGGCAGTCCAAATTCAAAAAAACCAAATATGTCCCATCGTTGGCCTCCGGAGGCCGGACCCCCACGGGACGGGACGGCCCACGGTCCGGTTCGAAATTATTATTTTTTTTTTATAAATTGGGAAAATTAATAATTTATCATATTTTTTAATAATATTTTTTAACTAATTCGAATTATTATTTTTAATTGTTTAAAAATCTATTAGTACTAAAAAATTAAAAAATTGCAAAAAAATAAAATTTCAGAAAATTATAAAAAATAATAAAAGTTGAAAAATAAATTTATTAATTTTTAAATAATATTTTTTATCGAATTAATTATGTATTTTTTAATAATTTAAAAATCAAATAATATAAAAAAATCGGGGGTCCGGTCCACGGTCCACGATCCGGTCTGGTCCATGGGTTCGCATGGGACGAGTCAGCACAGTCCATTTTCGGGTGAAAGGAAGACCGACCCACCATTGGATCGGATCGTGGTAGGGCACGGGACGGTCCACGGTCCGGTCCGGCCCATTGTCACGGTCTGGTCCGGGACATGTTGGACCGTCTGGTCCATTTCAAATCACTAGGTGCAACTGCTTCAAAGTTTGTTTAGCAAAAAAGTAAGAATATAATTGTTATTTCGATAAATTAATTTACCAAATGAATTTTTAACTAAGTAGAAGAGTGCTAATCCAAAGATATACCAAGTTATAAGTGATATACTTTTGGATTAGCTATCGTCGGAATAGCGATTATTATTTGATTATGTTGTATTATATTATTATATTATGATTATGATTATGATTTATTATTATATTATTATATTATGATTATGATTACGATTATAATTTAATTTTATATTATATTATATTATGATTATTATTTATTATTATTATTATTATATTATAAACACTATTAGTATTATTATATTATTATATTAATTTGATTATTATTATTTATTATTGTTATATTATAATAAATATGATTTTATTATTATATGATTATATTATGAATATAAATATAATTATTTTATTATTATATTATTATATTATTATGATTATGATTATTTATTATTATATTATTATGATTATGATTATTTATTATTATATTATTATGATTATGATTATAATTTTTTTTATTATTATTATTATATTATGATTATGGTTATATTATTATTATATTATTATGATTATGACTATAATTATTATTACTTATTATTATTTTATTATGTTGTATTATATTATTATATTATGATTATGATTATTATTATTATTATTATTATTATTATATTATGATTATGGTTATATTATTATATTATTATGATTATGACTATGATTATTATTATCATGATTATGATTATGCTTATTATTTGATTATGTTGTATTATATTATGATTATATTATTAAAATTATGATTATTTATTATTATTATTATTATATTACTATATTATGATTATATTTTTATTTTTATTATATTATATTATTATGGTTACAACTATGAATATTATTATTTATTATGATTATGATTATGATTATTTTATTATTATTATTACTATTATTATTATTATATGATTATGATTATTTTATTATTATTATTACTATTATTATTATTATTGTACTATTATTTTTATTATCATCATCATTATTAGTATCATAATTATCCATATTTTAACTATTCTGATTAACAACTGTAAAACAATATTTTCAATCTTTTGAATAGTCAAAATACCACTCTTCTAAAAAGATATTATTCTATTACTCTTCCAAAACTATTCCTTAATTTGTCAAACAAACCAAGTGTGTGTTAAACAGGGTTGTGGTATGTTAAGTGTTACTCTTATCTATAATATAATTTCATAATGACAGAATAGGAACCCCTTTTCCCTTTTTTTTTCTAATAAGCAAAAAATATATTAAAATTAAAATAATTAGGCAAATTCAGTTGAATTTCTGAGATCTAGACTAATCGTTACAGCTAGTTCCGTCCTCAGAAACTGGGGACAGACTTCCCAATAACATTCCCAGAGTAAAAACTTAGAAAATAAAAATAAAACATAATCTCGGATCATCATAGCCAAGTCCGACCCCAGACTTGAGTCGGACCTACCACCTGCGTCCTCAGAGCGAACATTAAAAAAATTCCTGGAGTCGGACATGCCAACCCCGTCCCCAGAATAAATAAATAAATAAGGTTAAACAAGCGCAACATCCACTAAATATAATATTATTTATTCCTGATTTTCCTACTATCCCTCTTGCAATCATTTACTGCATAAATCTTTACTTATAAACAATAAGATTCTATTTCAGCTGAATGAACAAGCACAACAACCACTAAATATAATTACAATGTAAATTGATATTAATGAGTAGCCTCAACCTTTCTAGATATAAAATATGAAAGAGGGGTCGGACATGCTTCCTTGAAAGTGAGCAAGTAGCTGTCAAACATCAAAATTTTCTTTTCATTGTATTTTTTTTTCAATTTTTGATGATTCATAACATATTGGTGTTATAAATAGTATTTTATAACACCTTGGATTATTACATCTTGGTTTTCTTGAATTATTACATCTTGGAATTCTTGGATTATTACATCTTGGTTTTCTTCCATTTCATTTTGTTTATTTTGTTTTCCTTCACATCACCTTTGTTAAAAGTAGAGGCTTGAACCTCCAAATAATTTTCAAAAAACGTTCTTTCTAAAATGCATGCGAGATGCAATTAATTTTTCCTAACTAGCTAATTTATGTTTTGTAGTTTACAAGACGAAAATTTTAATCTCAAATAAATTAGAATAGGCTATATATTATATTTTGTAGTACCTCAAAATGTTTCTATAATGAAGACCTATAATTTGAAAAAAAAAATATACAATATTATTCTTCGACCAAGTATATATAGAGTAGAGATACCATGAGTTTAAGCTCACGGAGGTCTTCCATGAGCTTAACTCAAAAAATATATTAAATCATCTTGAAATTTTAATTTATCATTCTCATTAAATTTTTATATGAAAATCTCATGAGATGCAAAAATTTGGAGCGTTTTGAGTTTTTTAAGTTATGATTTTTAATTTTTGAAAATCAGCTCTAAAAATAATAATAATATATTCAATATTTGAACATCATTTTGAACATGCCAACCCCATCCCCAGAATAAATAAATAAAAAAGGTTAAACAAGCTCAACAACCACTAAATATAATATTATTTATTCCTGATTTTCCTACTATCCCTCTTGCAATCATTTACAGCATAAATCTTTACTTATAAACAATATGATTCTATTTCAGCTGAATGAACAAGCACAGCAACCACTAAATATAATTACAATGTAAATTGATATTAATGAGTAGCATCAACCTTTCTAGATATAAAATATGAAAGAGGGGTCGGACATGCTTCCTTGAAATTGAGCAAGTAGCTGTCAAACATCAAAAGGATTTCATCATTTAAATTTGATATAGATTTTTCTTTTCATTGTATTTTTTTTTTCAATTTTTGATGATTCATAACATATTGGTGTTATAAATAGTATTTTAACAAAAAATATCAAATATAACATTAATATAAAATCAAATTAAACTTTGTCGGAAGGTATGATTAATTTATTTGATATTTATATTATTATGTTATTTTTAAATAAAAATAAACAATTAAGGTATAAGAAATGAAATCTATAAAACTGAAAAAACATATATGATATTTTTTTGTTAATGTTATATAGAAATTAAATACCTTCGATAATATTTAATTTGCTTTTATATTAATGTTATATTTGATATTTTTTATTAAAATATTATTTATAACACCAACATCTTTTGTTAAAATTTTCCCTCTCTTTGGCGTCAATTAGAAACATAGTTTAACCTTTTTTTGTGTATTTATTTTGGGGACGGGATTGGCATGTCCGACCCCAGGAATTTTTTTTATGTTCACTTTGAGGTAGGTTCGACCTCAGTCTGAGGTCGGATTTGGTTGTGATGACCTGAGATTATATTTTATTTTTCTCTTTTAAGATTTTACTCTGGGAACGTTATTGGGAAGTCCGACCCCAGCTTCTGAGGACGGAACTAGCTGTAACAACCAGCCTAGATCTTAAAAATTCTGAATTTGCCTATTTTTTTTTTTAATTTTGATATTTTTTTTGCTTACTAGAAAAAAAAAACGGCCCCTTTTCAGTCCAGAAGGGGTCTTATATGGGCTGCCGTGATGAGCTCATGAAAAGCATCCCACGGGAGCTAACCGGGCACTCGGGAATATGATCCTATCAACAAGCATACAGAGGAGCATGTTAGACATTCATTATTTTTGTTTCTCAGAAAGTGTTTTTTTTTTTTTATTTCTTTCTCTTTTCCATATATCGAGCCTAAGTGGAATTTTAATATATTTGTATGAATTAGGCCTGTTTGAATGATTTTTTTTGTTACCTGTTCTCGTGTAAGGGCTAGAGATAATTTCGAAAGGGTGTGCTTCTATACAACAACAACAACAACAAAGTCTTTAAACTCAAATAAATTGGGATAGACTAGAAATGAAACTCAATCGGAAAGCATAAGATCAAAGATCTTCTATAAAAATTATGATATAATAAAATAATAATAATAATATATAAATAAAGATGATAATGATAATATGCTAATAATAGTAAATATAATAATAATAATAGTACAATAAACTCTATTATAATAAAGGGTGTGCTTCTATAACTTAGATATAATTACAGGCAAATTAACATAATTTAGGCTCACTATGCTTAATAAATCGCTCCCCTTGGAGAAATTAGTACAATAAACCTCCTCATCCAGCATGTATGCCTTTTAGTAGTATGGCTTATATGCCTTTCTTCCAGCTGATGGATAGATAGTTTGAGAGTGAGAAAGAGCCATGGTTATCCTTTCTGTTTAATCAGACTTCCGTCAGCGAAAGCGCTCAGAAGCCAGGCTCTTAGGCAGTTGCTAGGGCTAATAGATTTCTGATTGCTCCCTCTTTGGCATTCTTAGCTGTTAGTTCCTTATGCATCAAGTTGAACACTGGCCTATAAATTATATATTTAAGTGTGTTACTAAACAGTGTTCAGGGAGCGAGGGGTGATCGGACTGGGGGAACGAGTGTAGTATGAAGGTGCAGAGTTGTGACTAGAGAAATGAGAGTGATGTAAGACTGATACTCAAAAAGTTTTGTAAGTTTCAGTTTCAATGTTGGTACGCATATCACCATCTATATAAGTTCGACATCTATTAATTCATTAGAAGCATATTAACATAATTAACAAATTCAAAATTGTGATCTGTTTTCTTTTGTTTTTGTTTTCTCCACTCTTGTAGATATTATCAAATTTTCAACACAGTTTTGCACTTTTGCTGACTAGTGAACAATTTCATGGTGTAAAAAATGCAGAATTTAAGTGAATGTAGTCTAAGCTATCCAACTTTTAAATATTCATAAAACTAAATTTTGTACAAGAGAATCTGCAAAACTAAAAATAAAATGTTATCACATATAGTTTTTTTTTCATTCTATAGTATGCAAAACTCAACTGCAATTTGTTTCTGTATAGGTAAGAAGATCAGAGATATTATGCAGAGATCAACTACACATTTTGAAAGAACCAAGAAAACAAGATTCAAGAAACTTAATCCCTTAAGAAACAAATTTCTTAATTGCCATCAACTGAACAAAAAATTTCCAATAAACTCATTTCTTTAAAAAAGCAAGTCAGGTCTCACTGTTCCTTATCATGCATTTGCATACACCAAGAAATCAAGAAAAACGATAAAAAAAAACTATACATAAAGAACAGTAAACAGAGAACCAGTTTCTTTTGGATTTCATTGCTATGCTAATTCAAGCAGTACTGCTCTAAACAGTCTGTTTGGATACAGCCAAGTTGCCCTCCACAGTCTCTTCGGATGCGGCCTTGTTGTGCTCTGTGGTCTCTTCGGGTGGAACCAGTCTTTCACGATGAACATAAATCATTACCATTTGTTCGGCCTCTTCTGCTTCCTCTTTCGTAGGCACATTTTGACTAAGATAACCCTTTGCCAATTGCCATCATCACTTCCCGTGATTCATTAGAGTTGGGGTTGGCCTCATGTTCATCTATAATCTTGTTGGCGAGATCTGTTGCATTTTTTTTCACCAATTCAAGGTGCTCATCCCAACGTCTGAGGTTCTCTACTGCCATGCCGAGGTAGTTAACATTCCCTTGTGGGAGGACACCATTGCCCTCAGCCTTTAACGCTGTCTGAGCTTTGATGCAATTTCTAAGAGCGTCCTCCACCAAATGATAGTGTTCTTCCATGAATAATAATTACTAATGCTATGTGGAATTGAGGAGGTGGTAGTTTTGAATTTACAGAATCATGGGTTTGAATGGGTTCATATTTATAACATTCTATGGAAACAGGTTTAGGTCTAGGTTCGATGGATTGATGTAGGCTAGCTCAGGGCAGACTATTATAGACAAGTCTCGGTCGGTAACTAAGCTTGATTTTAAAATATACATATAAAAAAGTAAATTTTTTATTTCAAATCAGAAAAATATAGTTCATATATGAGTGTCTAACCTTAATTGAAAAAATTGTGTCTTTCATATTTAATTTTAAGAATTTGACACTAGTTTATATGATGTGTCCAAGCTTGTTAAGGAGGTTGGATTCGCCACTGAGCTAGCTAGTGACGATTAGTGAATGAGAAGTGTTTGGTTTCCTTCTGTTAGGCGTTAATTTTGTTTTTATTTTATTTTTCCAGAAAAGAGCATTCTTCTTAATTTTACTGTTTTCTTGGATTATTACATCTTGGTTTTCTTCCATTTCATTTTGTTTATTTTGTTTTCCTTCACATCACCTTTGTTAAAAGTAGAGGCTTGAACCTCCAAATAATTTTCAAAAAAAAACGTTCTTTCTTAAATGCATGCGAGATGCAATTAATTTTTCCTAACTAGCTAATTTATGTTTTGTAGTTGACAAGACGAAAATTTTAATCTCAAATAAATTAGAATAGGCTATATATTATATTTTGTAGTACCTCAAAATGTTTCTATAATGAAGACCTACAATTTGAAAAAAAAATTCTACAATATTATTCTTCGGCCAAGTATGTATATATATAAAACTTAATATTCCTATCGAAATATTCATTAATTCATTGGTGCTTCTCGAGTAGAGTTACATGCAACATTCATTTATTATTACTTTAATCAGACATTTTAGAGAACGTTGTTTTTACAGTTAAATAATGATCATCTGATATACTTTATTAATTTTTCTAATGTTAAGTTTTAATGTGATTATTTTAATTGGTCAATCAACCTTTATATTGGGGGCTGCTTTTGTCAGCGGCAAATTTACTGGAATAACTTTTTGTTACTTTCTTGAGAAACTTATCCTAAAGCTGTTCCACTCTTCATTGAATTTTGTATCCCAGTGTAATCTAGTAAAATTTGTTTAAATAAAAAACAACAATATAAAGCTAAATTACATATTATGACATCTCTCTTGTCCGAGCGTAAAGAGCTGATTAAATATAATTCTAATAAATTTTTAGCATATTTAACTTAAATCTTTATCATTGACCACTTGCAATTTTTATCGCATACAATAATATGTCAAGTTTGTATTTGAAAGTATTATTTTTTAAATCAAATTAGAATACGTATTTATAATATATTTAAACTAGATGCGGCAGAACTAGAACTGATACTCGACCCAACTTGACCCAATTAAATCCATGACCTAACAATCTTGCTAAGTAATATTGATCCGACCCGACTCAACTTGAACCTACCCGAACCAACCGACCCGCCTAATTGTAACCTCTAATTTAAACCATACATTATGTTAGAAATATCAAAATATCTCAGAATTTTATACATAATATAAGCATATGATCCTAAGATTAAAATGCGTTCTAATTCCTACACATGAGAGGTGCATTGAACAAATTTACCCTTTTAATGCTATAGTTTTTCTTTTTAAATACTTAGCTGCCACGTTCATAAACAATGAATTAATAAATTCAAAGTGAATCTTACCTGTTCAAGCAAGATAATTGAACCAAAATACTTAAAGTGATATTTCAATAAAAAAATTCAAAGAAGACGCTTTGTATTCAGATAACTAAAAAGATTAGTTCTTAAATTTCTTTAACACTTTTTTTCATAATTGACTTTCTTTTATTGAGAATATTGTTACCTATGAAGGTTAGAATTTTAAAGTTTGATAATTAAATTTTGATCAAAAGGAAACTGATTGATTTATTTATTAATAAGATAATAAAAAACCACGAACTAGTCTAATTGAGTTAAAAATAGCAAGAAAATGAATATTTATTTTTGTTGGTCCTAAATTCATTTTTTAATGAAAAATAAAAAATATATATTAACCGTTCTTCAAAATCTTTCATTTTGATCTTTTAAATTTAAAAGCAAATGTGGCTCTCGGTTGTTGTATTTTTTTTCCTTCTTTTTTTTTTTGAGAGAGAGAGGTATCGTCTATAATCTTTGTTCACAAAACCGTAGTACCTGGAGAGTGTTCAGAGGAGTTGGGGTGTTCGGGAATCGGATGTTAGTGTGTAAAGAAGGGTAATTCTGTCATTTAGAAGTTTTAAATGTGTTCGGAGCGTTTTTAACGCTGCCCAAAGCAGCGGCACCAAATTTGCTGTTATTCTTGGAGAATAATAGGTCCGTTATTTATTCTAAAAAATAGAAAAAAAACCTAAAAATAAATTATAGATATATTCTTTTATTTGTATATTGATAACCCGTTAAATTTTATATAATTTCATAAATATTTGATATTTCATCAAAGATCATCAAATTTAACGATCTTTCACTAATATTTACAAACGGTTTTAAATTAACGGTCTTTGATGGATTATGAAACGTTAATAAAATTGTATGAAATTTGACAGACTATCAATGTATAAATAAAATAACATATTTATAAAAAAATCTATTTTTTAGTTTTTTGAAATAAATAACGGACCCTATTCTTCTACTAGAATAACAACATATTTGGAGCCCAAAGCAGCGCTCTTTATATTGACACAAAACTAGTATAACAATACGCATGCAACTTTTACAAAGTTGTTTGATTAGTACAATTGATCATTCACATGCGGCTATTATATTTTGAGATGACAGGCCCCGATTATGTTAGAAAATTTAATGTAATTATATAATATATTAAAGTAATTTTATTATATATCTAATTTTTATGGTACATTCTATATTTACAGTATATATCTGTTTGAAAAATATTACTTAAATACAAAATCTAAAATTATAGATGTATTTGTAATGGCTTAGATCGAATGTGTATCAAGTTTGAAGCAATTTAGAGATTAATTGTTCATCACAATATCATTAATTAAAACTACACCATTAAATTTTAAAATTATATGATGAGTCATAAAATCTTTTTTATATTGAATAAAATTTAATACACGTTCTATTTCTATTCAGATTATTAGAAACGCATTAGAAGGGTGTAAAAAAAAACACCCAATTACGCAACAAACAAAATAATATCTTTATCATTTTACATGTATTCTTATATTATCAACTCAGTTTGTGAAAAAGTACCTACATGTGATAACCCTTTTATTTTTAGTTTTGCAAATTCTATTATACAAAATTTTAGTCCCTTGATTATATGAACGTATATTTCTTCGATCTGCCTATCATACCAATTTGGGGCGTCTTATGTTTTTATAACAACGTTATTTGAAATTTGTGCTGATAAAGTACAGAGATTTGAACTGTACCAATTAGTTCATGTCAGCAACAGCCGTACAGTCAGAATTGATGATTTTTTTAAGGCAAATTCCAAATTTTATTTGATCCGTTATATCAATTTCAATTACCCACGAACACCAAAAGTTAAGAAAGTAAGAAACTGATAAATGTATCATTCACTTAAAATTCTGCATTTTTAAAAGATAATACTGTTCACTGGCATGGTCAGCAAAAACACAAAACTGTCTTGAAAATTGACAATTTCTAAAGAGCGGACAAAACAAAAAAAATGGATAACAATTTTGAACATGCAATTATGTTAATTTTCCTGTAATAAATTAGTGGTATAATGTCTCGAACTTGTAAATTATGTTAATTTGCCAGTTATCATGTCCGAGTTAGGGAAGCACGTCCTTTCAGAATTATCTGTAGTTTTCGATGAACGGGTAACATAAACTTCATTCACACAAATAAAGCAAAACGCCACTTAAGCTTGATATATTGAAAAGAAAAGAAAAATTAAAGAAGACACTTTCTTTAGAGAGAAAAATAATTAACGCCAAGATATAAGGAAACCAATGCTTCTCAGTTCTCGTTTACTGCGCAGAACCTAGGCCTAAACTTGGGTGAAGGAGCGAAGCCTTCTACTCCTTAGAAGTGTTTTCATAGAACTTTATAAATCACCCAACCCCTGTGCTGAAAGAGTAGTCCATATGATTTTATGATATAGAAAATTATGAGGGGTGCTTATGCATAAATGCAATCATAATAGTTTGTGGGTCTTTTCGGTAAAATTGTATTAAAACCCAGTTAGAGTAACAGAGTTGTAACTCGGAGTTGTAATGAGACAGAAATGGAAGTTAATCCATCCTATTCATTCCTGTTTTCTCTTTATTGATAGTTATACTCAATTTACTGACACCATAGTCGTACAAATCCAACATTTTGCAGTCAAGGCATAAACTGAAGTCAAAATGTTACTGCATTGAATCAACGCGGACTGAAAATATGTATTTTTTTTCTTTTTTGAGAAAATGAGCTGGACAGTGTGTTATTTACTGGCATAAACTAAAAAAGTTACAGAAAATATTTATATGGAAATATTTTTATCCCTGCAGCCCCAATAGTTTCTGTTTTGAAAAAATGATAACTCAATCACTCTCAAATTCCCTCCTGTTTCTGATATGAACCAATTTCTTGTGTTCTTTAATTCCCAAAGGCCAAAATCTTCCTCAGAAATGCTCAAGGCCTTGGTATCAATCAATAAATTCTGTAACCATCTACCAACTGTTCAATAAATGAGGTTTTGACCAGATTGTCAATATAACGTCTCTTAATCAGCAATAAATGCTGTATTCATGTTTTTTTAGTGATTTTATGCTCGTTCAATTACAGATGTTACAGGCTATTAAACTGTAATTTTTGAATGATATGATGTTATTTCAGTTCATAAGTCTTCAAAGTGAAAGATGTAGGTAGGATTTATGAACTGTTTCTGAAGCAGCCCAATAGTAGAGAATACAGCAAATAAACAAAGAGAAAAGTTATGTACCGCTGCCCACTGGTACAAGGCATAAAAGAATGATTTTTGGTATGTGAAGCACTAAGTAAAAGATTTGTCATTTGTTTGTAGTTGAATCATAATCTAAAGTCAACATGTTGCAGAAACACATTAGAAATCTGCACTGGTAAAATTGATGCCTCCAATCACCTAAGTTTGCTTTTGTTTGCTGATAAAAACCATTTTTTTGTGTTCTTCAACACCCAAAAAGCACTTCCATAAAAGTTCATGGCCTTTGTATCAGTGGTTTCATAGTGAGGTTTTCCCTAGATTTACACTTTGACACCTCTTGATTTGGCAATAAAATGAATTTTTTTATAGATTGAATGTTCTTTGTACCAGCGGTTGGGTGGCTGCAGTGAAAATTCATAATTTGAATCCAACACGATTATTCCAGATTGATTTCTTTTTTCAAGTCTACCCACTTGTGAACACACCCAACTAAGCCAACCCATCATTTTTTATATGCAGTTAACACAGTTTGTAGTTTTTACTAATTTCCTATTATAAAGTTTTTATAATTTAAAATTTATTTTTAACAAGTTAACAATGCTACAACTAATGAAAAAATAAATAACAAAAAAATTAAACAAACAAAATAATTTAAGAAATGACTAAAATACAACATTCTTTTGCCTCGTAATTAATCAAATGGGGATACAAGTTAATCTTACTGATATGTAATATTTCATTTGTGCCCCTATCATTGCTTTGTTAGTTTGAGGGCCAAACAGCCTTTTTTCTATTCCCTTCGCTGAAATTATGACTTCCGTTTCCAGATGGAATATAACAATATCTTTTTTTTTCCTGCCCCTCCCCCTTCTTTGTGGGTGTTGTTCCTCATCTGCTGTTTACATTTTTCCTTGGCGACGAAATTGAAGTCGAAACACATTGCACTCGTGAGAACAAAAGTCAGGAGTATTTTTTCTCCATGATGATGGTTATGTGTGTAATGTAAAATAGCGTTATGCGATACCCTAATTAAAAATAATAAAAAAATATTAAAGTACTCTTATATCAAATCTTGGAACATTTAAGCTACAAGTCATTAAGGAGCTGCTGGAATAGCGCATCAAAATTTCACCATCCTTTGCAATATTAGTACTAAAGTTATAACTCAGATTTCACTCTAACAATATAGTTTTTAAATAAATAAATAAAAATATATTTTTTTAAATATATTTAATAAAATTTCACATTAAATAAAAAATTAAATATAATTATTTAAATGCTAAAGATATAGACAATAATATTTTTTATTATAAATAATATAATTAAATAAATGATGATTTATAAAAGCCTTATAAAATGTTGGATAAACTTTGATAGTTATTGTTATCTTAATTATATTATACACATTATTTTTAATGAGGAGAGAGAAAAATTACACATGAACCTTTAGATTCTAGTATATGAAAAAACTTAATCAAAATTAACGGTGAAGAAGTCTTGATAATATGACATGTATAAGAAATTAGAAATTAACTCAATTATGGAGTATAATATAATTACCAAGTCTCAACTCTCAACTCTCAACCAAACTAAAAGAATCAAGAAAGGAAAGAACATTAAATTCAGAATGCTTTCCTTCAAAAAAATGAGGGGGAAATCCAAACCTAACGATTCTCACTCAGTAACTCCTAAATCCTAATCACTGAACCTAGTCACCTAGCCTAATTATTCAAACCACTGTCCCTTCAACCCAAATCACTATCTCTCCTAGTAGGAGCAACATGGATCAAGACGGAGATGAAGAGATGCCTTTGGCTTACATTGATCTCAGCTTTCGTTTGGCTAACATTGATCTCAACATGCCTGCACCAGAAGTGACAGAGGAGCGTAACATCGGCGCCACCAAAGATGCAGCAAAGCACAATGCAGATGGAGATGCAGGCAAAGTATTGTGGGAGGATAATACAGATGCAAATGAAGACCTAAATAAATTCCTCGAACTGTCCCTTCAAACCCAAACCACCATCTCCTTTGATAGGAGCAACAAGTCTCAAGATGAAGATGATGGTGGGGCCCATGTGATAGATGGAAGCAACATGGCTCAAGATGGAGACAAGAGTGGGGCCCAGCTGATAGAGGGAATCAACAGAGGTCAAGGTAGAGACAAGGTTGGGACCCATCTGATAGGGGCAAGCAGCATGGCTCAAGACAGAGATGGGAGTGGGGCCCATGTGATAGGGGAGGAGAAAAGGGCTCCATTACCGGCTTTGTCTGACATTGATCTCGACTTGTGTTTGGGTAACACTGATCACAACTTGCTTTCGGCTCACATTGATCTCAACATGCCTGCACCAGAAGTAGCAGAGGAGCATGACATTGTTGCTGTTAAAGTTGCAGCAGAGAACAATGCAGATGCAGACAAAGAGGCATCGGAGGACAACATGGATATTGTAATTGAAGAGACATTGGAGGATGAAACAGATGTAAATGTGGAGATATCAGAGAACAATACAGATGCAACCGGAGATTCGATGGTGCTTCAAACAGATGCATCCGATGAGACAATGGAGCAATACACGTCCATATCTGAAGGGACAGTGGACCAAGAAATGGCGGAACCTGAAGAGACAGTGGAGCAGATCACAGCTGCGTCATACACGGATTCAAACAGACCTTGCCAATTGTAATGGCATGAAAATATCTGGGGATGCATGTAAATTCAATGAAATCTTGTTCGGTATTGGTGTTTCTTGATAATTTCTCTTTCTTTTTTCATTTTTGGTTTTTGTTGATATCTGGAACAAACAATTTTGAGATACTGAAATGCGTTGCTCAAGGAATGATTTTTCTGAAATATTTTCTTTGAGTCCATATAATAATCCATAGAGTTACTTTCTAAGGGATAAAATTCGGAACATTAGTGTAATGTCTCTGATCTTACAGCTTGATTGGGAAAGAAATTCCGGTTTAGTATGTTTGTTTTCTTTTTCAGATCTTTTAAGCATTACTGTTAATAACAGTTAGATTCATACTGTGCAGTTTTAGTGCTTTTCAGCGTTCAAAAACTAAAAAACTTGTGTGATATAGAATTGCCAAACCAATAGTCCTAGAAATTAAACTTAAATTAAGCAGTTCAATATCTCTGATCTTACAGCTTGATTGGGCAAGAAAAAACTACGGTTTAAATTGTTTGTTATCTTTTTCAGATCTTGTAAGCAGTATTTTTAACAGTTAGCTGTGCATTTTAGATCTTTTCAGCGTTCGAAAGGTAAAAGGATTACGTGATATATAATTGCTAAGTCAATATTCCTAAAAATTTAACTTAAAAAAATCAGGCGGTTCAACCACTTATACCTACTAATACGATATGTGAAACATTAGCAAAATATTTGACACTCTTCGTATTTCAATCTTGATGTAGGAGTCACAATGCTTTTGAAATACACATTGTCATCGCCCTGATAGTAATTGCTGATGGGGAATGAGGTAACATAATTTATCACAAAATTAAAAAAAAAAAACTAAAAAAGGGCATCTTAATAGTACAGTTAAGTTGATAAATTTCGAGTGACCAAAAGCATCTGGTTGTTGGTTGATGGAGGTTTTTTGTGAGAACTCAAAAAGTATATTAAATCATTTCTAAATTTTAATTTATCACACTCATTAAATTCTTTATATAAAAATCTTGTGGGAGACAAAAATTTGAAGTATTTTGAACTTTTTAAGTCATAATTTTTAATTTTTGAAAATCAGCTCAAATAATAATAATAATATATTTAATACTTGAACATCATTTTAAAAAATTAAAAACGATAATTTAAAAAACTCAAAACACTCCAAATTTTTACATCCCATGAGATTTTCATATAAAGAATTTTATAAGCATGATAAATTAAAATTTGAAGATGATTTGATATACTTTTTGAGTTAAACTCACGGAAAGCCTCTGTGAACTCACGGTATCTTTACTCTCTATATATATATCAATATATATATATATAGAGAGAGAGAGTAAAGATACCGTGAATATATATATATATGGAGTAAAGATACCGTGAGCTTAAGCTTACGGAGGCTTTCCGTGAGCTTAACTCAAAAAACATATCAAATCATCTCAAAATTTTAATTTATCATTCTCATTAAATTTTTTATATGAAAATCTCATGGGATACAAAAATTTGGAGTGTTTTGAGCTTTTTAGGTCGTGGTTTTTAATTTTTGAAAATCAGCTCTAAAAATAATAATAATATATTCAATACTTGAACATCATTTTAAAAAATTAAAAACGGTAACTTAAAAAGCTCAAAACGCTCCAAATTTTTGCATCCTATGAGATTTTCATATAAAAATTTAATGAGAATGATAAATTAAAATTTCGAGACGATTTGATATGTTTTTTAAGTTAAGCTCACGGAAGACCTCCGTAAGCTTAAACTCACGATATCTTTACTCTCTCTCTCTCTCTCTCTATATATATATATATAAACTAGATATAAACCAGTTTTATTTTTTAAAAGAAACAAATATGAGTACATGTGTCACATCCCGATACCAATAGGATTTGCATATTCTAAACAACTACCAAAAAGATGACAACAAGAAGTAATTTAACAACATTGACAGTTCCATAAGCAAACTGCAATTGGCTCAAAACATCAAGAAAATAACCATTACAAAGAATACTTGTGCTGCCAGGCGATTAAAAGAATAGCCAGTGATAGATCCCCATGTAAGCACCTGTAAATCCACCAGATCTGCAACCTCCGGTCCTAAAACCTGATAGGCAAGGAATAAACAAAAAAGGGCAAAATAACAAGTAAGAAGAATTACTCTTGATGGGGGGAAAAAATTGAAGTTACAAGTACACTTATATTTTTGACACTTTAACAACAACCCAGAAAGATTAATCTATTAATCGCTAAAATGAAATACTCCTTACTAGTTCTATCATAAATCTTCCAAAGTTCCAATATATCCTCAATACAGTTACAAGAAAAAAGAAATTTTATTTAATTAGCAATCTAATTCCAAATAAACTACATAAAGAAGTTTACAAACAAATGATCTACTGCTGCTGCATCATGACAAAAAGTGCAGTTTGCCTGAACCTTTTTTAGTTAAGTTTGGCCAAAAGACAGCAAAGCTCATTAGATTCATTTACATGCATTGACTTTATCAGAAAAATACCTTGATTCAATTTCCGAATTAGAGTTCTACAAGAGAGGCAGGGGTATACTTTACATGCATTTACTTTCTCTTCAGAGAGATACCTTGATTTAATTTCCAAACTAGAGTTCTACAAGAGAGGCAGGGGTATACTGGTCAATTTTGTCATAATTAAAGTAGTGTTTTTATTGTAACCAAGTGATGTTGGATCAATCTTTACAACATCAAAGGTATATATGAAGATGGAGTTGAAAGACTTGAAAGAGAAATATAATATGATACGGTCTAGGGAGAGAGATGAAATACAAAATGAGTGTGGCACATATGAATATATCATAATCCTTTCCTTGTTATAGCCTTAGATGGTAGAACATATAAATATATGACATAATCCTTTTCCAAAATAAGTTCAGAAAAGATTATGCATTGAAATAGTCACTACCATGATATTGACTATGTTCTGGAATAGTGTACTGGTATAGTACTGGTATACTGATGTTTACCTTACTGGAGCTTACTACTAGCAACAAAATTGATCAAATATGTATCCTTGTCACAAGGCTAAGCATAAACATAGTATTTAAGAAAAAGCTGGAATTTTGTCTGGCTTTTATTAATCTCATGTGGATTAATATATTACTGAAACACATGGGGAAAAAATTGCCTTAGTCTTTAGTACCAATCAGTAGATATGAATACCATTGATTCAGCCAGTAAGGTTTAGGCCTTAAGCAGCAATAAACTTAAACATTATCGTCTACCAAACAAAGAAAAAGTTACTTTAGCAGTAGAATTCACAAGTTGAAATGGAGCAAATGATTTCAAATAAGATTGGGTATGTTAATTCTCAGTTATGGAAAGAGCTGAACTACAGAATCAGCATGCACCACATGAAAAGAACAGCAACTGCAAACAAGGGTATCCATGTTAACATATCCCAGAAACAAATATAGCAAAAAGAACAAACTACTTCAGTCTCACTGATTTCAATTTTCAATATTGATACCTCAGTCACTCTCAGTTTTCTCTTCTTCAGTCAAGCCAACAATTTTCTCAAGTTCCTTCCATTTCCCAACAAAGTCCTCTGGAAATTTGTGCCTCAACCCGGTAACAATCCTTTTAGCATCTCTCTTCTTTTCTTCTTTCATCAGCCCCCAAACCAAACGCTTCACTGTAGTAAGATCTGGTACTATCCTTCTCTTGAGCCCGTCGTCAAACACCTCTCGTGCATCATCAAATTTACCGTGTTTGCACAAAAGACTTATAAAATACCTATACGTTACATAATTTGGTACACAGTCCTTCCCTTCTAATCCCTTAAAAACTTCCATGGCTTCATCAAATCTTCCATTTTCACAGTAAGCTCTGATCAAATTGTTATATGTTATGGTATCTGGTTTCAGATTTGCTGCTTCAATTTCAGAGATCAACTCAATCACATCCTCTGGCTTCCCATGTGTAGACTTATACATTCCACGCACATTATACGCGGTTACATCTGGTACAATCCCCTTTTCACACATTTCCTTCCACAGCTCCTCGGCTCTCCAAGGCTTATTTTCTTTGTAAAATGAATCAATGATAGTGGTGTAAATAACTTCATTCACGGAGATGTGCTTCTCCTCCATCTGCTTCAGAATTGGAAGCGCCTTTTCAGCGCCACCGCCAGAGATACACAGAGATTTGATGAGGATGCCATACGTGGTATTGTCAGGGGCGACTGATTTGGATTCCGGGAGAGAGGTGAAGAGGGCAGGGATCTCACGAGATAGATCGCGGGAATGGCGATTGAGAGGGGTTAGGAGGGAGTTGAGAGCATCGGTGGAAGGGGATGGATGGCAAGTGAAAGCGTCGAGAGCTTCTTTGAGCATACCTGAGTAAGAGTAGAGGTAGACGACGGAGGCGAGAGTGGCATCGGATGGGGGAGGCGAAGTGGACACGAGAGGGGAGAGGATGGAGTTGATCCCCGCCGCATCACCCCTGCGCGCGAGGCGGCGCACGGTATTTACGGTTGATTGGGGAATGGCAGATGTGGCGGTGGAGAGGTGACGATGGAGGAGGTGGCGCGTGGCGGCGGAGAGAGCCATGGAAACAAGTACCGAAGCGAGAATCGGAGTGTGCAAGGGTTTCTTAATTATGCTTTGCAACTTCCAAGGGTTTATCACATTAGATGCTTCGCGAGGGTTTAGACTCGGGTTGGAACCGTGTAGTATACTGGTGGTCACGCGTCACTCATCACGTTAGGTCTCTAGTTCTCTCCACCATAGTACTTTTTTTTTTTTAACAATGTATGTACGCCACAATGCCACACACACTCACACCTCTTTTATCCGCCCCAGCAGAATTTGTTCCCCCAAATTTCTTTGAATGTAGATCTTAAGAAGTAATTTGGAGGTTAAAGTATCAAACCTATATTAAAACCTCTTTTATAGAATCATTACACACGGTTATCAAAGCTGCTTTTATTTTCTTGATGAATGTAACCACTACCCACTTCAGAGGATATGCACCCCTCTTCTTTGAAGATTTATGTCTTTATCATCTGCGCTACGCATTGGTGGTAGAGAACAATAGTACCATCTGATATCATATTATCATTAGATAGGAGACAGAATTATATATGACCCAATGGGATCACAGGGTTCCACTCAAAATCTTTACATAGCTAATTTTGTAGACCAATTTCTTAAAATTGATCATAGGCGGAATATACATTAAAATTTTAGAATAATTACCCCATTAAAATGTAAAATAATTATAAAGAGAACTTCATTGATTCATTTAATTCTAATTACACCGATTGAATCACTGTTTTGTAGTTAAAAAAATATAATGACTCTACTAAAATTAAGTCTTGATTCCGCCACTGCATTAGATCTGGTATCATAATACCATTTGGTTCGGTACCATCGATTCGATGCAATGAAGTCATGGAAGTGCAATTTTCATAAATCATCCGTCTGATTAGTCATAGTCTCATAGACGACCAAGATCAGGACAAATGATAAAATAGAACAGTCGAGATCAGTTGTTTGAATCAGAAGTTTCGAATGAACTAATAATGGAAGCTGAGTGTTACAAGAGGAGAATTCGCGGGCTAATTACAAGTAAAATCTCACGAACATAGAAAAGAGGCCCACTGGACCTAGGCCTAGTAGCTCTGTTTTTATGGCATCCATCCCCTCTGGACACTGAGGCTCCAAAACTCCAAGTCTCGTAAAAAATAAAATAAAATAAAATAGTTACTTTTCGAAGTTTTTATATTAACATTTGTTTTGTTGTGACTATCTTGTTATGATGTCCTTTGTTGTGACTACCTTGTTATGATGTCTTTTTTGTGACTACCATGAACTTATATAGGGGTCAGGGTACGTTTGTACCCTTTCAAACTAAAAAAATAATTTGAAGGGTTCGCGAGCCGTTGATTTTGCATCGAGATTCATACTTTTAAACAAACCTTGAGGTTTGAGATTCGCATTTTCAATGATTGTTACGAATCTCGATGTAAAATCAACGGCTTGCGAACCCTTCGAACTATTTTTTTGATTCGAAGGGGTGTGAACATACCCAAGTCCACTTATATATGATATCTTCAATGGTTTCAAAAAATAAATAAAATCATATATTCATATATTGGAATGTTAGTATAATTTCTCAAATATGAAACTATTTATCATGACTACAATATAAATCAAAAGATATGGTTGGAACTTGGAACATGGTGCAAGAAAATAATAGGAAAAAACCTAGCAAGTTTGTATACTTCTCGTTGTCTGTTTGTAAAATTCAAGCACCAGCCTGATTCAAGTTGTTGAGTAGTGGATCGGATACCCTGCCATAAAAAACTATGATATATCATATTTCTGATTCAAGTTTGTTTGTAAATTTTAGCTACACAGACTTATATGAGTGGGTGTACTTTTTGTCAGTCCCATTCATCGTGACATAAAAAAGTGGTCTTCCATAAAAATTATAGTAAAATTAAAACGGCTGTGATTAAACGCATGAGTTGTTATTAATAAATTATTAAGTCCAAACTCCTAAGTGATCCCAGACCCAGACCAAAAGAACTAAGTTAGGCTGCAAACACATTTCTTTCTCTAGTTATTGAACAACCAAGCCTTTTTCTCTCTAAAATCGGGGGCGGGCCTATGTGAGGGTAAGCTCAGATCCGTATCGTTGCTTTATTTTAAAATTTAGCTACCATAACATTAATATTTCTGTTGGACTGAGAGAACTAAAGAACAGTTTACATAGAGGCGCCGTCGCTTCACTTTAACTTGGACTGTGTGATAATGTTATTTTCTTAGACATATTGTAGTGTACCGTCGCTTAGTTGTTATCTTGGATCCGCCCCGTCTAGAATGATCCAACATTAAAAAGTAATCCGATTACAAGTTCAAAAAACAAACGTCATCCATCGAAACAAGACGGCATATCTCCTCTATGATTGATTAATCATACTAGACTGCGCGGTGTTTACACCAATCAAACAGTACATACAATAGGAGATATTAAGTACATAAAATTAAAGAAATAATGAAACCAAATGGTCCAACTCTAACAAAATCCACATCGATTTTATTAGTTCGAAAGCAACAAAAATCAAAAGGAAAAGCTAGGTTCGATTTTCTTCCATTCATCCACTGCAGTTCCTGTCACTACCTTCCTCACGCTGCTAACCACCTTCTTTGCTTCCTCCTCCTGAGACAAATTGAGCAAACCCTCCACCAACTTTCTGACAGCCTGCAAAGACAGGGCGCAGTTTTTCTTAGCAAACTCCTTGTATACCTCCACTGCAGGAAGGAACTCTTCTTTCTCGACCAATCCCTTGATCAACACATTATAGGTCACAAGATTTGGTGTGATGCTGGCACCATTTTCCAGCTGTACCTCCGTGATTTTCTTGAAACTCTCAAGGCTGAATCAACCTGCCCTTTTTTTGCAAAAAACATCAATTATGGTGTTAAAGGTCACAATGTTTGGGTTTATTCCATTTGAAATCATGACTTCAAGAAGCTCCTCAGCCTGCAAGCTATTTCCTTTGTTACAGAGAAGCTGAATTCGAAGATTGTAGGTGGTCATGTTTGGCCTTACTCACTTTTGATAAATCAGTTTCAAGAACTCATTAAACCCTGAGAATACCTCATTGTAGGAAATGATATTCGGCTCAACTCCTTTCTTTGGCATTTCATCGAGCACTGCACGGGCAGTGTTGACCTTACCTTCAGAAGAAAGGCACTTAAGGAACACATTGTACGAGGCAGTACCAGGTGAAAAACCAAGCTCAATCGGAAGTGTGTTGAATGCTTTATGCAACTAGTCAAACTGTTTGTTATCAAAATATGCTCAGAGAAGAGCAGAGAAGGACCGATCGGTCACTGACTTGATCTGATTGAATGTGCGCACAGCATGATCCATCATGCCAGATTTCGAATAGAGAGTGAGGATACGAATCAGGAAACCCTCGGAAGGAGAAGGAAAGGAGGCGAGAGAAGAGGAAAGAAGGGACTCGATGAGGTCATTGCGGCGGGACGAGGCGAGGCGGTGGATGGTGGAGAAGTAGATCTCACGGTCGCCGTGGAAGTAGCTTTTGCTGCCAGCAGATAGGAAGAGAGAAGCGATGCGATCTGGGTCGGTTTCCCGGAGAATGGCATTTTTTAGGTGCTCTATCCGGTTGGAGGATGCTGGTGGGGGTTCCGATTGCGGGACTGGAGTGGCGGAGTAGAGACGGGAGAGGAGGAGACGGTGGTGGCGGAGTTTAGGGTTCAAGCGGAGAGCTGCTGACGCCATTGTTGAAAGATCTGGGGGTTTAAGAGTCGGAATTCAATTAAAAAGATGTTTGGCTATTTCACCAGTCAAAATAGAAATTCCTGTTAGAGATGATTTCCTTCGCGGAATCAAATCGGCAGCTCTTCAAAGTTCAAACCGAGCAGAGGCTGTTTTTCAGAATCTGATGGTGAAAATTAGATCTGTTCAGCTTGTGTTTCAGAGATTTTCGATTGTTCGATTTGAAGAACAGATTCATGCTCTCTATTCTGAAGAGCAGCATATGTCCGTTTGACATTTTATTCTTCGCATGTACAAAGTAAGATTTTCAGTGACGGGAACAGTGTTGAAATTTGCGAATAAAACAACTTTAGTGAAGGCCTGAGGGGTTCGAATTTGCTGTCATAAACACTGTGGTGGGAAAAATATTATCAGATTTTGACTGTCAGATTTACTTAAATGGTCGTTATTAAATATAAAAATTATTATTATTAAGTGAATCTCATAATAAATATAAAAAATATATGATAATAATTGTCATAAAAATAAGTATAACAGCGGATGACGTGAGTCGAGTGACCAGGGGCAGGGTGTGTGATTAAACACTAACTAAACAGAATCGATCCGTTCAGTAAATATGTCATGTTTAATTAATCTTAAATAAATCATCTAGGTTAGAATATTGTGAATCGACAATAGACGTGCAAATATGGATAATTTATGGTTTCTTAAGAAATCAAACTATTAGACGTTCATTTATGCATCCCAACTTTTAATTTTCTTTTGAACTATGTGTGTTTATATTCTTCTGCAAACAGAAAAGTGAGGTTGGCTCCTTTCATCCTTTTTCTTTTTCTTTTTGAAATGTTATGGAGATGCTAAAATCGATACTAAACGGATTTTTAAAATTGATTATTATTTCTGTTAATAATTGTATTATACAACTTAGTACATTGTATTGTACTTTTATTATTTAATTTAGATTATTAATATGAATAATATTTTATTTAACGTGAACAACAATAATAATATACAAAATGAGTTACATAATAAAATCACATTGACATGATGATAACTTATTTAACATAAATAAAAAGTTTATCGTTTTTTATATCGTTATTGACAGTTGTGTATCAGCTCCATTTTTTGTCATTCTCTTTTCATTCATTATGGCATTTCATGGAGCAACTTGACGACAAAATTAAATTGAAAATAATTATCTTACAAAAAAGAGAGGTATGGGGAGGTGAGTTGCTCTTCGGCAAGATTTTATGGATTAAGACCTTAATCCATACTAAGGTGGAGTTCGGCATAACAGATTAAATTCTTAAGGAGGTAAAAATTTTAATCCATACTAAGGAGGTGGTGCACGTATAAGTTCCATAATTAAGAAGGTGAGTAGGATTAAGATTTGAGCAGTTAAGGAGTCTACAGAAAAGCTTAATCCATGCTAAGGAGACTGTATTCGACAAGATTAAGAAATAAAGGAAGTTAAAGGAGGTTTAAAGAGGATTAAGGAGGCTTAATCTGCAGTTACCAAACGGCCTGGATTATTAGATCAATTTCAAAACTAGATGTTAAGGGAGTAGATAGATATACTGATATCAATATCGTGGCCAATATCAACTTTGTTGTTTGTCATCAATATCAGCTTAATTATTTATATTAAATGAATTATTTCTCATAACAATAATAATAATAAGTTAATTGTACGATTTATTTTAGATAATACTTTCATTCAACTTAAATGAATTATTATTCATATTTTTAATTAAATAATAAAAATAATATATAAAATAATTTACACAACAAATTTATTATTATAAATAATAACTTCATTTAACTTGAATAATAAAATTAATAACTTCATTTAACTATGGTCCAGCACAAGCGGCTGCAAATTAATCAACAACCTCTTTGTAAAAAGAATTATTTTATTGTAATACTGTGTGAACTTACAAAAAGACGCGTTGTTGAAATTTATTTGTTCATATTGAATTAAGTTTTAGCAAGGGAGTAATATCACATGCATGGCACTATATGTATCTTTAACATTAAATGACTTCCTAAATATATAGGAAGTTTTTATTGGGAATGGCAATGCCTTTAACATTAATTAATGTTCCACGACACTAAATCTATAGCATTAAAATTTAACATTCATTATTTTTTTTGAACGTTAACATTCATTCTCAATACTTGATTTTTTTTCTCAAATCCCTTGTTTATATTTGCCCTGTACATATCTAGCGGACATTTTCAGAAAATTAATTAACAGGCAATAACAAGAGTGCTAATTTCTTGGTAATGATGGCTTTCCAAGGCATTCTGGTGTTGTTTATATTTTTAGAAAATTAGCAAGCAATAACAAATTTGATTGAGTTTTATTTTCATAAAGACCAATTATTTTAGTATAGAACTTATCACATCTAACGCAATCATCCTTATTTATGCTGATATGAGACAGATTATGCGAAAACTAATCTACATAGGCAGACTTATCATCCTCATCATCCTCATCATCCTCATCATTTGTTTTATTTTTTTTCATTTGAGATATATGATCTCTATATCTTTAAATTGATTTTCATTTCTAGTTTATTTTAATTTATTTAAAATTAAATACTTTGTTGTTAATTCAATAACAAAGAGCGCTAATTTCTTGGTAAATCCTTCTGGTGTTGTTTTTCTGATGTTTCTCTTTTTCTGTCCGAGGAGTAAATCCTCTAAAAGCTAGAGATATGCATTCTACGGTACAATTATATATCCAACTATCCGTTATTATTTGTATTCTTATTTTTATAAATAATAGTGGTTTAAGAGTACTGTCGCTATTATTATTTTTTTACAAATATGCAACGAAACCGAAATGATAGTATGGAACTCAAATTTTCATCTCACATGATTTAGTTTGTAACATCTATCTCTAAAATAAAATAATGTTGACCGTCTGAACCATTCTTGTTTCTTTACAAATTAACTTAATTTATTTAGTTAAATTAAGTGATATTTCTTAACATTAACCAATATGACGGAATAAGATTTAGTTTTACATAACTGTTATTTTATTGACTCCCTTGCTTTATTATGAAATAGAGAATTTAAAAATCAGGAGAAGAAAGCAACATTACTTCATGTTAATTTTCTGAAACGACATATTAATTGTCGTGGATTATTTTGAAATGAAAAATAATTTAAAATTTTTAAGGATTACATATATATTTTAAATTGTGCGTATTTTCACATGAAGGAGAAGGATTAACAATAGAAACGTGTACTATATAGATACAAATAACTCAACTCGCAGCTCGACTAAAGAAGACTCAACAGAATGGAGAGGATTGCTCCATATTAATTAGTCCCGAAAGATGCATGTAAAATGTAATAATATATGTCAGGATTATGAGGAGTTTTATTTTAAAATTTTATATTATTTTTTATTACTTTATCAGATTTACGAGATATGCATTTTATATCTGTATATATATTTGAACTAATGCACTCTCTTCTGAGTCTTCTCCATTGGAGAGATATTTTAATGGATATTGTGGTTTTTGGCAATGCCTACGGTCCCAAATTTGATGCGGTGTCTGGAATAACTGTCGGACCGGATTGTTGCTCGGTGAGTCCTTTTGAATATTCATGTTACGAAGGTAAGAAGTTCTATCACGTGGGACCTGCTAGGTGCGTGGATTAATATATATAAAATAAATGCTGCTATATGATCTTTCTTTACCATTTTGCATTGAACGATGACTAATTTGGTTCCATTTACATGGATCCAAATCAGTTATTATTGTTAGAAATAATAGGGTTCTATTTTTAAATCTAAAAAAATATTTAAAAAATTTAAAAATAAAAAAATTATGAATATATCCAAAGACATGGGAGGAAGTAATAAAAAGAGATTTGAATGAATGAAATTCAAAGAGCTTGTTTTAGATATGAATGCTTGAAAGATGACGATTAATGTACCTGAACCATAATTTAGGAGTTAGAGTCTAATAGCAGAGTTATAGACTTCATGTTATTAGATTTTTAGTATTTTAGGATTTAGAATTTAGAAATAGGTTTTAGAAATAGAGGTTTAAAAATAGAATTTTAGGATTTAGAATTTAGAATTTAGAATTATATTTTAAAATAGAATTTTAGGATTTAGAAATGAGTTTTATAATAGAGGTTTATTATACTATTATTATTATTGTTATTATTGCTATTACTATTAGCATATTATCATCATCATTATCATTATCATATTTATTTATTTATTTATTATTATTATTTTATTTATTTATTTTCTTTTTCTTTCATCATACTCATTATTATCACTGATATTTGAGATCTTTGATCTTATGCTTTCCGATTGGGTTTCATTTCTAGCCTACCCCAATTTATTTGGGATTAAAGGCTTTGTTGTTGTTGTTGTATTTTTTTTTACTTATAGATTGATAGCCTATGAAATTTCATATAATTTCATTAATATTTTATCATCAAAGATTATCAAATTTAACAGTTTTTTCACTAATGTTTACAACGGTAATGAAATTGCATAAAATTTGATGAACTATCAATCTACAAGTAAAAGAAAATATCTATAAATTTTTTATTTTAAATTTTTTAAATATTTTTTAGATTTAAAAGTAGAACCCTACTTTTGTCCAAAAATAATAGCAGTTTTGGATCCCATTTGTATTGTTCACCTGTCCGATTAGAAGAAATAGGAATACAAACTTTTGTAAAGAGAACAACAACTTAAGAAGTTTTAGTATTTTTTATTCATTTCATGACCTAACAACGGTAATAAGGGAAGCTTTATTTTATATATTTTTGTGCACATTCAAGTTTTATTAGATACCATTTGTAAAAAAAAATTCTTTTGTATTGTCAATTAAGGAACTATATTAGTTGATATATTTTTACATAAATTAGAGAAAAATTTGTCTGTTGTGCAAAAAATTTTTACTGCAAAAATACTTATATTTTTATTATAAATAAATAATATATTTTATTTAGGTATAATTTATGTCTAAATTAATTAAAAGGCTCTTAAGTTTATTAATAAATTTTTATTATTTAATATAATAATATTTACAAAATATAAGAATTTCCTAATAAAGTTGTATAAAATAATTTTGTTCTATAAAAACTTTAAAATAGTTTATTGTTAATATATTTGTTGGATAATTATTAGGGACATTTCGATCATTAAGAAAATACTGAAATAATGGATACCTCTAGTACATATACTCTTTATAATATTATATATATAGAGAGAGAGAGTTTGTCTATCGTAATTTATGCTACTAGCTCAAATTTTAATTTTTCATGCTCGAAAATTTAATTTAAGTAGCTCAACAAAAATATTTATATCATAATATTATAGAATACTAATTTGTATCATTTTTGAAATTATTCTATTATGTTAAGTGATTTTTGAAAGATAACCATAAAATAATAGAAAAAAAAATGTATGTTAAAAAGAGAATCTTCTAAAAATCATTAAGTATAGTAAACTAAATTTTAAATATGATAAAAATAATATTCTATAAGATTATGATATAAAAATTTTATTGAGTTGCTTAAATTTTGATTATAAAAATTTAAAATTTAGACTAATAATATTTCGATCAACGTGCTACTAAAAGAACAATAGATAAATCTAGATATACATAAATGGTGAATAATAAATAATTTATCCAAATATTGAGAGGTAACATTATAATATCTATCTAAATTCTAAATTCATATTGTTTAAATCTTAAAAAAATATATATCTAAATTCTAAATTCATATTGTTTAAATCTTAAATATTAAGTATGGAAATAATTTGAATAAATACTGTGATATTCTAACGGTTATTGGAAGGAAGATTCGTGGAAATCTTTCATTTAATATCAAATCAAATATATGATCATGGCATCATGCAAATCTGATGGCGTGCTCTCTCTCTTAGCTGTCCATCTGTCCACGCGTGTTATGGAAGCAATGTATCGTTCTCATTTTGTCATTTTGCGCCGCGGGGTAAAACAGCCTGACAATCATGCTCCTTCCTTTTTCACTTTTCAGTCCCATCTGGCCATCTCCCTTCAAACCTTCTCCGAGCCTTTGCTTCCGCCTTCTAACTCATGACTCATCCGACTTCTATCAAGCGTCCTTCAAAACCTTATCGCTCTTCTTCGATGGCTATAACCATCTCCAAGTTCCAACCTCCATCTCGCCCCCACGCTTCTCTCTTTTTTCGATCGAGTCGGAGCCCTCGATCAACGGTTACAAGGGTCCAAACGCAAACTGCCACTACCTAAAACAAAAAACCTATTTTTTGGTACACTGAGTGCACGATGCCGAGTCCTGTCGAGCTCCGCCACTGCTACGTGTAGTGCTCTCTTTTGCTCAAATTCGCCGTCTCCGAGCACCTCATGCGCAGAAGAAATGGTGTGTTCCTGTCATGGCCGTCAACTTCACGCAACTCTTGTTGATCCACTGCACGCTTGTGCGGATCCGAATGATGTCATCACTCCTTGCTCATGACGCGCTCTCGATGTGCAACAAGAGGTTGTATCTACTTGTTATTTGTAATCTTTAGGTTTTAATTTCTAGTTCCAAACACTGCTTAGAGCAATTTCACCTTTTCTTTTGCTCATTAATCTCCTGTTCACTAATTTAATCTCCTGACAAGCATGCTCCTTCCTTTTTCACTTTTCAGTCCCATCTGGCCATCTCCCTTCAAACCTTCTCCGAGCCTTTGCTTCCGCCTTCTAACTCATGACACATCCGACTTCTATCAAGCGTCCTTCAAAACCTTATCGCTCTTCTTCGATGGCTATAACCATCTCCAAGTTCCAACCTCCATCTCACCCCCACGCCTCTCTCTTTTTTCGATCGAGTCGGAGCCCTCGATCAACGGTTACAAGGGTCCAAACGCAAACTGCCACTACCTAAAAAAAAAACCTATTTTTTGGTACACTGAGTGCATGATGCCGAGTCCTGTCGAGCTCCACCACTGCTACGAGTAGTGCTCTCTTTTGCTCAAATTTGCCGTCTCCGAGCACCTCATGCGCAGAAGAAATGGTGTGTTCCTGTCATGGCCGTCAACTTCACGCAACTCTTGTTGATCCACTGCACGCTTGTGCGGATCCGAATGATGTCATCACTCCTTGCTCATGACGCGCTCTCGATGTGCAACAAGAGGTTGTATCTACTTGTTATTTGTAATCTTTAGGTTTTAATTTCTAGTTCCAAACACTGCTTAGAGCAATTTCACCTTTTCTTTTGCTCATTAATCTCCTGTTCACTAATTTATAGTTCCAAACACCGGTTAGGCGCACCCTTCTCTTTAGCACCGATGAATGCTGAGGTCACGCGATCTCAGTTTCTTTTCTGGTCTCGTTATAGAGGTACTTTTGTTTGACTGATGCAAACTTTTGCTTATGCCGTCTTCTACTAAATTCTGGTACGGTTTTACTCTAGACAATTCTGTTTAGGTCAGTACCCTATTTAGCTCCTCAGAAGCTATCTATATTGATACGAGATTGACAACTTTATATCTCACTCCATCTTGATAGCTAACAATATCATGTTTCTAATTTAAAACACAATGCTCCTTTCATAAAATAGTTTTGGCTTAGGTTGTTTCTCAATTTTCAGCACAGCGGCTAGTTATTTGGGTTGGTTCGACTTTGTGCTGAAAAAAAAAATCATATAATAGGTCAGTTGATGAAAACACCAAACAACAACTACACTCTATGTAAAACAGAGTTAGGAGGTGGGAAAAAGAAAAGACATGACTGGATTAGTTTCTTTCTTTCTTTTATGTTTTCCTTGAGTTGAATTTTAAAATTTTAAGTTGGTAATGGGTAATGTTTATGGTTGACTTCCTGAAATTAAACAGAAACCAGTTACTCCATGTCATTCTTTTTTTTTATATTTTAGTATCATTTTCTGAAAACTTGTTGGTATGGGTAATAACTTCCTGCATTTATGTCTTTTATTTCCTCTTGGAATAAATTTCTTTTTTTGCAAGAAAGCTTCACTACCATAGTCGGACTCTATATATATATATATAGGGAAGGACAATGATTTGATTTGGACACTTCTGAAATGAGTAGTGAAGCTTTCTTGATTTATATTAATCTTTTTATCTTTTAATGAAGTTAAAAAAGGAAAAAAAATATTTATGAAAACTTCTAAATTAAAGTTACTGTAGCCTCCTACATATTCGGAACTTCAAAGAAATGTAATGTCAAAAATAGAAAATATATGTTTTATTGATGGTATAAAAATTATCAAAGGACTAGAGTGGAAGAACCGAGATATGAAGGCAGTAGGAGAGAGGGAGGATAGAACTGAGAGATGGATGAAATGATACCAGAGGAAGAAAGGAATGAAAACCAAAGATACATCTGAGAAGATACTTGAGAAAATTATTGGATGAATGGAGGAACTAAGGTAGAGAGGAGAGGCAATGAAAGAGAATTCAGAGGTCACACAGGACACAAGAGAGAGAGGCCGGACGAACCGAAAGAGCACAGAACAGAGAAGCAACAGAGATCAAATGGTGAAAGGGAAGATAGAGAAAGAGATCGTGCTGAACTACATCGTAAGTTTTCACCATTACTTGACTTTTTATTTTATTTATGGTTAATTTTCTCATAAACCCAAGTTACAGATTTGCTTTTTCATTGGTGTATGAAGGTTATTGATTAAATTTCTTTCCATTTTATATGGAAAATTCCCAACATTAGTTAATGAAAGAAGAAGAGAGATCTGGGGGAAAACATAGAGAAAGATCCAGAGAAAGACCTGGACCAATACCCAGAGAAAGGCCTAACTCAATTTCCGATTTAAATGGTAAATTCTCATAATATTCCTCTAACATCAGTCTTGCTAGTTGTTTTTTCATGCAAAATTAAAATAGCAACATGTTATTTTTTTATTTTTCATGAAAAAATGAATAACAGAAAACAAATTAAATCAACACAAACCAGGAGCGTTGGTTTTTTCTTCCTGGACAAGGGCATGAAACCGAGCGATTTTCTGAGGTCTTTAAATACATGGAGAATATGGATGGGAAGTGGGTAAACATTTTAGATGGACTGAAGCTGCATACTGATGTTTTTTATCTTCTTGAACAAGCAAAAATCATTGATTTTGTATATGCTATGCAAAATCTTGGGAAAGAAGGACGACCTAGATGTTCTGTTACTTTCTAATTTTCTTTTGTTATTTTAATTTTCTTCTTTTACTTTCTAATTTTTCATAAATTTCTATGCTCAAGCTTTAGTATTAAGGTCTGGGAGAAGTACTGTAGTTGGTACCTCTACAATTAAGGTTCAGTGGCACAACCATATAAAACTTTTGACACAAAAGCAAGTTGTCAGAAGCATCTTATATAATAGAAATGTAAATTTGTTAGGCTATCTTTGTAATAAAAGATATTCTGAAATGAAATTGCAAACTGTAGGGGTAGGTTTATCAATAGGTATCAGGCTTCAACAGATTTTTTATTTATGCAAAGTTTTTAAGATAAATGAGAGTACTTTCCTTCAATATTTTCTCAAAGTTGTTTTATCTTCAACAATCATTTCTTATTTACAAATAAAAAGTAGAATTCTTTCCTTACAGAGCACACTTACACCGCCCCAACAAAATGGATGCGTGTCAAGGGGCGAATCACCCTTCAGTTTGGATGTTGCTACAAATATGCAAAGGTAAAGAGCTCTCTAAGTTCATTAAGAGGCATTTTTTAGTCATTTAAATTCTTTTAAAAATTAACTGTTGTAAAAGGTAAATTACAAGTGACCAGTGATTTCAGTATCGTACTATTCACGATACGAACCGTATGGTACAAGTCTAATGATCAGCGATGCAAATTGTTGCGATATGGTGGTGCCATGCGCATATCGTATCATATCGAATGATTTAGCGATTCAACGATAGTCAATGGAAAATCACCTTGATTCAGCGATTCCGCTTAAAATAAAACTCGTTGTCACTTCGTCTCCTGATCGCATAAAATACTCCTGACGGCTTCAATCTTGAGTCGTGAACGCTCTATGTGAGTTCGATCTGACAACAACGTGAAACTGACGATGAAATATGTTCATCTCGTAAAAATAGGTTCAAGGGAGGAGACGAGTCTGAGTTGTGGGGTCACTGTAAAAAACCTCTCACTTTAGTAAAAAAAAAAAACATCTGTTTGAAGAGAGTTGGGCTGTTGACTTATCAATTTTTCATCCTCTTATTATATTTTTTTTATTCCGATTTTTTTTCTCTTCAATTTTAGTTAACTCACAGTTTATTTTCATTGAAATATTTCATAACTTTTATTTACTTTTATAATTTTATTATAATTGTTCTTTACATTTTATTTTAAAAAAAAAGTAAGAATATAAACAATATTGAACAATACTAAATAGTTTTCTAATATACGACTTAATAAAAAAATATCTATATTGAATTTATATACATTATATATGTTTTCTTGTTGTATTCTTATTTCATTTCTAAAGTAATATATATTGAATTTATATATGATTGATTGAAAGAAAGTATTTTTGTTAATATTTTAATTTATTGATTAATAATGTGTGTCCATAATAGGAGTTATGCTCATATGTATATTGTATAAAATTTCATATAGTGCATATAGTGCTAGTATAATGCATAAATGCAATGAAAAAGTTTTCACTACATATTCTATTAGTTGTTTTAACTCATTTTAAGACAAATTTAGTGTATCTTAACGATACGATACGATATGATATGGTACGATACACGATACACGATATGATACAAAATGCAACGATTAACGATACAAATTATGATTCAACATCTATGCAGGTGACTACCTAATTAATTGCATTTAGAGGTCTGTTGACAGGGCAGGACAGAGGAGAATCTACCTGGCATAACGAGGGATGTAAAAGTAGATCTGATTCCACCTCTGCTCAAGGACACGGTTCAGCATCTGGTCAATTGGAACATTCTCCTGAAGACATGCTTGCCAGGTAGCTGCATAATAAATATTTATAATAAGGGAGATTGTGTTCCTCCTCACGTTGACCACCACGACATCCTGCACCCATTTCACATTGTGTCGTTCACGTCTGATGCCGACATTCTCTTTGGTTGAATTCTCAAAGTCACTGGCCCCGGTGACTTTTTCAGTTCCACTTCCATTTCTCTGTCATGCAGGTGAGTTCAAGCTTCTTTGAAAACTGGCTTACGTGTTTATGCTGTGAAAAACACCCTTACAAACATCAATCAGTTTAGGTTGATAGAAAATTGACAATAATATCCCACACTGTAAAGTATGTCAGTATTGCAACTGCATGTCAATAGAAATCTAATATTGCAAACACCTATGTGATTAAGCTGACATTGGAGATGGTTTTAATAGTTTGCACATGTTCTATAAAAGGTGCCATAATCAAGCAAATTAAATAAAGCCCATGGTTATATGGAAAATTCAAGACCTTATGCACTCAAAACTTGAGTCATGTTAGGTATCTGGTGTTTGGAATCTAATTTTTATGTTGACTAATATTATCATTTTACTCGTAAATGTGCTTGGTCAATAAATGTCTTTCTTTATTTTTTTATCCGTTAAGAGATCAGTGCTAGTTCTGAGCGGAAATGGTGTTGATGTGGCAAAGCATTTTGTACTAGCAGTCAGTTCGAAAAGGTTATAGCATTTTCAAATTTTTGGTGATTATTGATAATAATTTCCCAATTCTTTGTTTTCTCTACCGAGTAACAATCATTATTGTTGCAAGTGTGCATCTTAATTATTATTGTGAGACTATTTTTGCATCATAGCATTACAAAAGTAAGACCAAGTTATGTCCGAATAGTATATAGTGCAGTAATGGAAACACAACATACTGATCAATACTTCTTTCATTCTTTTTGGGATCTCCATTACTTTCAGTAAAATGGTCCATGAGAAGCAGCCCTACCAGCATAAGCCGTCCTCTGGATCTTAGTTTTGTTTAATTTGATTCATTTTTTATGATCATGCAATATTTTATATTGTGTATGCTCCTAAACAAGTGGTGGGGTATCCTTTTTGGGATTCATCCTCTTTTATTTAATTTTCAGTAATTGTGTGTATATGTTATTTGTTTAATACTAAAAAGTTGCAGTTAATTACACTTTAAAATTGATATCAATATTTGTCTACTCTTTAAATAACTTATTAGTACTAACTCTCCACTTTTTATTATGTACAAAAGGTATAGTAAGAACATAGATTTCATAGATTGCACTTTCTTCAAAGTTTGGAATGTTGATAGTTAAAAAATCATAGATTCCATCCATACCTCCCCATTTTAGAGAGATTACTAGAGAACTGGGGCATACTTGTCCCTTCTTCTTCTCCTTGTCTTTCAAGTGAGATTTAAATTTATTTGTATTTGTATTAATTTATTTATTTTATTGCTTATATGTTTTGTTGTTTCACTATGTTTTCTGTTTTGTTGTAGATTCTGGCTTGTTGCTTCAACTTAGTTGTACCTGTTTGTCTGGCATGTATACCATGAAGATAGAAGCATATTAACTCTGTGCTTTTATTTTGCTCAGAATATGTGATATTTCTTTTAGGGCGTGTTTTGATAAAAGGGTAGGTTGGTGCAAATAGCCACTAACACAAATTTTTGGAATAGCATTTAAACAAAATTTTGGTTGGTTTGGTAGATACCATCCCAATTTTTTTTTTAAAAAAATAAAATTTTTCCCAAACATACAGTAGTAAATGAAAATAGCTACTAATCCAAAGATGTTCTATTCTTCACCCCATCCAGACATACCCTTAAATGGCAGGCATAGCTGTAGGGAAATGCCAAAGAGGGACGACTTCCTTTTTTTTCAGGTATCTATTTGTTTCTATTTTTATGAACTTATTTTTATATGTGGGAATAATGTTTGTTTTAAAAGCATCAAAATTTCATTGTTGTTCTTGTTTTCTTTTAGAAGCCAGCAACCCATCTTTGATTGGATGTAGTTCCTATCAAAATGCTCAAGTTTGAGCTTTGGAAAAGGTTGGGGATGCTTTTATTCAGAAAGAGGAGTGTTCGAACAAACTGTTCACCAACTCCAGCAAGTGGGCCATCATGACCTGTTTGATTTGGTTATCAATATTTTTCCCTAATAGGTTATGTTAATTTTAGCCACTTCCCTGCTATTGCATACCATGCCTAATGTTAATTGTTGATAGGATAAAGTGCAAAATTGCATATACTTTCAGGTTTCATGGTTGAAATAATTGAAAATGATCAATTGCATGGTAAGCAGTAAGGGCCAAGCTGCAACTATATACATCTTTTCTTGTGTGTCACTAAATATATACGCTCAGGGCCAAATGTACCTTTTCTTTTGTTGATTTGTACATGAATCAAGGTTTATTCCTTGTTTTCTGGTGACAACCTCAAAAAGTTTAGTTTGTGCCCCTGTTCATATTATCTTTAGTCAATGCTAACTTTTTTGGGGTAGAATTGAAGTTGTCTTCACCAAATTAGTGCGTTGCCACCTCCATAGTTGCTCTCTCTCGATCCTTGTGAGGCTTTGAATGATAATAGAATCACCTGCATCCACTAAGACTGGTATATACTGACATCCATTTACAAGTTAAACTATGAAAGTGGATATATATTGGAATAATTTCATAATGTCTACATTCTAATTGCTCACGGGTTTGGGGCTGAAAATGAGCATTTGAAATGCATTTCTTTATGCAGTAAGAGATTTCGTCATAATTTTAAGCTTAGTTAAGGTTTCAAACAATCCTTGCTTAAAGAATACTTCATTTTTCTCAAGATTAGTTGTTTTTAAGGACTAAATAACCAAACCTTTTCTTTTCTTTTGGTAGATAGAAGTGTTTTCTTGTGTTACACCATTACATGAGTTGGTAGCAGGTTATGAACTTCCATCTTTCTATTTTGTTATTGTCTGATTTTATGAGAATCTTATCTAGAGGGCAACATGGAACAAGTTCTTGTACCGAGAAATAATATTCAAGTTAATATTTTCTTTATTTATATATTTCATTGAAGTCGCAAGCTGGCAAGTTCAGATCTGTAATGCCTGACAGTGGGATGCTTCACAAGGTATGTCTTTTGTTTATGGCTTGTCCATCTGAAATATATGCTATATTCATTTTGTGTCGGTGTATGAATTTACTTATTTTGCAATTTTTTCCATAACAGACCCTTCCCTAGCTTCAGTTACATGAGTGTGATTTGTAGTAACCTCGAGCTAGCTTCAGCTGCTTCATCTTGTGTCGCTGACCTTCAACTTTTATCCTTAAGTTAGTACCTCTATTATTATTAAAGCTCTAATTTAATCAAAATTTGGACTGTTGCTAATCATTTGCTTCATGAAAAGTTCCTCATCTTTCAGTCAGTATCACTGACTGCATTTGGAACAATGGATTCAGTAGGGAATCCATGACCATAATAAACTGTTGTAGGAAGGGACTTGTTCTTGATCGGAGATTTGGTTTAAAATCAAAGAATTTTGCTTGAATTATGATGACATCTAATTTAACAATTGTAATGTATGCAACGTCTAATTTTCTTTAGATGGGAAACCTTAGTTGGTTGTCAACCTACTTATGTATGCAACGTCTCAATGGTGTTTAGTTTGTTGATTTTTTAAAGTTAATATGGACTGTATTTTGTTCATCTGTTTGTGGATTTTGGTGCTAAATCCTTGAAATAAACCACAGTTTACACGTACATGTATTAACTCTTGTTTTCTAGTGAGACGATTTTGTGGGTAGTGAGGTATTTATTACACTGTTTTTTTGTTGTGGTGGGTAATCGTGTGTAGTGCACTATAGTAATTAGTATATCTTAATAAAAACATGATTAGACCTGCTTCAATTTAGTTGGTTCTTAGGCAGCAATGGCGTCTAATGGCAAATAAATAGAAACATGACTAGTTAGATCGGGGTACTTCGTCGCCTTGAGTATCAATATTGATGCTCGAACTTCGGTTTAGTGGCATGATAAAGATTCGTCTGAGCCTCAGTTTTACATTTTTCCCCAGATAAATCCATTATTGGGCCTTGTTATTACGTTAATGGGCCTATCTTTTAATCTTTTAATATTCACCTCGGGTTTAGACCATAATGGGCTTTTCTAATATTTCTTGGGCCCGTTAATACCCTAAATGGGCAAAATTGTATTAATTCACAACCAGATAAATCCATTATTGGGCCTTGTTATTACGTTAATGGGCCTAGCTTTTCATCTTTTAATATTCAAAACGGGTTTAGGCTTTATTGTTCTCGGCCCGTTAATATTGGGCCTTGTTATTACGTTAATGGGCTTTTCTAATAATTATAGAGCCCGTTAATACCCTAAATGGGCCGCGTAAATTATTTCTTTAGCCCGTTTATACTCTTAATGGGCCGCGTAAATTATTCCTTCCGACAACCTTTAAGGGCCGCGTAAATTATTTCTTCGGCCCGATAATACCCTTAATGGGCCGCGTAATTTATTTCTTCGCTTTATCACTTCTTTTCATGTATATCACTATATCACTTTCTCTATCCTACTACAAATATTTTAGTGAATACCTATATTCGGCAGAAGGGTTGACGGTTTCCTAGCTCATTGCTTTTGGAAAGAACCATAAACCCTATCCCTACACAAACCAAAAAAATAAAATAAAAAAGAGACCGCAACAGAAAGGTACCGAAAAACACATGCGCCGCACATACAACCAGCAACAGAAAAACCGAAAAACACATTACAAACACATTACACAATGATGACATAACATAGAAGCAACAAGAAAAGTAGATGAATACTACACATATTACGCCACACTTCTTTCCATACTTTTTTTGGCCCATCAAAAAATCTGCACACCCTCGCGGCCTCGCACCTAGAGTTGTAAATGATAACATTAGACATACAGAATTCAAAATTAGAACGAGATCTACTTTTTCTATAACTCTTAATCTTAAATGATAAAAATATATTGTATATATATTAATAAATGATTGACATCACAACGGAATGAATGTGTTTTAAATTTACGACTAGCTTTTAGGAAATGGATAACAGCTTTTAGGAAATGATTGACATCACAAAAAATTGAGACAGACAAATGTTGCATTCGAACTATATTCCAATAATAAATTTGTTATTACCATTTCATGCTTGAACATAAATTTGATTCTTCCTACCATTTTATAATACCATTCATCCTTAAAACGTTTAAATAAAAAATGATAGCTTTCATCTGCAATTTATATAAAAATTTACCATGGTAAATGTAAGGAAAAGCTATGGCAGCTAAGAAATGGATAAATTTACCTGAGTGAAACTGACTGTCCAACTGTTTTAATATTCATGCTGCAGAGGATCAAGAAGCAGAATTATTGCTGCTAAATCATGATGGACGACCCACAAGTGCATAACAACTGAAGAGAAAAATAATCAATTAATGTTATTCTTCCCTGATTACATCAAAATAATTTAACCATCACCTTCAGTACAACCAATATTCAATAGTCTAGAAGGATTATTTCTACAGCTGTTACATTTTTTTCCAAATATTTATGAAAATAATCACTTGATTGATGGATTTTTGCAAATATTAAATTGATAATTAAATCAAACTCTGCCTATACTTGATAATTAATAATTTATTAGTCAGTGTACCAAATTTTGTAAGAGAATTTGAATTATAATAGAAAGAGATTATATAAGATATCTAAAAATGTTCTAGTAACAAAATTCCCTACTAAATTATTCATATGACCCTCCCCTCAGTATAGTTTCTCAACTCACTCCTATGCAGCAATTAAAAGTACCTAAAGTAAAAGATCTAATGTGGTTCGTAGGTTGTTGAATATGCCAACTTTGCCCTTCACCAAAATAGGTATACTTGTACTTTAATGTCTTTCCAACTGAAATTACAATTCTATATGGAAGTCTAGAAAGTATTTGAGATCTTTTCCAATTCAAGAAGCAATTTATCAATAGTGTACACATCAAATTTTACCATTTCCCACAAAATAAATGTAGCTCCAGAGTACTTTTTGCAAGCCATTCAATGTGGGGGGAGCCAAATACAAATAGTCAAAATAAAAATGCATCTATAAATAGAGTCATCCTCCAAACATGCAGATATACAAAAAATCTAACAGTAAAAAAATGGTTTCCAAAAAGATTTTATGATGTAAATCAAATCGATCAGCTTGGATCAACGATTCAGTTGTGCAACAGCATATTAATTTGAACCAACTATAATTCAGACAAAAAGAAGAAATAAATGTGTATGATAGCCTAATTCTTGTTAGCATTATCTAACAGAAGATTTGCAATTGTTCAAATAAAAGCTCGTGATAACAAACAAGTATCTGAAAGCATAGTAAATAATATAAAGTGTCTCCACATACCCACCAAAGTAGATCATGCTTCAACTATTGCAAGGCCAATGCTTCCAGTGAATTCCATCATCATCATCTTTGTCACTTGTGGCGATGGTCAACTCTTTACTCAACCTCTGGAAGCATCTGATAAAATATAGTTTTAGTCCTAACCTAAAAGCTTCAGATAAGAGATTATGAGAAAATTGCTTACAAAGAATTTAGAAAAAACTTGTGCTTTAAATTTCATCTCCAGTACTAATGGATGATATCAAGTTTGTACACGCATGCTCGTTGCAACAGATCACTAAAATTACATTTATTTCAGCTCCCTACATATTTCAAAACAACATCAAACTTGTATGAATTCCCACCCAATTCTAGAAAAAAATATAGTAAACGGACAGAAACAGACAGAATGTAAACAGCCACTGAATGTACTCCTTTTGTACAGAAACTCCCAAATGCTAAACAAAACTTTATCTCAATTTGTTTTTTTGGCACAGACAAATCAGCAAATCCCCCCAAATTTGATCTCTCTTATTTCTGTTGTACTCCTTTTGTACGTCCTCCCCCTCTGACTTGATTCAATTATCAACCATTGTCATAGAAAAAGAAAACTTCCATTTAGAAAATGCAATATGAAACTTTTAAATTCTCAACAAAAGTACAAAATTTTGAGTCTAGCATTACTTGCAAGTAGAAGGGCAAATCTACTATCTAATTTGAAATTAAATATATCATAAAAAAAGTAAGGCCAAACATTATGCCTTGGTCCAATTTAACGTCAAGGCAACTACATAGTACCAAGCAATCTTTCTGTCACATTTGATGATGTTAGCCCAATTGTAAACAACACTAATTTGTAATAAGACAGTTTTATAGGTAGTCAAAACATATGAAAACTTGAAGACAGCTCCTACATTTAAGTTGGTTTAGGGAATACATCAGTTTTCCTCTTTTTCAAAAGAGAAGGTCCTCGGCCATTTGAAAGAAAACAATATCCTAGTGCACCATACATTTTAAATTTTCTGGCTTTAACAACAGAAGTGAGAAAAAAATGGCCAATTACAAAGTATGCGAAGATAGTCCTATTGGATGAGGCAATATATATTAGGAAAAGGTCCTCAGCCACTTGCATGAAAATAAGACTTCAGTGTGCTATATATGCTTAAATTTCCTTGCTTTAAATACAAAAGTGAAGAAAATGGCAAGAACAAGGTATGTCGCATGACATCACACGTTTTTTGCAAAATTTAATGGATTTGTTCCACTTAAATCATCAAGAAAATTACATACCATGAGTAGCATCTCAAGCCAGATACATACAAATACAATCACATTTCCACCTCAAAGTACCTCAGTCAACTCCAACGTTTACCTTTCTTCAACTTTTGTTAACTTATATCTCCCTCATTTCCACTTATTTCAAAAAATCATCAGCCATTCACCTAAAATGACATCTAGGATAGGCCTTTCATCTTTATATGCAATAACAAAATAATATTTATGTAAGATCGTAGAAAGTAGAAAAAAATATTAACTGGGACAACTAGAGGGGCTGTGTCATATTGCAACAGGTACAAGCTGGTACCATAACTAAAAACCATTAGCTAACAATTTTGTAGATAACTGTAATCTTAGAATTAAATATTATTAAAACCTTGGGCAGGCACCATAAGTAATAATATCAATAACGTAGTAAAGAATCAACGGCCATTTTAATTAATAAAAACATAACAAAGAAGGCAAACATATTTCTCTCTTAACATAAACCAACAGAAAACCCCATTGGAACACTTCAAATCGCATTAGTTAATAAATAAAAGAGGAGATGAGAATACCTAAGTTGCATCATCAGGAACTAGATCAAGGTACTTGAGTTTCTTTCCACATCTCAACCAACTGGTGAGCAAATGGGCAGTCTTCTTAGTGGCTTAGCCATGCATGTGGCCCTGACCTTTTGACCCTGATGATTTTAGTTAAGTTGTCCTCCTGCATAATGGTTTTAATCAATTAAAGCTTGTCCAGTGATCAACTGAGTTGTCTTCCTACACAATGGTAGTACCCATACCTGTAATTTCGTTAATCTTTGATTTACTTGTTACAATCTTTTGAAGCTTGTTCAGTGATGGTATCTCTATCAATCAACTTTCTCTAATAAGTTAAGCTTGAAAGTTGACCTTTTGGCCTAAAACAGTGTTTTTCATAAGTCAACATTCAAGCTCAACTTATTAGAGAAAGTTGATTGATAGAGAATTAGAGATACCATCACTAAACAAGCTTAAAGAGATTACGAAAACTAAATCAAAGATTAACAAAAATACAAGTATGGGCACAAATACGAGCAGGTCAATAGATGGTAGAGGAAATGATTTAAGTAATAGAGGAAAAAGAACCTATGAGTTGGGATCATCAGTAAGGTAGAGAACATCCAAAAAAATGGCTGCACAGTTCATCAAGGTGACACTATTCAGAAATCCTGAGGTAAGATATATGTATTTGTCTCTACCATTTCTTCCTCTTACTCTTCCTTCTTGACCTAACTACTGTCATGAAATGCATATTACTAAAAACTTATTGCAGATTGTCTGATTATTGACATACAAATGGGTTTAACTACCAATAATGATTTTCACTAATTCATAAAATGAAAAAAACTAACCTAAATTGATGTTTCACCAGCAACAAATCCCAATTAGGAAGAACGAAACTACGATTTAAACTCATTCGAACCACTAAAATAAATTAGTTTGCTTCAGTTATATTTTTGAAAAACCACGCGTAAGTTCGGACTAAACTCACCACAAAATAGCATACGCGTTGAAAATTCAGGTACCCATTGACAAGGATATGGCCAGAAAAGTTCAGATTTAACCAATTTTTATAAAGACCTTTTAAGTTCTTAAAAATATAAAGAAAAGCATTGTATCACCATTTATAATTTATAAGCTACAAACAAACAAATAAAGTTAAATAAAAAGCTAGCGAAATACGTGCCAAGGCAATGTCGGCTTCGAAGTGGATAGGAAAAGAAATCGAAAGAGTACTGCTGCTCAACCAGTCAACCTAGCTTTTAAAAAGTAAAGGATTAAATAAAATCAGAGCAGAGTCATAAAAAGATTAAAGAACAGATGAAATGAGGAAGCAATCAGAGAAGTAAACATCACCTATTTGAGGTGGACTTAAAGACGAGGTATCGAAAGGTCGATCGATTGAGCACCGGAAAAATGGTGCTAATATTTGAGGGGCTTAAGAGCTGAAATCCTTTAATGTCGTGTTTCAACTTCATTTCTGTAAAGGCCCGAAGTAAAATATGAGGGGAACAATAGATTTGAGAGGAAAAAGGTCGTGAACTGCGGTGTCTAGGGTTAGATCGGCATTTTTCAAGTTGAAAGAGAGTTCGATTCAGACTTGCGTGGGGTTTTAAGTTGAAGAGTGTTTGATGCGCAAAGTGGGAATTACAACACTAAACCACAGCCGCGGAAACAATGAAGGGAGGGAGATTTGGAGGAGAGAGCTCGTGTATCGACGGAAGAAAACGAGGTTAGAAGATTAGAAGAGAGGAGGAAGGAGAGAGGCAAAGTGCGGTGGCTGAATTAGGGTTTTGAGGTTATCTGATTTGTCGAGAGAATTAGAATAGAGGGAGAGAGACCGGCTAGGCTTATGGCCTATGGGCCGAGTAAAAATTCAGGATTTCGAAAATAATTTTAATTATAAAAGTAAATAAAACTTATGAAATATTTCATTGAAAATAAACTGTGACTTAACTAAAATTGAATAGAAAAAATCGCAACAAAAAAAATATAATAAAGGTGAAAAATTGATAAGTCAACAGCCCAACTCTCTTTAAACAGATGTTTTTTTAATAAAGTGAGAGGGCTTTTCAGTGATCCCACAACTCAGACTTGCCTCCTCCCTTAAACCTATTTTTATGAAGCAGAACATATTTAATCATTGGTTTCACATTGTGAGTTCACAATGTCAGATCGAAGTCACATAGAGCGTTCGTGACTCAAGAATGAAGCTGACAGGAGTATTTTAAGCGATCAGGAGATGAAGTGACAACGAGTTTTATTTTAAGCTGAATCGCTGAATCGAGGCGATTTTCCATTGACTATCGCTGAATCGCTAAATCATTCGATACGATAAGATATGATATGATATGCATATCACACCACCATATTAGAATGATTTCGATGATTCTATGATTGTCCGATACAGAGGTAACAGTTCGTATCGCTGATCATTAGACTCCTACTGTGCAGTTCACATCGTGAATCGTACGATGCTGAAATCACTGGACTAGTTTCTGCACAACCTATCCCAAACCAGGATGGAGGAGGGTTGAAGTGGATGTGGCGAGCCTTCACTAAAACAGCCGATTTTTATGGAACAGTTAATTTTTAACAGAATTTAAATGACTACAATATGCCACTTATTGAACTTAGAGAGCTCTTTACCTTCGCATAATTGTAGGAACATCCAAACTGAAGGGTGATTCACCTCTTGCCATGCATCCATTTTGTATTGGTGGTGTAAGTGTGCTCTGCAAGAAAAGAATTCTACTTTTTATTTGCAAATAAGAAATGATTGTTGAAGATAAAACAACTTTGAGAAAATATTGCAGGAAAGTACTCTCATTTTTTTAAAAACTTTGCATAAATAAAAAATCTGTTGAAGCCTGATACCTATTGATAAGCCCACCCCTACAGTTTGCAATTTTATTTCAGAATATCTTTTATTATAAAGATAGCCTAACAAATTTACATTTCTATTATAGAAGATGCTTCTGACAACTTGCTTTTGTGTCAAAAGTTTTATATGGTTGTGCTACTGAACCTTAATTGTAGAGGTACCAACTACAGTACTTCTTCCAAACCTTAATACTGGGGGCTTTTACTCAGATTTCCAAAGAAATGTTTTCTAGGGAGAGTCACATATACTAGAATCATATGACAGAAGCTGAGGTAAGATTTCAGTTCCCAATCCTGGTTGCAGTTCAGTTAGTAAGAGAAAGCAAACAAGATCTCTAGCAATATAACTTGCAGAAGCCAGGTAGGATTACAGCCGCATCAACACCAATTTGTTGACAGACGGAGTTCCAATGCTTCCCCCTGTAGTGATAAAACTGTCACATAATAAATCTAATCTTTCTGTAAAAATGGTATGCCAACATAATAGAAAATTAACTATGACATGTACGACACATGAAAGTTCAACTAGTCCATCTATAACAATAAAGTTAGCTGCAAGAATGTATGAAACTAGAAATGGGCAGCCAAGTCAAAGAATACTAAAACAAAGCTTAATTTACTCAAAGAATCTATTTCTACCCAGCATGGTTGGAGAACTCCCACTTGTCGGTCCAAGTGTTTGTATTTGAATGGTATTATGTTTGAATTTGCTCACTTAGCCCACTTAGCCCAGATCAAGAGTATTGTCAGCTTGGTGTTATTTCTGGTCAACATGTAGGTTAATTCAAGCACGACAACAAAAGACCTGCATACAGTTTCGGTAGACATATCAGATCCTAGCAAAGTATTTATAGAATATTAAAATTCAAAATGTTAATCAAGGTTCAGCCCTGACATGAGTCGTTGATGATTTGGCTTCATTCAAAGCTGATTGAATTATGGGAAGATGAATAAATTACATGGTTAAGCTTCTCTGTTGTCAGACATTACACCATAATTCTACTCATAATCCACAAACAACTAATTTTACGAACATAAGTTTGGACTCTGTTAGTTTTCAGAAAAATGATACTAACATATATAAAAAAAACTGAATGATTTCATGCTTGATGGAGTATTCCATGCTTGGCGTTTGGTTCCACTGGCTTCTGAGAGTTTAAGTTCGCAGGAAGATCTTCAACTCATATTTAACCCCAGCAATTCCCTTCTCCAGAATTATCCGAGAAACTTAAAATTTTGAAATCATGGGTGCATTAAACAAGTAATTCAAGGACCTTGTAAATTATTGTCAGTAACAATTAATTCAAGGGAAACATAAAAGAAAGAAAGAAATTAATCCAGTCATGTGTTTTCTTTTTCCCGCCTCCTAACTTTGTTTTGCATAGAGTGTTGTTGCTGTTGTTGGGTGTTTTCATGAACTGACCTTTTATATGATTTTTTTAGCACAAAGTACCCAAATAACTAGCCGCTGTGCTGAAAATAGAGAAACAACCTAAGCCAAAACTATTTTATGAAAGGAGCGTTGTGTTTTAAATTAGAAACATGATATTGTTAGCTATCAAAATGGAGTGAGATAAAAAGTTGTCTATCTCGTATCAGTATAGATAGCTTCTGAGGAGCTAAATAGGGTTCTGACCTAAACCATACCAGAAATCAGCAGAAGACAGCATAAGCAAAAGTTTGCATCAGTCAAAGCAGAGTCATCTATAGCGAGACCAGAAAAGAAACTGAGATCGCGTGACCTCAGCATTCATCGGTGCTAAAGAGAAGGCTGCGCCTAACCGGTGTTTGGAACTAGAAATTAGTGAACAGGAGATTAATGAGCAAAAGAAAAGGTGAAATTGCTCTAAGCAGTGTTTGGAACTAGAAATTAAAACCTAAAGATTACAAATAACAAGTAGATACAACCTCTTGTCGCACATCGAGAGCGCGTCATGAGCAAGGAGTGATGACATCATTCGGATCCGCACAAGCGTGTAGTGGATCAACAAGAGTTGCGTGAAGTTGACGGCCATGACAGGAACACACCATTTCTTCTGCGCATGAGGTGCTCGGAGACGGCGAACTTGAGCAAAAGAGAGCACTACTCGTAGCAGTGGCGGAGCTCGATGGACTCGGCATCGTGCACTCAGTGTACCAAAAAATAGGTTTTTTTTTAGGTAGTGGCAGTTTGCGTTTGGACGCTTGTAAGCGTTGATCGAGGGCTCCGACTCGATCGAAAAAAGAGAGAAGCGTGGGGGCCAGATGGAGGTTGGAACTTGGAGATGGGTATAGCCATCGAAGAAGAGCGATAAGGTTTTGAAGGACGCTTGATAGAACTGGGTCGGATGAGTCATGAGTTAGAAGGCGGAAGCAAAAGCTCGGAGAAGGTTTGAAGGGAGATGGAACTGAAAAGTGAAAAAGGAAGGAGCATGCTTGTCAGGCTGTTTTACTCCCCCGGCGCAAAATGACAAAATGAGAGATCTTGTACGAACGATACATTGCTTCTCTAACACGCATGGACAGGTGGACAGCTAAGAGAGAGAGAGAGAGCACGCCGATCAGATTAGCATGATGCCATGATCATGTATTTGATTTGATATTAAATGAATGATTTCCACGAATCTTCGTTTCAATAACCGTATTCGAATTATTTCCATACATAATACAATATTTAAGATTTAAACAATATGAATTTAGAATTTAGATAGATATTATAACGTTGCCTCTCAATATTTGGATAAATTATTTATTATTCATGTCTAGTATATCTACCGTTCCTCTATTGTTCTTTCAGCAATATTTTAGTTGAAACGCTATCAATTTTAATTTTAATTTTTCATGCTCAAAATTTAAGTAGCTCAATAAAATTTTTATATCATAATCTTATATAATATTATTTTTTATCACATTTAAAATTTATTTTACTATACTTAATGATTTTTAAAAGATGACCCATTTTTAACATATAATTTTTTATATTTTTTTATTATTTCAGAGCTATCTTTCAAAAATCATTAAAGATAGTAAAATAATTTCAAAAATGATAAAAAATAGTATTCTATAATATTATGATATAAATATTTTTATTGAGTTACTTAAATTAAAATTTTGAGAATGAAAAATTAAAATTTGATTTGCTAGCATTTTAGCCGAAGTTCTACTAAAGCACAATAGACAAACACTCTCTCTCTATATATATATATAATATTATAAATAGCGTATATACTGAAGGCATCCATTATTTCAGTATTTTCTTACTGATCAAAATGTCCCTAATAATTATCCAACAAATAGATTAATAATAAACAATTTTTAAGTTTTTTTAGAATAAAACTATCTTATACAACTTTATTAGGAAAATTGTTATGTTTTGTAAATATTATTTTATTAAATAATAAAAATTTATTAATAAACTTAAAAGTCTTTTTAATTAATTTTGACATAAATTATATCTAAATAAAATATATTATTTATTTATACTAAAAAATATATAAGTATTTTTAGAAGTAAAAGAATTTTACACAATGGACAGAGTATGTAAAAAATATATCAACTAGTATAATTCCTTAATTGACAATACAAACGAATTTTTTTTTTACAAATGACATCTAATAAAATCTTCAATGTACACAAAAATAAATAAAATAAAGCTTCCCTTTCTAGCATTGTTAGGTCATGAAATGAATAAAAAATACTAAAAATTCTTAAGTTAATGTTCTCTTTACAAAAGTTTGCGTTCATATTTCTTCTAATTGGACAGATGAATAATACAAATGGGGATCCAAAACTGCTATTATTTTTGGACAATAGTGGTTCTACTTTTAAATCTAAAAAATATTTAAAAATTCTAAAAATAAAAAAAAATTTATAGATATATTTTTTTACTTGTAGATTGATAGTCCGTTAAATTTATGTAATTTTATTAACGTTTTATAGTCCACCAAAGACCATTAATTTAGAACCATTGTAAACGTTAGTGAAGAGACCGTTAAATTTGATAATTTTTGATGAACTATCAAATATTAATGAAATTATATGAAATTTCATAAGCTATCAATCTATAAGTAAAAGAACATATTCATAAATTTTTTCTATTTTTAAATTTAAAAGTAAAATCCTATTATTTCTAACAATAATAACTGATTTGGATCCATGTAAATTGAACCAAATTATTCATCGTTCAACGCAAAACAGTAAAGAAAGATCATATAACAGCATTTATTTTATATATATTAATCCATGCACCCAGCAGGTCCCACGAGATAGAACTTTTTACCTTCGTAACGTGAATATTCAAAAGGACTCACCGAGCAACAATCCGGTCCGACAGTTATTCCAGACACCGCATCAAATTTGGGACCGTAGGCATTGCCAAAAACCACAATATCCATTAAATATATCTCTCCAATGGAGAAGACTCAGAAGAGAGTGCATTAGTTCAAATATATATACAGATACAAAATGCATATCTCGTAAATCTGATAAAGTAATAAAAAATAATATAAAATTTTAAAATAAAACTCCTCATAATCCTGACATATATTATTATATTTTACATCTTTCAGGACTAATTAATATGGAGCAATCCTCTCCATTTTGTTGAGTCTTCTTTAGTCGAGCTGCGAGTTGAGTTCTTTGCATCTATGGACCATGTCTGACGATAGTACACGTTTCTATTGTTAATCCTTCTCCTTCCTGTGAAAATACGCACAATTTAAAATATAAATATGTAATTCTCAAATATTATAAATTATTTTTCATTTCAAAATAATCCACGACAATTAATATGTCGTTTCAGAAAATAAACATGAAATAATATTGCTTTCTTGCTCCTGATTTTTAAATTCTCTATTTCATAATAAAGCAAGGGAGTCAATAAAATAACAGTTATGTAAAACTAAATCTTATTCAGTCATATTGATTAATGTTAAGAAATATCACTTAATTTAACTAAATAAACTAAATTAATTTGTAAAGAAACAAGAATGGTTCAGACGGTCAACATTATTTTATTTTAGCGATAGATGTTACCAACTAAATCATGTGAGATGAAAATTTCAGTTCATACTATCATTTCGGTTTCGTTGTATATTTGTATATAAAAAAATAATAGCGACAATACTCTTAAACCTCTCTTATTTATAAAAATAAGAATACAAATAATAACGAATGGTTGGATATATAATTATACCGTAGAATGCGAATCTCTAGCTTTTAAAGGATTTACTCCTCAGGCGGAAAAAGAGAAACATCACAAAAACAACACGAGAGAGATCTTGCAGGGAGATGGGACTGAAAAATGAAAAGGGTAGGAGCATGCTTGTCAGGCTGTTTTACTCCCCGGCGCAAAATGACAAAATGAGAGATCTCGTACGAACGATACATTGCTTCTCTAACACGCATGGACAGATGGACAGCTGAGAGAGAGAGAGAGCACGCCGATCAGATTAGCATGATGCCATGATCATGTATTTGATTTGATATTAAATGAAAGATTTCCACGAATCTTCTTTCCAATAACCGTTAGAATGAAATATCACAATATTTATTCGAATTATTTCCATACATAATACAATATTTAAGATTAAAACAATATGAATTTAGATAGATATTATAACGTTGCCTCTCAATATTTAGATAAATTATTTATTATTCATGTCTAGTATATCAACAGTTCGTTTATTGTGTTTTTAGTAACATTTTGTCTGAAACGCTATCAGACAAAATTTTAATTTTTCATACTTAAAATTTAAGTAACTCAATAAATTTTTCATATCATAATCTTATACAATATTGTTATTTTTATCACATTTGTATTTTTCTATTATTTCGGAGATATCTTTTAAAAATTATTAAACATAGTAAAATAATTTCAAAAATGATAAAAAATAGTATTCTTCAATATTATGATATAAAGATTTTTATTGAGCTACTTAAATTAAAATTTTGAGAATGAAAAATTAAAATTTAGGCTGCTAGCATTTTAGCCGAAGTGCTACTAATGTACAATAGACAAACTCTCCATCTCTATATATATAATATTATAAAGAGCATATATTCTTGAGGCATCCATTATTCCAGTATTTTCTTAATGAACAAAATGCCCCTAATAATTATCCAACAAATAAATTAACAATAAATGATTTTTAAGTTTTTTTTAGAAGAAAACTATCTTATACAACTTTATTAGGAGAATTGTTATGTTTTGTAAATATTATTTTATTAAATAATAAAAATTTATTAATAAACTTAAGAGTCTTTTTAATTAATTTAGACATAAATTATATCTAAATAAAATATATTATATATTTATACTAAAAAATGTATATATGTATTTTTAGAAGTAAAAGAATTTTGCACAATGGACGGAGTATGTAAAAAATATATCAACTAGTATAGTTTGACAATACAAAGGAATTTTTTCTTACAAATGACATCTAATAAAATCTTCAATGTACACAAAAATAAATAAAATAAACTTTCCCTTTCTAACATTGTTAGGTCATGAATGAATAAAAAATACTAAAAATTCTTAAGTTAACGTTCTCTTTACAAAAGTTTGCGTTCATATTTCTTCTAATTGGACAGGTGAATAATACAAATGGGGACCCAAAACTGCTATTATTTTTGGACAATAACGGGTTCTACTTTTAAATCTAAAAAATATTTAAAATTATAAAAATAAAAAAGTTTATAGATATATTTTTGTACTTGAAGATTGATAGTCGATTAAAATTTATGTAATTTATTAACGTTTTATAGTCCATCAAAAACAGTTAATTTAGAACCATTATAAATGTTAGTGAAGAGACCGTTAAATTTAATAATCTCTAATGAACTATCAAATATTAATGAAATTATATTAAATTTTATAGGCTATCAATCTATAAGTAAAAAAATATATTCATAATTTTTTTAAATACTTTTTTAGATTTAAAATTAGAATCCTATTATTTCTAACAATAATAACTGAATTGGATCCATGTAAATGGAACCAAATTATTCATCGTTCAACACAAAACAATAAAGAAAGATCATATAGAAGCATTTATTTTATATATATTAATCCACGCACCCAGCAGGTCCTACGAGATAGAACTTCTTATCTTCGTAACGTGAATATTCAAAAGGAGTCACCGAGCAACAATCTGGTCTAACAGTTATTCCAGACACCGCATCAAATTTGGGACCGTAGGCATTGCCAAAAACCACAATAACAATATCCATGAAATATATTTATGTACGGTGTCGATTTATGTTTCACTAATATAAAGGGTCCGTAAATTTAACCGTGCACAGGTGTGTGCAGTGCGTGCTGTACGTCAAAGGATTGATTAGCTTCCCACTTTTGAACACCTTCGGCAGCGGCAGATTCAAATTAGTGGGAAGCTCAGGCACAAACTGAGAAAAATAAATCAAGCTCAAGTATAAATTCAGGGAAAATAATCTAAATTCGGGTACAATATATAATAATGTAAACAGATCAAATTAAGAAAATAATAATTTAAAAGAATTTTTATAAATTAAGCTCAGATTCTTGTTTTGGATTGTCTCTGAAGAGCTCCACCCCTGACCTTCGGTGACTAATGTGTAGAAGACGACCTTCGCTGTTCATTGGTGGGCCAGTTTCATTTCTAAGGTAGAAGACACCAGCTAACCATTCGACTCCAGCTGCTTTGTCACCTAGAAGGCTTAGCTAGGTCTTCTCTGTGGGTCCGGAGTACTTTCGATATCCATCAGATCAAAAAATAAGTTTGATGAGCATATCTACTATTCAATAACGTCAAAATTTATATTTATATTTTAATCAGCTGTTTTTTTAATTGTGTAAATTATAAAATTTAAAGATTCAACGGTTAAAACCACCCATCGAACCAACATTAATTTGATGAGTTTTGAACCTACTCCCGCCCCCTTCACTGTACATGTGTACAGACACCAATCTCCTGTAAGGCTGTAACTGGTTGCTGTCGAAAACAATTAATATGGAGCAATCCTCTCCATTATGTTGAGTCTTCTTTAGTCGAGCTGCGAGTTGAGTTTTTTGCATCTATGTACCATGTCTAACGATAGTACACGTTTCTATTGTTAATCCTTCTCCTTCATGTGAAAATACGCACAATTTAAAATATATATGTAATCCTCCAAAATTATAAATTATTTTCATTTCAAAATAATCCACGACAATTAATATGTCGTTTCAGAAAATAAACATGAAATAATGTTGCTTTCTTGCTCCTGATTTTTAAATTCTCTATTTCATTATAAAGCAAGGGAGTCAATAAAATAACAGTTATGTAAAACTAAATCTTATTCAGTCATATTAAGAAATATCACTTAATTTAACTAAATAAATTAAATTAATTTGTAAAGAAACAAGAATGGTTCAGACGGTCAACATTATTTTATTTTAGAGATAGATGTTACCAACTAAATCATGTGAGATGAAAATTCGAGTTACATACTATCATTTCGGTTTCGTTGTATATTTGTATATAAAAAAATAATATCGACAATACTCTTAAACCTCTCTTATTTATAAAAATAAGAATACAAATAATAACGGATGGTTGGATATATAATCATACCGTAGAATGCGAATCTCTAGCTTTTAAAGGATTTACTCCTCGGGCTGAAAAAGAGAAACATCAGAAAAAGAACACCAGAATACCTTGGAAGCCATTACCAAGAAATTAGCGCTCTTTGTTATTGCCTGTTAACAACAACAACAAAGTCTTCAATTTCAAATAAATTAAGGTAAACTAGAAATGAAACCTAATCTGAAAATATAGAGATCTTATATCTCAAATGAAAAAAAATAATAAAACAAATGATGATAATGATGATGAGGATGATGAGTCTGTCTATGTAAATTTATTTCTGCATAATCTATTAGAAATATTACAATCAAAGTAAGAACCATTAATATTCATAATGTGATATCTGACGAAGTGGCTCGATCTACAATCTAGCACAATAGAAACTAAGGAACAAAAAATCGGTGTACTAACTTCACACAAACGAAATAAATAAAATTTTGAGGAGAGAGAAATATAGGATTTAGACATACCGTAGCCATCACTGACAAGCAAAAATTGAAGGTGTGGCCATCATAACCGCAGGTGAATCTATTATTCGAAGAACGCAATTTACTGAGGCATCGAGCTGCCATCGCCGTGAAATTACCAATGTACTCGGCACGCCGATCAGAGTTGAGAGGTGAGATCCAACGCATGAGGCCACAGCAGGCACGCTGAGAAATGAAATGGTGTTAAACTAATGAAAATGGAGGCGATCTCCGCGCATTGAGACATGAGTCGCGTAAGGGGAGAAGAAAAGGCGCGCATGAGGAGAACGGGTCTCGGAAAAGAAAACTATGAGGGTATCGATAGAGGAGAGATCAATAAAACCCTCGAATGTGATTTTTCTTCAATTCGGGTTCAATTCGGGCGTTAATACTGTTCTCCACAGATGAGGGAGAAGAGGAAAAGCAGCAGTTTTTTTTTTATATAATAATTATAATAATTACATTATTAATAATAAGAGTGATAAAAGTAAAATTTGAAATCTATCAATCGCAACACGTCATTATCAATGGTGCGGAGCAAATACGCTATTGTCAGTGACGTCTTTAAGTAAATGCGTCACTGATAGTGACGTCTTTACTATAGTGCATCACAGTAGATGTTGATCCAATGGTAATGGATTATGATCAGGATGAGCAAAATCAAACGCGTCACTGGTAGTAACGTGCTCACATTGTTTTACACAAAGACACCGCTGACAGTTGCGTGTTTGCTCCGCGTCATTGCCAGTAGCGTGCTGTCATTCGTAGATTTCAAATTATACTTTTATCATTATTATTAATAATATAATTATTATATACAGAAAAAAAAACTGAAAAAGAAGGAAAGGTGAAATAAAAGAAAGGGAGGAGGAGAATAAATTTTACAAATTGACATAAATTATATAGAAGAGTTTATTTTCATTTTTCTTCTCTTTTTTGTCCCCTTCAAATTTAATTATTGTGGAGCAAGTAAATTAAACTGATCAAATAAATATTTTACTCTGACATGTTATTTTACCGTTCCTTCTGGAGCGCAACCTAAAGTAGATTGTAGGTTGGGATAAACATCCTCTTTAACCAACCCTATTTTTTAATTTCTTAAAGAAGAACTAGCAATATATCCGTGTGTTGCAGCGGACTCTTTTATTTAAAGATGAAAATATTATAATATAAAAAAAATTACATTGATTTAATATTAAATTATAAATTTATCGAGAAAAAATTATAATAAAAATCAGATTTAATTTTGGATGAGATTTTTGCACAATATGAGTTAATAATTCATAGTGTTTATGGTAAGAAAAGTAAATTATTATAGCATATATTATCACCATTAATTTCTTATCAAATATATACAAGGTTGCTAATCATAACGCATACCTTAAGCCTTAAATTAAATTTTGATATCATAACATAAATAGAAAGATATTGAGTATTCTAATTTGTAAATCATATGCATAAATGAAAATAATAGTATAAATGGGAAACAAATGGAGAGAAAGAGAAGATCAATGGACGCAATTACATATGTTTGATCAACTGAAAATAGATATATTCGGTCTAATTGAAGGGTAAATTGGGTATAATAAAAAATATCATGATAAAAAATGGACTCTCCAATTCTTAAGTGCTTTATATAATAGTATAGATGATAGAGGAAAGTAGAATCAAGGAATCTTCTTGGTATGGCTTTCTTTGACTATAATTTGCCTACTTAGTGTACTGCTTTTTTCCTGCATGAAAAAGCTTTTATGAACGGTTCTGATAAGAAAATATTTAATCCAACGGATGAGAATGAATTTTTGTGACAGATATATATTTCTAACCTTTTTTCAATTTCTTTTTATAAGGAGTATGGATTATGAAGACGTTATATTAAAATAAAATATGTCAACAAAATATGAAGATGTGAGACTAAAATATACATCACAATCAGTTGCATAAAATTTCAATTTTGTTTAAAACACCGTTCATACGATCGAACAAAACATTCACACTTGTAAACTAAAAATAGTTATACTAAAAGTTTTTGCATATTTTATATGAAGACTAGCATTGTTGTCACGATTATTAATATGTTTAATTCTCTATTGTTGTGTGATATATAACATTTTTTGACATGTCAAGCATCATTCTTTTTATTTTTAAAGAAATAAAATACTTTAAGAATATATATACTTAGTTAATTACTTATAAAGAAATTAAATATATTTTTTTTGTTACTTGATGGTGCTTATTGTGAACAAAATATCTGGATAATTTTCTTTCAAGATGATTTAAGTGGTGCAATGAAGCATCAAATAGCAGCCAATCATATATTACATTGAAGACGACCCAAATTGACTCAGATTTGACACAATTGACTGTACCAGATCTCAAGAATTTGCTAGAAGGGAGATTATTTCTGTACAACTTTAATTTCCAGTGTGTATATTGAGCTGATAAGATCAGAAGAGCATAAATCTGTGTAGGATGCTGAGAAAAAGAAAATATGAAAATTTGTGAAGAACTGTGTTATACATAATTTGAAGAACTTCAACTATGCCAAACATATTTTGGAGCACAATTTGATGCTCTTAGATTCTTTAAAAACATTTCAGTAAAGTAAGTTTCGCTTTTGCACGTATTTTTTATTTTATTTGGAGTTTACTTCAACACAAATCCAGATAATATATGCACATTCTAAGAGCTAGAACCTTATCTAGCTTTCTGGATCCACAACTGTGAAATATATATTTCAACTGTATAATTAAAAGTGGATTTAATAAGAGAGAATGGAGTCATTGACCCCCACCAAATACTTTTCCGAAATTTGGATATTTATATTATTTTTCTATTGTAAGGTGAGAAAATATGGTTCTATATATCATTTTATGCTCATATTTATTGTTAAAATTGTTCAATTTGAGCCTCATACTTATAAAATAGTAAGTGATATTGAATTAATAATTATAATTATTCTCAATGAGCAAATAATTGACCCCAATTATATTTCATGTCTTTGCCCCTATAAAATAGAAATACTTAGTCTATAATTTTTCTATGTGCATTTACTTATCTTCTCAATATACGGGAAAATAAAAAAGTAATTTGATATAAAAGGGGAAAAATGAGAGATTTTTTTTATATTGATTGAGAAATAGCAATTTAAAATGATTTGATGGATATACCAGCAATTCTCTGTTTTTAATCGTGTTGCTTCCTTTTACTTAATTTTAAATATCATGATATTGTTAAAAATCAAGTCAAGGAGGTTTTTATGTAAATTATATAATTATAAATTATTTATGAAAATTGTTAGAAGTCAAGTCAAGGAATTAAGAGCTACATCTCATTCAATTAACAAAGCAGGACTCTTCTTTGCATAATAAATAACTCCTAAAAATTATTAATCTACAAGATTAAGCTATTTAAATTAAAATTTAAGTTATAAACGTTTCGCTATGCTTATGAAAGCACCATAGTCAAATTTTATATTTCACTCTCTCTCTCTCTATATATATATGATGGTGATTTGAAAAATAAAAAGTTTGCTTCAGTAAGCAATTACATATCCTGAGGACAAACGGTTAATCCAAGGCGCTTAATAATTTCTTTATGTCAAAATCTTCTGGGATATTAAATTTCATGATTTTTTTACCTTTTTAGCTATTTTCTAAATTAAAATAAAATAAGAATAGACCATTTTCTTATATTAAACAAGACTGTTTTTAAAAATAATTTAAAAAATAATTAGAAAACTCAAAAAATAATAAAATTTAATATCCAACAAGATTTTGACATAAAAAAAAATATTGAGTTTCTATCTAGTAGAATAGATCTTAAGATTCTTCTCTTTATCCTCACATTTTATCTTCTTCTAAAATACTTCTTAACATGTAGGATGAGACAATGTAATACTTTATTTTAAATAAAATATTATTTTTACTTTAATGCGTTTTATTGTCTAGTTAAAAATTTGATAAGATATGTTTATATTTTTAATGTGTTTGTTTTGAAATGACTCAAGAAATAAGTGTATTTATATGAATGAATAAGTTACGTTTTTTTTTATAAATAATGAGAAAAAATAATTAATATATTATTATTATTCATTAACTGTTTATCTTAAAAATATAGTATAACTAAATATAATTTTAAATGAATATAATAACAAAAATACCCCGTATCCGTACCATACTAATTGCCATTGACGCCAGTTACAGGCTTACAAGTTACAGCTCCTTCCACCCTCAAAAAAAAAAAAAACTCGTTCCCAATTCTTCTCTTTCTCGGTCTCTCCTCTAAAAAGTATAAGCTCGAAAGAATGTTTCGATCAACTTCCACACTATAATCGATCAATGAACGCTCCACCACCACCTCCTCCTCCTCCACCTCAGCCGCCTACACCTCCAGCTAATTCGACTACTGGCTCCTCTCCACCACTCCAATCCCATCTCTCCCTCAACCTCCTCCCTCCAATCCCATCTTATATCAATTTTTTTTAATATAAAGACCAATTGAACTAAGAATGAAGCTAAACTTGTTCTGGTTTTGGTCCCAAGATTTCAATGTTCTCTTTTATGTATTTAAGCAAAAATTGAACTAAATTCGAGCCATTTTATCTATCTATTGGTTAGAAGGCTGCAAATGAATTTAGTGGATTAACTTGAAACAAAATTCTTTTTGATATTTTTTTATTTTTATTTTTATTTTATCTTACTTCTCAATGTGGGTGGTGTTGAAAGCTTAAATAGTAAAAACTATAGTGTCAAGCAAGAAATTTACCATAAAGAAAAAAATTCAGGGTAACAGAAGGACACCAAAGAAGTTTGTAGGAAGGGAAGCCATTATTACATCACAGTGCTTAAATGGCTGGTATGTTTTCTCTTGCTTCAACTAATTTTTTAATTTAGATCAAAGAATTCCAATTGTATTTGAGCCATGCAAATTTGCTTAGTTTTTATCCATTAACTCATTTGGTGCCAACCAACTTTTTTTCTATGAAGGTTATTATACTAACAGCTACCATATTGCTATAATATTAGGCCAATATTGCCACAGTACTTGTACATTGAGCATTTTAAAAATTGAGATCTCTGTTCTCTATGCTTTCGTATTGGGTTTCATTTCTAGCTTATCATAATTTATTTGAGATTAAAGGCTTTGTTGTTGTTATTATTATATAGATTTCTTCTAAAAGATTCTTGATACTGGAGAAAATATATGCCTTCGGTACCAGTCTCTCAGAAGCTCTCTAGTTCCGTTTGCATCTGCTGGGTTATATATTGGTTTTGCTTTAAGAACATATAGCTTGATTTGTGTGTTACTTTCATATGATGCGAGCAGAACGTAGTAGAATCCAGTTATGTAGGTCTTAGGCCTTATAAAATCCTGTAAATATCCATAATTTATGTTTAAAACGTGCAGTTTTTGCAATGAAAATATGAAATGTAGTATACTTCTGAGCGCTTGTATCATTTATATTGATGTTCATCATACCGCATTGGGAAGATTTCTCCCTCAGTTGTTCAATTCTCCTACAAAAATCTTTCTTCAGCAACTTTCCCTTTTGTAGTTTGGCAAAAAGAAATACTTCCCAACACGCACTCCTGTTTTGCACAAATCTGAATTGGACCTTTCACCTTTGGTGGAAGAAACTAGACAGGAACGCCATAAAAGCAAATTAACCATACTCCATTGCGTTCAACTTTCAAATGAAATATGCACAATAATAGCGTGCAAATATGAAACCAAAGAAAGCCCATAAAAGCATATTGCCAATGAATTTGAGGAAATACAATCTTAACTAACAAGTATACGTTGCTATATATTTCGTTCATAACACACAGAGTCCTGCTATATAAATCCTAGTATCCTACATATATCTACTGTTGGGTCTTTAAATCACATTTGGGCTTTCTGGGTTCCTGCTTCCTAGTTCGTTCCGATTACACGGCCCAGCCGATTCCGCATCAGGACATAATCTCTCATTTATCCATAAAATATGTAACTTGCTGAAAATCTCCTTCAGAAATAAAGAGGTGAAGAGAAGAAAAAGTCACCTTTTTCTCAACCGCAAATGTTAATTTCTCATTTCTGGCGGATGAAAAACGATTACAGTGGCCAGTCAATTCAGCCATCTTGTCCAGTCAAGGTTTTCTACGTCATGCATGGCGTCACTGTTCCTCTTCTGAAGTTCAAGTCTATCAAGTAATGACTGTGTTTGGCGGGTTCACCTCTTCTCCAGTAGGGAGATCATTGAACTGTTCTAGGCAAATTTAGGCCGTCCATTTCAGATCGACGGGTCAGATTGTGTCTGGAGTGGTCATCCGTTCAGAAACTTGGAGGGACAGTTTTGGTCAGATTTTAATCAAAGCCGTCCGATCTGAAATGAACGGACGAAATTTGCATGAGACTGTCAATGATCTCTATACTTCTGGAGAGGAGCTGAAGATTGGCATCCAAACACTCTTCGGCCCTTCGGCGCGCTATTTCGGGAATCACCTACTCTTTAGATTTTTCGTAAATTTTAAATTATATCAATATAAAAATAACATATTAATACTTTGTATAAAGAAGGAACTCGAATGGTGCAAGGGACGAGAGGAGAGAACATATTTTCTCAGCATCACTTGCTAATTAGAATCAGAACAGCTTAAGCATGCATGGCCATGGCTCTGAGAAAATCCTTTCTCCGACCGAGATACCAGACTCCCGTTTCATCCAGGTCTATCAGGGATGGACGGAACACTGCTCGGTTCCGAATTGTTGTCGAGGCGGGCATGGGGTCTGCTAGGGAGAGGAGGCCGCATAACGTGGCAGGGAACTTCTTTGTTGGTGAGATGTTTCTCTTTTAGTTTCACTTTGGCATTTCATCAAAAAGGTGGTGTGCAAGAAGCTTACATCATCTCTGTTGTTGATTATTTTCAGATCACACATGCATCGACTGTGACACATGCCGTTGGATGGCGCCTGTAAGTGATTTTTAGTCAGTTATATCAAGGGAATTGATTGTGATCTTCTCTGAACATTTAAATTGATGGTTTGTTTTCCTTTTCAGGATGTTTTTGCAAGGATCGATGGGATGTCGGCTGTAACAAAGCAGCCGGCTTCGAAAGATGAAAATATCAAGGCTTTGCAGGTATTTTACTTCGTCTAATTTCTTTTAGTTCAAATAATGACAAAGTTAGAGATGTTCTACTTCAGTTTTAAGAGTATTTTGTTTTGATTTGTTATTTGGCTTATGCAGGCGTTGGTTTCATGTCCAACAAACTCAATACGTACCGAAAAGCCAATGAAAGAAGTTGTTGAAGTGAACAAGATGTTTCCTCTGCCTATCAATGAAAATGCCCTTCCTGTTTGTTTCTAATTTGTACTATCATTCGTATGTTTGAATTAATATAAAAATATATTTTTTGGCATAGCTTAAATTTGAACTCTAAATTATTTCAGGGGGTTTATCACTGTGGTCACCATTCTGACAAAAGTTATGGGGCTGCATCATACTTTATTTCTCACTCAGAAGGAAACATAATGGTGGACTGGTAATTAAAAAAAAAATCAAACTGTAAAAACAAGAAAATATAATGCAATTTCAAATAATTAATTGTGTCATTTGTATTCCAGTCCGAAATACAAAGAGATATTAGCTCGCAAGATCGACATGCTTGGTGGGGTCCGTTACTTGTTCCTGACTCACAAGTATGATTAACTGAGAGTAGTAACTGTTATATTAAAATAATCTTCCTAATTGCTGGGATCAAAATTATGTGTGTGACAATACCAACTTTATTATGGCAGGGATGATATAGGAGATCATGACAAGTGGGCCAGACGGTATAAATGTGAGAGGATTATGCATGTAGGAGATGTAAGTACATGTACTGTTCCTTTATGATACCATAAGATGGCAATTTTGTTCCTAATTACTGGTGCATTTTTAAACCAACAATAACATGCAGATGAGGTAGCTTAATTCTGGAATTGGTACTGCTGTAACATGCCTTTCAAATATGACTCGTACAACTTGTATATATAGAACAATTTTCTTTGATTTTCATGAAATAGATGATGAATATTTGATTCAATCATTGAAACAGATAGACTATAGAACTGAAGATGTAGAGAGAAAGTTGCATGGAGATGGCCCATGGACCATTGGATCTGACTTTGAACTTATTTATACACCAGGCCATACTGAGGTAAGACATTTTCATAACACGAGAAAACTAAGTGTGTGTGTGTGGGTGGGGTGGGGCAATGGAGATCAATTTGAGGAAATTTGAGAAATTAATGAGGCATTTTTTTTATCGGAAAAATGAAGGTCTAATGCGGCATTAAAATGTAGCAATATATACAGAAACAGAGAGACTGAAATGCTTGGGTCCCATGACAAAATTTCTTCACAACCTTTTAGATTTTAATCTCTCTCCTGCCGAAAATGATATGATATTTATGCAATAGTACGGCATTTTGCAGGGTTCAGTATGTTTGTATTATAGACCACTGAAGGTTCTATTCACTGGAGATCATCTCTTCAGGTCTGGAGAACCCAATGAGCTGGATATTTCTCTTATTTACAACCAACAATCTGGTAAGAAATCAGTTAATACTATATCTGTCTGCTTCATATGTTAAAAGAATTGAGTGCTATTGTTTGATGTTTGTATATAATAACTCGTAATTATTTGAATTGAGAACAGTTAGCCTACAACTGGATAGTGTGGAGAAGTTACTGAACCTGAATTTCAACTGGATTCTCCCTGGTATGTTTGCTGAACTATGCATTTAAAAACTGGGTATAGAATATATACTTGTATTGTAAAAAAAGTTTATATAAAAAATAAAACATCTGCAAGAGAACTATTTGCAGATGTCAAGACCAATTATATTGCAAGAGAACTATATGCAGATGTCAAGACCAATTATATGCTAATTAATAATACACTGTCGTGTTATTTGTTCTTTACTCTTTGGAATTTTTTTATACAGGTCATGGGAGGAGAATAAGTTTCAACGATAATCATGATAAGAATTCGGGTATAGAGGCTTTTCTGGCAAACAAAGAGCATTTACGTGACTATTCTAATACCAAGGGGCCTTTGTTTTCCTAAGCTGAAACAGCTCTGTGCACTTGTAATGATACATGCAAACAGGATAATAGCTATGTTCAATCCTGACAAAATGTATCTTAATTTAAAGATGTAGAAAAAGGTGATATAAAGTAGTACTGCACGCATGTACAAGATTTTTTTTTCAATTACGTAGAAATGGTAATGTCACATCTCATGTTATAAAAATAAAAGCAATTTGTATGTGGAGGTTTTAGTATAACACCAGAGAAAATTCTTAAATTCAGCGATGCGATGTTCAGACCATATAGGTACTAAATTTTATTTGGTATATTAACGCTCATAATTTATAGCACACGTATCATAATAGCATGAATTTGGAGTTATTTAAGTAAAATCTTAAATACGCACACTCATTCCTGTTCACTTTATCTCACTTATTTAATTGTTAGTAATAATTATAATATCTGTTACTTAAAAAAATATTCTTAACTAACAATTTGTAAGTATTATTTGTATACAAAATATTTAAACTTTGGTTAGTACATCGGCTTAGTGTTTATGACCTTGAGGTCTTTTCAAATATAATAAAATGCATTTCTCAGTTAAAGAAATTTCAAAAATTATTTGGAGTTTTGGCGAACAGGTAGCAGAAAGTTCATCAAAGCATGCCTGATTCACATAAATAGCTATAGGATATTCCATATTTCCAATTGGGTGCCACATCAGCTGGAATTATATTTGAAAGAAAGAAGAAACTAAACAATGCTCTTTTATATATAAAAAAATATAGAATAGAGGTCAAATTTTAATATTTTATATTAAATAAGAAGATGTTACAAAAGTGAAGTAAAGAATTAAAAAAAATGGAAGTGAAAGCGGAGAAAAAAAAAAGATGCAAGAATCCAAGAAAACAGTAAAATTAACAGAAGGAAACCCAACGCTTCTCACTCACTCCTCGTCACTAGCCTCCATCCATCGAACCTAGACCTAAACTTGCTCCTATAGAATGGTATAAATATGAACCCATCCATGCCACCCCCCTGAAGCTATAAACCAAAACAACAATCTCTCAATTCCACATACAATTAGTAATTATAATAATGAAGAGACACACATCCTCCGTGGAATTCGCTATTAGACGTCGCAATGAAGCTTTGAAAACCATAGAGGATCTTAAACAACAACGTCAGAATATTTTGATCACCGACTGGGCCTCGAGCATGCAAGGGATCTCGCCAACAAGATTCTCGACGAATATGACTCTGATATGGAAGACGAATTGATTATGGCAAGGGATTGTCTTAGTCAAAATGTGCCTACAAAAGAGGAAGCGGAAGAGAAAGAAAGACTGGCTCAACTCGAAAGTGGGACCACATCTTCACTTGATCAGTCCATGGAGGAAATCAGCACAGGTGAATCCGAAGAGACTGTGCAGGGAAAGTGGGCTGAATCTGAAGAGACTGCTGAGCACAGTTCAGCTCCATCTGAAGAGACCGCACAGCACAGTGCAGCTCCATCCAAAGAGACCGCGGAGCACAACGCAGCTCCATCCGAAGAGACTCCAGAGCACAGCGCGGCTCCATCTGACGAGACTGCGGAGCACCATCCGAAGAGACTGAGACTATGAAGCACAGCTCAGCTTCATCCGAAGAGACTGTAGCTAGGGCAATGCTGCCTGAATTAGCAGCTTTTACTACTATATCAAAAAGAAATAGGAACTTTTAGCATAGCAATGAGGTCCAAAGAAACAGTTCTCAGTTTACGTTTCTTGATGGTTTTCTTTTTCTCCTTCGTTTTTCTTGTTTTCTTGGCGTATGCAAATGTATGGTAAGGAATGTGAGACCTGATCGAGTTGTTTTTCCAACGAAATCGAATTTATTGGAAATTTTTTGTTCAGTTGACGACAATTAAGAAATTTGTTTCTTAAGGGGTGAAATTTCTTGAATCTTGTTTTCTTGCTTCTTTCAAACATGTGTGGTTGATCTCAGTATAATATCTTGGATCTTACAGCTTAGCAACCCAGAAAGAAATTGCAGTTTAGTTAAATTCAATTTTTTTTCAACTTTAGTACTTTTCTTACATTTCAGTTCAATAGTATTTTAGAGTGATATGATATTATTTTATTTTTTAAAGTGTTCAAATGTTAAAGAAGTTGGTAATTTTTTTTTAAAGAAGACCAATTGTAGAGAACGCAGAGAGCAAACAACATAAAAGAATGTGTACCCCTGGCCCCCTTCCCAATGGTTTGAGGATCAGAAAATGATTTTTGGTATGGTGAAGCTTTTAAGCGGAAATTTGTTATTTGTTTGTGTTGGAAAAATAGTCGATTATTATTATTTGTGAAACAGAAAATTATAATGGGTGTTATGCATAAATGCAATTATAATATTTTGTGGGTCATTTCGGTGTAATTGCACTAAAACCCGGTTGGAGTTATATTTCTAATTTCGAATTTCGAATTTCGAATTCAATACTTCCAGCATGTTGACTTTTCATCTACAAAACATAATACGATCAAAAAAATTAATCGAAGGAATGCGATTCAACTTAATTTTATGAGACAAGGGTTTTTCTAGCTGTTCCCTTGTAGTTTAATTTGGGAGTTTTAAGGAACAGGTAGCAGAAAGCTCATTCAAGCTTGCCTAATTCACACAAACATGGACATATTATATTTTCATATGCTAAATAACAAGAATGGATGTATTTAAAAGAGAAAAATAAAATAAAATAAAGAGCTCTTTTGTCTTCAGAGAAACAAAGCTAATCAATGTTAACGTAGAACAGTATAAATCATCCAACCCCCTGATGCTGATGCTGTGTACCAAAACGACCATCTCGATCTCCACATACTAATTATAATCATGGATGAAACATCTCCTTGTGGTCAAAAGCTTTGTAATTTTGCTGTAGTCGAAACATATCTAAAGCCAAAAGGTTATACTGTAATACATTAGAAATCATCAGTGTTACCAGTGACTCTATCAGTACTACCGATTAGCAAGTACTACTACAGTTTTACCAGTATCTGATAAGCAAGAGTTCTAAAACTTATCATGCCTTCATCATGAATATGCTGAAATGGGCATAATTGTTCTCAATCTAATAGAAATCTTCATAATCTCAAGTCAAAATGTTACTGTAACACATTGGAAAACATCAGAATTTACCAGTGGCTCCATCGGTATTAATGCTTTGGTCAGAATTTCAAATTTAACATTCTTTTTTTTATCAGCAGTAAGCTGAAAAGTGGGCATCATTGTTGAAAATTTAGTGAATTTTGTTGGTTTGGAACTTTAAATTAACCGCATAAATTATTCTCTACCATACAGGAAGATATAAATAAAAGATATTTGGAATCCACTATCTAGATATTTGTTAAATTGTAAAGTTTATATATCAATTTTTACTAATTATTTATTATAATAAATTATATATTAGAATATATATTATTAAAATACATCTTAATTGATGGAAACATTATCTGCAAAAACTAAAACAATAGCTTACACTTATTGTTTGATATCCAATATCATTACTCTTTGTTCTTATCTTCTAGTTTTCTTTTTCTCTTTCACTCTCTTTACGATTTCATTTTTCTCTGGTTCCATAAACAGAGTAATTGAGTTAAATTGGTTCAATTACTAATCACTTGAGCAAAGTCATATACCAAGGTATATGACACTCGCCCCAATCACTAACTTTTGGTCTCTAAGGGGTATTTTTGACATTATAAATATTATTATATTGTTAATAATAAAATTATATATCTTGTTGTTGGAGTCACAAAATTAATACCTAACTTAGTTTAGAGTGATATTTTTCAAAATTCAGAACTTTATAGTGGTGTAATACTAATTTTCTCTACTGAGATGAAAAAAAATATTTGTTACAGTAAATTAGCTAATTAAAGATTAATAAAAAAAATAGTACAGAAGAAAATGTAAAGAAAGAAAAAAAAATACACCATGTGATCTTCAATAATATTATTTTTATCCCTTAATTTTTTTATTATTGTAACTGATTTAATATATATTAATATTTACCAATGTTTGTTAATTAATATAGTCAATTTCGGTGTTTTTAAATGCGACCGCGTATGCATATGAGGTAATAAATTTGTCATGAAAATGACATGCAATTGATTCCATGCATTTTTTCATGTTGCCCGATCTTCTGTATGGAGAAGGGACCACTTGACAACGGTTATCTTGACAATAAATATTTAAAAATTTATAAGTATATTGACATCCAATTGATTCCAATACTTACAGAGAAGGGATCACTTGACAACAGTTATCTTGACAATAAATTTTTAAATAAATATAAAAAAATCTTAAAAATAGAAAAAAACTTTAAGAATATGTCATTCTACTTATAGATTGATGATGTTTCAAATTTTATGTAATTTTATTATCGTTTGATAGTCCATCAAAGACCGTCAAATTATAACTGTTATAAATTATATAATTTTTTGATGGTTCTTGATGTAGTATTAAATTATAATAAAATTATATGAAATTTAAATCACTATCAATTTATAAGTATAAATAAAAAATATATTCATCAGATTTTTTTATTTTTAAAATTTTTTTAGTATTTATTTAAAAATTTATTGTTAAAATTATTAAAATAACCTATTGTCAAGTGATTCCACTCATAATGCTTTATCCTACTAAATTGCGTCACAGAAACTCCCGCATAAATTTTTATCTTTTTGTATTCTAATACAAAGCACTGCACTTTTTTCATTAAATGCTCGGTACCTTTTTATTTCCCCATACAAAAACAACAGTTTTTCTCTTCCCAATACCTTTTTCCTCTTCATATACAAGTATTTTACCTATTCCCAATGCATTAGTACCTTCTCTCCTTCTTTTTAATTAATATAATAAAAGAAGTATTTTCTACCGAGGGAATCGAACTCCTATCGTTCAGAGAGGTTTTAATAACATAAAAATTATTAGACTAAAGTGTTTTTGTTTGTAAATAAGTTTTGTGTTATATATAATTTTAAAGGGAAAATTAATTATTTACCATTATAAAGCGTTATAATCAGAAATTTATCACTATAAACTTTCAATTAAGAAAATTATCATCACAAATCTCATCTACTCATAAATTTGCCATTAGAGAGATATAATCAGAATTAAAAAAACAAAATTTTTATAAATACCAATTATACCCTTATTTCGATTCAACAGACGATGGACTCGGCTCTGGCTCATTCCGCCTCTTTGATAAAAACCCTCTCTTCGATTTTACAACCGATGAATACTCACTCTCCGCCTCTTCGATACTTCACTCTTCGATGAAGACGCTGCCACTGCTCCCCTCGACTAGGACTGGCGATCACGCTCAGACTCTGCACTTCTCGTACTATGCCAAAACAATTTCGCTCCAGCGCGGCTCAACCAAACACAGACAATGCGCCGAGAGACTGCATCTTCTTCCAACGCGGCTCAACCAAAAAGATTATCACTACCAATTATGGAATGCCCAACTTGCGGAATTTTTGTGATGAGACTGGTGAGCACCACCGATACTAATCCGAGAAGAGTTTTCTATAAATGCGAGAATTACAAAGTATGTGAGCTAGTTTATCCTTTTTCACTTTCGGTATTATATTTTACATCTTTCAGGACTAATTAATATGGAGCAATCCTCTCCATTTTGTTGAGTCTTCTTTAGTCGAGCTGCGAGTTGAGTTCTTTGCATCTATGGACCATGTCTGACGATAGTACACGTTTCTATTGTTAATCCTTCTCCTTCCTGTGAAAATACGCACAATTTAAAATATAAATATGTAATTCTCAAATATTATAAATTATTTTTCATTTCAAAATAATCCACGACAATTAATATGTCGTTTCAGAAAATAAACATGAAATAATATTGCTTTCTTGCTCCTGATTTTTAAATTCTCTATTTCATAATAAAGCAAGGGAGACAATAAAATAACAGTTATGTAAAACTAAATCTTATTCAGTCATATTGGTTAATGTTAAGAAATATCACTTAATTTAACTAAATAAACTAAATTAATTTGTAAAGAAACAAGAATGGTTCAGACGGTCAACATTATTTTATTTTAGCGATAGATGTTACCAACTAAATCATGTGAGATGAAAATTTCAGTTCATACTATCATTTCGGTTTCGTTGTATATTTGTATATAAAAAAATAATAGCGACAATACTCTTAAACCTCTCTTATTTATAAAAATAAGAATACAAATAATAACGAATGGTTGGATATATAATTATACCGTAGAATGCGAATCTCTAGCTTTTAAAGGATTTATAAAAATAAGAATACAAATAATAACGAATGGTTGGATATATAATTATACCGTAGAATGCGAATCTCTAGCTTTTAAAGGATCTACTCCTCAGGCGGAAAAAGAGAAACATCACAAAAACAACACGAGAGAGATCTTGCAGGGAGATGGGACTGAAAAATGAAAAGGGTAGGAGCATGCTTGTCAGGCTGTTTTACTCCCCGGCGCAAAATGACAAAATGAGAGATCTCGTACGAACGATTCATTGCTTCTCTAACACGCATGGACAGATGGACAGCTGAGAGAGAGAGAGAGCACGCCGATCAGATTAGCATGATGCCATGATCATGTATTTGATTTGATATTAAATGAAAGATTTCCACGAATCTTCTTTCCAATAACCGTTAGAATGAAATATCACAATATTTATTCGAATTATTTCCATACATAATACAATATTTAAGATTAAAACAATATGAATTTAGATAGATATTATAACGTTGCCTCTCAATATTTAGATAAATTATTTATTATTCATGTCTAGTATATCAACAGTTCGTTTATTGTGTTTTTAGTAACATTTTGTCTCAACGCTATCAGTCAAAATTTTAATTTTTCATACTTAAAATTTAAGTAACTCAATAAATTTTTCATATCATAATCTTATACAATATTGTTATTTTTATCACATTTGTATTTTTCTATTATTTCGGAGATATCTTTTAAAAATTATTAAACATAGTAAAATAATTTCAAAAATGATAAAAAATAGTATTCTTCAATATTATGATATAAAGATTTTTATTGAGCTACTTAAATTAAAATTTTGAGAATGAAAAATTAAAATTTAGGCTGCTAGCATTTTAGCCGAAGTGCTACTAATGTACAATAGACAAACTCTCCATCTCTATATATATAATATTATAAAGAGCATATATTCTTGAGGCATCCATTATTCCAGTATTTTCTTAATGAACAAAATGCCCCTAATAATTATCCAACAAATAAATTAACAATAAATGATTTTTAAGTTTTTTTTAGAAGAAAACTATCTTATACAACTTTATTAGGAGAATTGTTATGTTTTGTAAATATTATTTTATTAAATAATAAAAATTTATTAATAAACTTAAGAGTCTTTTTAATTAATTTAGACATAAATTATATCTAAATAAAATATATTATATATTTATACTAAAAAATGTATATATGTATTTTTAGAAGTAAAAGAATTTTGCACAATGGACGGAGTATGTAAAAAATATATCAACTAGTATAGTTTGACAATACAAAGGAATTTTTTCTTACAAATGACATCTAATAAAATCTTCAATGTACACAAAAATAAATAAAATAAACTTTCCCTTTCTAACATTGTTAGGTCATGAATGAATAAAAAATACTAAAAATTCTTAAGTTAACGTTCTCTTTACAAAAGTTTGCGTTCATATTTCTTCTAATTGGACAGGTGAATAATACAAATGGGGACCCAAAACTGCTATTATTTTTGGACAATAACGGGTTCTACTTTTAAATCTAAAAAATATTTAAAATTATAAAAATAAAAAAGTTTATAGATATATTTTTGTACTTGAAGATTGATAGTCGATTAAAATTTATGTAATTTATTAACGTTTTATAGTCCATCAAAAACAGTTAATTTAGAACCATTATAAATGTTAGTGAAGAGACCGTTAAATTTAATAATCTCTAATGAACTATCAAATATTAATGAAATTATATTAAATTTTATAGGCTATCAATCTATAAGTAAAAAAATATATTCATAATTTTTTTAAATACTTTTTTAGATTTAAAATTAGAATCCTATTATTTCTAACAATAATAACTGAATTGGATCCATGTAAATGGAACCAAATTATTCATCGTTCAACACAAAACAATAAAGAAAGATCATATAGAAGCATTTATTTTATATATATTAATCCACGCACCCAGCAGGTCCTACGAGATAGAACTTCTTATCTTCGTAACGTGAATATTCAAAAGGAGTCACCGAGCAACAATCTGGTCTAACAGTTATTCCAGACACCGCATCAAATTTGGGACCGTAGGCATTGCCAAAAACCACAATAACAATATCCATGAAATATATTTATGTACGGTGTCGATTTATGTTTCACTAATATAAAGGGTCCGTAAATTTAACCGTGCACAGGTGTGTGCAGTGCGTGCTGTACGTCAAAGGATTGATTAGCTTCCCACTTTTGAACACCTTCGGCAGCGGCAGATTCAAATTAGTGGGAAGCTCAGGCACAAACTGAGAAAAATAAATCAAGCTCAAGTATAAATTCAGGGAAAATAATCTAAATTCGGGTACAATATATAATAATGTAAACAGATCAAATTAAGAAAATAATAATTTAAAAGAATTTTTATAAATTAAGCTCAGATTCTTGTTTTGGATTGTCTCTGAAGAGCTCCACCCCTGACCTTCGGTGACTAATGTGTAGAAGACGACCTTCGCTGTTCATTGGTGGGCCAGTTTCATTTCTAAGATAGAAGACACCAGCTAACCATTCGACTCCAGCTGCTTTGTCACCTAGAAGGCTTAGCTAGGTCTTCTCTGTGGGTCCGGAGTACTTTCGATATCCATCAGATCAAAAAATAAGTTTGATGAGCATATCTACCATTCAATAACTTCAAAATTTATATTTATATTTTAACCAGCTGTTTTTTTAATTGTGTAAATTATAAAATTTAAAGATCCAACGGTTAAAACCACCCATCGAACCAACATTGATTTGATGGGTTTTGAACCTACTCCCGCCCCCTTCTCTGTACATGTGTACAGACACCAATCTCCTGTAAGGCTGTAACTGGTTGCTGTCGAAAACAATTAATATGGAGCAATCCTCTCCATTCTGTTGAGTCTTCTTTAGTCGAGCTGCGAGTTGAGTTTTTTGCATCTATGTACCATGTCTAACGGTAGTACACGTTTCTATTGTTAATCCTTCTCCTTCATGTGAAAATACGCACAATTTAAAATATATATGTAATCCTCAAAAATTTTAAATTATTTTTCATTTCAAAATAATCCACGACAATTAATATGTCGTTTCAGAAAATAAACATGAAATAATGTTGCTTTCTTGCTCCTGATTTTTAAATTCTCTATTTCATAATAAAGCAAGGGAGTCAATAAAATAACAGTTATGTAAAACTAAATCTTATTCAGTCATATTAAGAAATATCACTTAATTTAACTAAATAAATTAAATTAATTTGTAAAGAAACAAGAATGGTTCAGACGGTCAACATTATTTTATTTTAGAGATAGATGTTACCAACTAAATCATGTGAGATGAAAATTCGAGTTACATACTATCATTTCGGTTTCGTTGTATATTTGTATATAAAAAAATAATATCGACAATACTCTTAAACCTCTCTTATTTATAAAAATAAGAATACAAATAATAACGGATGGTTGGATATATAATCATACCGTAGAATGCGAATCTCTAGCTTTTAAAGGATTTACTCCTCGGGCTGAAAAAGAGAAACATCAGAAAAAGAACACCAGAATACCTTGGAAGCCATTACCAAGAAATTAGCGCTCTTTGTTATTGCCTGTTAACAACAACAACAAAGTCTTCAATTTCAAATAAATTAAGGTAAACTAGAAATGAAACCTAATCTGAAAATATAGAGATCTTATATCTCAAATGAAAAAAAATAATAAAACAAATGATGATAATGATGATGAGGATGATGAGTCTGTCTATGTAAATTTATTTCTGCATAATCTATTAGAAATATTACAATCAAAGTAGCAACCATTAATATTCATAATGTGATATCTGACGAAGTGGCTCGATCTACAATCTAGCACAATAGAAACTAAGGAACAAAAAATCGGTGTACTAACTTCACACAAACGAAATAAATAAAAATTTGAGGAGAGAGAAATATAGGATTTAGACATACCGTAGCCATCACTGACAAGCAAAAATTGAAGGTGTGGCCATCATAACCGCAGGTGAATCTATTATTCGAAGAACGCAATTTACTGAGGCATCGAGCTGCCATCGCCGTGAAATTACCAATGTACTCGGCACGCCGATCAGAGTTGAGAGGTGAGATCCAACGCATGAGGCCACAGCAGGCACGCTGAGAAATGAAATGGTGTTAAACTAATGAAAATGGAGGCGATCTCCGCGCATTGAGACATGAGTCGCGTAAGGGGAGAAGAAAAGGCGCGCATGAGGAGAACGGGTCTCGGAAAAGAAAACTATGAGGGTATCGATAGAGGAGAGATCAATATAACCCTCAAATGTGATTTTTCTTCAATTCGGGTTCAATTCGGGCGTTAATACTGTGCTCCACAGATGAGGGAGAAGAGGAAAAGCAGCAGTTTTTTTTATATAATAATTATAATAATTACATTATTAATAATAAGAGTGATAAAAGTAAAATTTGAAATCTATCAATCGCAACGCATCATTATCAATGGTGCGGAGCAAATACGCTACTATCAGCGACGTCTTTAAGTAAAGGCGTCACTGATAGTGACGTCTTTACTATAGTGCATCACAGTAGATGTTGATCCAATGGTAATGGATTATGATCAGGATGAGCAAAATCAAACGCGTCACTGGTAGTAACGTGCTCACATTGTTTTACACAAAGACACCGCTGACAGTTGCGTGTTTGCTCCGCGTCACGCGCGCAGCGTCTTTGTCATTCGTAGATTTCAAATTGTACTTTTATCATTATTATTAATAATATAATTATTATATACGAGAAAAAAAAACTGAAAAAGAAGGAAAGGTGAAATAAAAGAAAGGGAGGAGGAGAATAAATTTTACAAATTGACATAAATTATATAGAAGAGTTTATTTTCATTTTTCTTCTCTTTTTTGTCCCCTTCAAATTTAATTATTGTGGAGCAAGTAAATTAAACTGATCAAATAAATATTTTACTCTGACATGTTATTTTACCGTTCCTTCTGGAGCGCAACCTAAAGTAGATTGTAGGTTGGGATAAACATCCTCTTTAACCAACCTTATTTTTTACTTTCTTAAAGAAGAACTAGCAATATATCCGTGCGTTGCAGCAGACTCTTTTATTTAAAGATGAAAACATTACAAGATAAAAAAATTTATATTGATTTAATATTAAATTATAAATTTATCGAGAAAAAATTATAATAAAAATCAGATTTAATTTTGGATGAGATTTTTGCACAATATGAGTTAATAATTCATAGTGTTTATGATAAGAAAAGTAAATTATTATAGCATATATTATCACCATTAATTTCTTATCAAATATATAAAAGGTTGCTAATCATAACGCATACCTTAAGCCTTAAATTAAATTTTGATATCATAACATAAATAAAAAGATATTGAGTATTCTAATTTGTAAATCATATGCATAAATGAAAATAATAGTATAAATGGGAAACAAATGGAGAGAAAGAGAAGATCAATGGACGCAATTACATATGTTCGATCAACTGAAAATAGATATATTCGGTCTAATTGAAGGGTAAATTGGGTATAATAAAAAATATCATGATAAAAAATGGACTCTCCAATTCTTAAGTGCTTTATATAATAGTATAGATGATAGAGGAAAGTAGAATCAAGGAATCTTCTTGGTATGGCTTTCTTTGACTATAATTTGCCTACTTAGTGTACTGCTTTTTTCCTGCATGAAAAAGCTTTTATGAACGGTTCTGATAAGAAAATATTTAATCCAACGGATGAGAATGAATTTTTGTGACAGATATATATTTCTAACCTTTTTTCAATTTCTTTTTATAAGGAGTATGGATTATGAAGACGTTATATTAAAATAAAATATGTCAACAAAATATGAAGATGTGAGACTAAAATATACATCACAATCAGTTGCATAAAATTTCAATTTTGTTTAAAACACCGTTCATACGATCGAACAAAACATTCACACTTGTAAACTAAAAATAATTATACTAAAAGTTTTTGCATATTTTATATGAAGACTAGCATTGTTGTCACGATTATTAATATGTTTAATTCTCTATTGTTGTGTGATATATAACATTTTTTGACATGTCAAGCATCATTCTTTTTATTTTTAAAGAAATAAAATACTTTAAGAATATATATACTTAGTTAATTACTTATAAAGAAATTAAATATATTTTTTTTGTTACTTGATGGTGCTTATTGTGAACAAAATATCTGGATAATTTTCTTTCAAGATGATTTAAGTGGTGCAATGAAGCATCAAATAGCAGCCAATCATATATTACATTGAAGACGACCCGAATTGACTCAGATTTGACACAATTGACTGTACCAGATCTCAAGAATTTGCTAGAAGGGAGATTATTTCTGTACAACTTTAATTTCCAGTGTGTATATTGAGCTGATAAGATCAGAAGAGCATAAATCTGTGTAGGATGCTGAGAAAAAGAAAATATGAAAATTTGTGAAGAACTGTGTTATACATAATTTGAAGAACTTCAACTATGCCAAACATATTTTGGAGCACAATTTGATGCTCTTAGATTCTTTAAAAACATTTCAGTAAAGTAAGTTTCGCTTTTGCACGTATTTTTTATTTTATTTGGAGTTTACTTCAACACAAATCCAGATAATATATGCACATTCTAAGAGCTAGAACCTTATCTAGCTTTCTGGATCCACAACTGTGAAATATATATTTCAACTGTATAATTAAAAGTGGATTTAATAAGAGAGAATGGAGTCATTGACCCCACCAAATACTTTTCCGAAATTTGGATATTTATATTATTTTTCTATTGTAAGGTGAGAAAATATGGTTCTATATATCATTTTATGCTCATATTTATTGTTAAAATTGTTCAATTTGAGCCTCATACTTATAAAATAGTAAGTGATATTGAATTAATAATTATAATTATTCTCAATGAGCAAATAATTGACCCCAATTATATTTCATGTCTTTGCCCCTATAAAATAGAAATACTTAGTCTATAATTTTTCTATGTGCATTTACTTATCTTCTCAATATACGGGAAAATAAAAAAGTAATTTGATATAAAAGGGGAAAATGAGAGATTTTTTTTATATTGATTGAGAAATAGCAATTTAAAATGATTTGATGGATATACCAGCAATTCTCTGTGTTTTAATCGTGTTGCTTCCTTTTACTTAATTTTAAATATCATGATATTGTTAAAAATCAAGTCAAGGAGGTTTTTATGTAAATTATATAATTATAAATTATTTATGAAAATTGTTAGAAGTCAAGTCAAGGAATTAAGAGCTACATCTCATTCAATTAACAAAGCAGGACTCTTCTTTGCATAATAAATAACTCCTAAAAATTATTAATCTACAAGATTAAGCTATTTAAATTAAAATTTAAGTTATAAACGTTTCGCTATGCTTATGAAAGCACCATAGTCAAATTTTATATTTCACTCTCTCTCTCTATATATATATGATGGTGATTTGAAAAATAAAAAGTTTGCTTCAGTAAGCAATTACATATCCTGAGGACAAACGGTTAATCCAAGGCGCTTAATAATTTCTTTATGTCAAAATCTTCTGGGATATTAAATTTCATGATTTTTTTACCTTTTTAGCTATTTTCTAAATTAAAATAAAATAAGAATAGACCATTTTCTTATATTAAACAAGACTGTTTTTAAAAATAATTTAAAAAATAATTAGAAAACTCAAAAAATAATAAAATTTAATATCCAACAAGATTTTGACATAAAAAAAAAATATTGAGTTTCTATCTAGTAGAATAGATCTTAAGATTCTTCTCTTTATCCTCACATTTTATCTTCTTCTAAAATACTTCTTAACATGTAGGATGAGACAATGTAATACTTTATTTTAAATAAAATATTATTTTTACTTTAATGCGTTTTATTGTCTAGTTAAAAATTTGATAAGATATGTTTATATTTTTAATGTGTTTGTTTTGAAATGACTCAAGAAATAAGTGTATTTATATGAATGAATAAGTTACGTTTTTTTTTTATAAATAATGAGAAAAAATAATTAATATATTATTATTATTCATTAACTGTTTATCTTAAAAATATAGTATAACTAAATATAATTTTAAATGAATATAATAACAAAAATACCCCGTATCCGTACCATACTAATTGCCATTGACGCCAGTTATAGGCTTACAAGTTACAGCTCCTTCCACCCTCAAAAAAAAAAAAAACTCGTTCCCAATTCTTCTCTTTCTCGGTCTCTCCTCTAAAAAGTATAAGCTCGAAAGAATGTTTCGATCAACTTCCACACTATAATCGATCAATGAACGCTCCACCACCACCTCCTCCTCCTCCACCTCAGCCGCCTACACCTCCAGCTAATTCGACTACTGGCTCCTCTCCACCACTCCAATCCCATCTCTCCCTCAACCTCCTCCCTCCAATCCCATCTTATATCAATTTTTTTTAATATAAAGACCAATTGAACTAAGAATGAAGCTAAACTTGTTCTGGTTTTGGTCCCAAGATTTCAATGTTCTCTTTTATGTATTTAAGCAAAAATTGAACTAAATTCGAGCCATTTTATCTATCTATTGGTTAGAAGGCTGCAAAAGAATTTAGTGGATTAACTTGAAACAAAATTCTTTTTGATATTTTTTTATTTTTATTTTATCTTACTTCTCAATGTGGGTGGTGTTGAAAGCTTAAATAGTAAAAACTATAGTGTCAAGCAAGAAATTTACCATAAAGAAAAAAATTCAGGGTAACAGAAGGACACCAAAGAAGTTTGTAGGAAGGGAAGCCATTATTACATCACAGTGCTTAAATGGCTGGTATGTTTTCTCTTGCTTCAACTAATTTTTTAATTTAGATCAAAGAATTCCAATTGTATTTGAGCCATGCAAATTTGCTTAGTTTTTATCCATTAACTCATTTGGTGCCAACCAACTTTTTTTCTATGAAGGTTATTATACTAACAGCTACCATATTGCTATAATATTAGGCCAATATTGCCACAGTACTTGTACATTGAGCATTTTAAAAATTGAGATCTCTGTTCTCTATGCTTTCGTATTGGGTTTCATTTCTAGCTTATCATAATTTATTTGAGATTAAAGGCTTTGTTGTTGTTATTATTATATAGATTTCTTCTAAAAGATTCTTGATACTGGAGAAAATATATGCCTTCGGTACCAGTCTCTCAGAAGCTCTCTAGTTCCGTTTGCATCTGCTGGGTTATATATTGGTTTTGCTTTAAGAACATATAGCTTGATTTGTGTGTTACTTTCATATGATGCGAGCAGAACGTAGTAGAATCCAGTTATGTAGGTCTTAGGCCTTATAAAATCCTGTAAATATCCATAATTTATGTTTAAAACGTGCAATTTTTGCAATGAAAATATGAAATGTAGTATACTTCTGAGCGCTTGTATCATTTATATTGATGTTCATCATACCGCATTGGGAAGATTTCTCCCTCAGTTGTTCAATTCTCCTACAAAAATCTTTCTTCAGCAACTTTCCCTTTTGTAGTTTGGCAAAAAGAAATACTTCCCAACACGCACTCCTGTTTTGCACAAATCTGAATTGGACCTTTCACCTTTGGTGGAAGAAACTAGACAGGAACGCCATAAAAGCAAATTAACCATACTCCATTGCGTTCAACTTTCAAATGAAATATGCACAATAATAGCGTGCAAATATGAAACCAAAGAAAGCCCATAAAAGCATATTGCCAATGAATTTGAGGAAATACAATCTTAACTAACAAGTATACGTTGCTATATATTTCGTTCATAACACACAGAGTCCTGCTATATAAATCCTAGTATCCTACATATATCTACTGTTGGGTCTTTAAATCACATTTGGGCTTTCTGGGTTCCTGCTTCCTAGTTCGTTCCGATTACACGGCCCAGCCGATTCCGCATCAGGACATAATCTCTCATTTATCCATAAAATATGTAACTTGCTGAAAATCTCCTTCAGAAATAAAGAGGTGAAGAGAAGAAAAAGTCACCTTTTTCTCAACCGCAAATGTTAATTTCTCATTTCTGGCGGATGAAAAACGATTACAGTGGTCAGTCAATTCAGCCATCTTGTCCAGTCAAGGTTTTCTACGTCATGCATGGCGTCACTGTTCCTCTTCTGAAGTTCAAGTCTATCAAGTAATGACTGTGTTTGGCGGGTTCACCTCTTCTCCAGTAGGGAGATCATTGAACTGTTCTAGGCAAATTTAGGCCGTCCATTTCAGATTGACGGGTCAGATTGTGTCTGGAGTGGTCATCCGTTCAGAAACTTGGAGGGACAGTTTTGGTCAGATTTTAATCAAAGCCGTCCGATCTGAAATGAACGGACGAAATTTGCCTGGGACGGTCAATGATCCCTATTCTTCTGGAGAGGAGCTGAAGATTGGCATCCAAACACTCTTCGGCCGTTCGGCGCGCTATTTCGGGAATCACCTACTCTTTAGATTTTTCGTAAATTTTAAATTATATCAATATAAAAATAACATATTAATACTTTGTATAAAGAAGGAACTCGAATGGTGCAAGGGACGAGAGGAGAGCATATTTTCTCAGCATCACTTGCTAATTAGAATCAGAACAGCTTAAGCATGGCCATGGCTCTGAGAGAATCCTTTCTCCGACCGAGATACCAGACTCTCGTTTCATCCAGGTCTATCAGGGATGGACGGAACACTGCTCGGTTCCGAATTGTTGTCGCGGCGGGCATGGGGTCTGCTAGGGAGAGGAGGCCGCAGAACGTGGCAGGGAACTTCTTTGTTGGTGGGATGTTTCTCTTTTAGTTTCACGTTGGCATTTCATCAAAAAGGTGGTGTGCAAGAAGCTTACATCATCTCTGTTGTTTTGATTGTTTTCAGATCACACATGCATCGACTGTGACACATGCCGTTGGATGGCGCCTGTAAGTGATTTTCCGTCAGTTATATCAAGGGAATTGATTGTGATCTTCTCTGAACATTTAAATTGATGGTTTGTTTTCTTTTTCAGGATGTTTTTGCAAGGATCGATGGGATGTCAGCTGTAACAAAGCAGCCAGCTTCGAAAGATGAAAATATCAAGGCTTTGCAGGTATTTTACTTTGTCTAATTTCTTTTAGTTCAAATAATGACAAAGTTAGAGAGGTTCTACTTCAGTTTTAAGAGTATTTTGTTTTGATTTGTTATTTGGCTTATGCAGGCGTTGGTTTCATGTCCAACAAACTCAATACGTAGCGAAAAGCCAATGAAAGAAGTTGTTGAAGTGAACAAGATGTTTCCTCTGCCTATCAATAAAAATGCCCTTCCTGTTTGTTTCTAATTTGTACTACTTCATTCGTATGTTTGAAATAATATAAAATATATTTTTTGGTATAGTTTAAATTTGAACTCTATAATTATTTCAGGGGGTTTATCACTGTGGTCACCATTCTGACAAAAGTTATGGGGCTGCATCATACTTTATTTCTCACTCAGAAGGAAACATAATGGTGGACTGGTAATTAAAAAAAAAATCAAACTGTAAAAACAAGAAAATATAATGCAATTTCAAATAATTAATTGTGTCATTTGTATTCCAGTCCGAAATACAAAGAGATATTAGCTCGCAAGATCGACATGCTTGGTGGGGTCCGTTACTTGTTCCTGACTCACAAGTATGATTAACTGAGAGTAGTAACTGTTATATTAAAATAATCTTCCTAATTGCTGGGATCAAAATTATGTGTGTGACAATACCAACTTTATTATGGCAGGGATGATATAGGAGATCATGACAAGTGGGCCAGACGGTATAAATGTGAGAGGATTATGCATGTAGGAGATGTAAGTACATGTACTGTTCCTTTATGATACCATAAGATGGCAATTTTGTTCCTAATTACTGGTGCATTTTTAAACCAACAATAACATGCAGATGAGGTAGCTTAATTCTGGAATTGGTACTGCTGTAACATGCCTTTCAAATATGACTCGTACAACTTGTATATATAGAACAATTTTCTTTGATTTTCATGAAATAGATGATGAATATTTGATTCAATCATTGAAACAGATAGACTATAGAACTGAAGATGTAGAGAGAAAGTTGCATGGAGATGGCCCATGGACCATTGGATCTGACTTTGAACTTATTTATACACCAGGCCATACTGAGGTAAGACATTTTCATAACACGAGAAAACTAAGTGTGTGTGTGTGGGTGGGGTGGGGCAATGGAGATCAATTTGAGGAAATTTGAGAAATTAATGAGGCATTTTTTTTATCGGAAAAATGAAGGTCTAATGCGGCATTAAAATGTAGCAATATATACAGAAACAGAGAGACTGAAATGCTTGGGTCCCATGACAAAATTTCTTCACAACCTTTTAGATTTTAATCTCTCTCCTGCCGAAAATGATATGATATTTATGCAATAGTACGGCATTTTGCAGGGTTCAGTATGTTTGTATTATAGACCACTGAAGGTTCTATTCACTGGAGATCATCTCTTCAGGTCTGGAGAACCCAATGAGCTGGATATTTCTCTTATTTACAACCAACAATCTGGTAAGAAATCAGTTAATACTTTATCTGTCTGCTTCATATGTTAAAAGAATTGAGTGCTATTGTTTGATGTTTGTATATAATAACTCGTAATTATTTGAATTGAGAACAGTTAGCCTACAACTGGATAGTGTGGAGAAGTTACTGAACCTGAATTTCAACTGGATTCTCCCTGGTATGTTTGCTGAACTATGCATTTAAAAACTGGGTATAGAATATATACTTGTATTGTAAAAAAAGTTTATATAAAAAATAAAACATCTGCAAGAGAACTATTTGCAGATGTCAAGACCAATTATATTGCAAGAGAACTATATGCAGATGTCAAGACCAATTATATGCTAATTAATAATACACTGTCGTGTTATTTGTTCTTTACTCTTTGGAATTTTTTTATACAGGTCATGGGAGGAGAATAAGTTTCAACGATAATCATGATAAGAATTCGGGTATAGAGGCTTTTCTGGCAAACAAAGAGCATTTACGTGACTATTCTAATACCAAGGGGCCTTTGTTTTCCTAAGCTGAAACAGCTCTGTGCACTTGTAATGATACATGCAAACAGGATAATAGCTATGTTCAATCCTGACAAAATGTATCTTAATTTAAAGATGTAGAAAAAGGTGATATAAAGTAGTACTGCACGCATGTACAAGATTTTTTTTTTCAATTACGTAGAAATGGTAATGTCACATCTCATGTTATAAAAATAAAAGCAATTTGTATGTGGAGGTTTTAGTATAACACCAGAGAAAATTCTTAAATTCAGCGATGCGATGTTCAGACCATATAGGTACTAAATTTTATTTGGTATATTAACGCTCATAATTTATAGCACACGTATCATAATAGCATGAATTTGGAGTTATTTAAGTAAAATCTTAAATACGCACACTCATTCCTGTTCACTTTATCTCACTTATTTAATTGTTAGTAATAATTATAATATCTGTTACTTAAAAAAATATTCTTAACTAACAATTTGTAAGTATTATTTGTATACAAAATATTTAAACTTTGGTTAGTACGTCGGCTTAGTGTTTATGACCTTGAGGTCTTTTCAAATATAATAAAATGCATTTCTCAGTTAAAGAAATTTCAAAAATTATTTGGAGTTTTGGCGAACAGGTAGCAGAAAGTTCATCAAAGCATGCCTGATTCACATAAATAGCTATAGGATATTCCATATTTCCAATTGGGTGCCACATCAGCTGGAATTATATTTGAAAGAAAGAAGAAACTAAACAATGCTCTTTTATATATAAAAAAATATAGAATAGAGGTCAAATTTTAATATTTTATATTAAATAAGAAGATGTTACAAAAGTGAAGTAAAGAATTAAAAAAAAAATGGAAGTGAAAGCGGAGAAAAAAAAAGATGCAAGAATCCAAGAAAACAGTAAAATTAATAGAAGGAAACCCAACGCTTCTCACTCACTCCTCGTCACTAGCCTCCATCCATCGAACCTAGACCTAAACTTGCTCCTATAGAATGGTATAAATATGAACCCATCCATGCCACCCCCCTGAAGCTATAAACCAAAACAACAATCTCTCATTTCCACATACAATTAGTAATTATAATAATGAAGAGACACACATCCTCCGTGGAATTCGCTATTAGACGTCGCAATGAAGCTTTGAAAACCATAGAGGATCTTAAACAACAACGTCAGAATATTTTGATCACCGACTGGGCCTCGAGCATGCAAGGGATCTCGCCAACAAGATTCTCGACGAATATGACTCTGATATGGAAGACGAATTGATTATGGCAAGGGATTGTCTTAGTCAAAATGTGCCTACAAAAGAGGAAGCGGAAGAGAAAGAAAGACTGGCTCAACTCGAAAGTGGGACCACATCTTCACTTGATCAGTCCATGGAGGAAATCAGCACAGGTGAATCCGAAGAGACTGTGCAGGGAAAGTGGGCTGAATCTGAAGAGACTGCTGAGCACAGCGCAGCTCCATCTGAAGAGACCGCACAGCACAGTGCAGCTCCATCCAAAGAGACCGCGGAGCACAACGCAGCTCCATCCGAAGAGACTCCAGAGCACAGCGCGGCTCCATCTGACGAGACTGCGGAGCACCATCCGAAGAGACTGAGACTGTGAAGCACAGCTCAGCTTCATCCGAAGAGACTGTAGCTAGGGCAATGCTGCCTGAATTAGCAGCTTTTACAACTTTATCAAAAAGAAATAGGAACTTTTAGCATAGCAATGAGGTCCAAAGAAACAGTTCTCAGTTTACGTTTCTTGATGGTTTTCTTTTTCTCCTTCGTTTTTCTTGTTTTCTTGGCGTATGCAAATGTATGGTAAGGAATGTGAGACCTGATCGAGTTGTTTTTCCAACGAAATCGAATTTATTGGAAATTTTTTGTTCAGTTGACGACAATTAAGAAATTTGTTTCTTAAGGGGTGAAATTTCTTGAATCTTGTTTTCTTGCTTCTTTCAAACATGTGTGGTTGATCTCAGTATAATATCTTGGATCTTACAGCTTAGCAACCCAGAAAGAAATTGCAGTTTAGTTAAATTCAAATTTTTTTCAACTTTAGTACTTTTCTTACATTTCAGTTCAATAGTATTTTAGAGTGATATGATATTATTTTATTTTTTAAAGTGTTCAAATGTTAAAGAAGTTGGTAATTTTTTTTTTAAAGAAGACCAATTGTAGAGAACGCAGAGAGCAAACAACATAAAAGAATGTGTACCCCTGGCCCCCTTCCCAATGGTTTGAGGATCAGAAAATGATTTTTGGTATGGTGAAGCTTTTAAGCGGAAATTTGTTATTTGTTTGTGTTGGAAAAATAGTCGATTATTATTATTTGTGAAACAGAAAATTATAATGGGTGTTATGCATAAATGCAATTATAATATTTTGTGGGTCATTTCGGTGTAATTGCACTAAAACCCGGTTGGAGTTATATTTCTAATTTCGAATTTCGAATTTCGAATTCAATACTTCCAGCATGTTGACTTTTCATCTACAAAACATAATACGATCAAAAAAATTAATCGAAGGAATGCGATTCAACTTAATTTTATGAGACAAGGGTTTTTCTAGCTGTTCCCTTGTAGTTTAATTTGGGAGTTTTAAGGAACAGGTAGCAGAAAGCTCATTCAAGCTTGCCTAATTCACACAAACATGGACATATTATATTTTCATATGCTAAATAACAAGAATGGATGTATTTAAAAGAGAAAAATAAAATAAAATAAAGAGCTCTTTTGTCTTCAGAGAAACAAAGCTAATCAATGTTAACGTTGAACAGTATAAATCATCCAACCCCCTGATGCTGATGCTGTGTACCAAAACGACCATCTCGATCTCCACATACTAATTATAATCATGGATGAAACATCTCCTTGGTGGTCAAAAGCTTTGTAATTTTGCTGTAGTCGAAACATATCTAAAGTCAAAAGGTTATACTGTAATACATTAGAAATCGTCAGTGTTACCAGTGACTCTATCAGTACTACCGATTAGCAAGTAATACTACAGTTTTACCAGTATCTGATAAGCAAGAGTTCTAAAATTTATCATGCCTTCATCATGAATATGCTGAAATGGGCATAATTGTTCTCAATCTAATAGAAATCTTCATAATCTCAAGTCAAAATGTTACTGTAACACATTGGAAAACATCAGAATTTACCAGTGGCTCCATCGGTACTAATGCTTTGGTCAGAATTTCAAATTTAACATTCTTTTTTGATCAGCAGTAAGCTGAAAAGTGGGCATCATTGTTGAAAATTTAGTGAATTTTGTTGGTTTGGAACTTTAAATTAACCGCATAAATTATTCTCTACCATACAGGAAGATATAAATTAACACGATAACTTATGATCAATTACTCAATTTCATGTCCAACACACACGACATGAATCTAGAAATAGCTGTGCTCCATAGATTTTCAGTCATGAAAAGATATAATGAACCGGATAATATGATAAGTGGATAACATATTACATCAAATAGTCATATAGAAATATTTTACCTTCAAAATGTTCGAGTATATTTTTACCTTGCATCCATAAGATACAGAAAAAATAAAAGATATTTGGAATCCACTATCTAGATATTTGTTAAATTGTAAAGTTTATATATCAATTTTTACTAATTATTTATTATAATAAATTATATATTAGAATATATATTATTAAAATACATCTTAATTGATGGAAACATTATCTGCAAAAACTAAAACAATAGCTTACACTTATTGTTTGATATCCAATATCATTACTCTTTGTTCTTATCTTCTAGTTTTCTTTTTCTCTTTCACTCTCTTTACGATTTCATTTTTCTCTGGTTCCATAAACAGAGTAATTGAGTTAAATTGGTTCAATTACTAATCACTTGAGCAAAGTCATATACCAAGGTATATGACACTCGCCCCAATCACTAACTTTTGGTCTCTAAGGGGTATTTTTGACATTATAAATATTATTATATTGTTAATAATAAAATTATATATCTTGTTGTTGGAGTCACAAAATTAATACCTAACTTAGTTTAGAGTGATATTTTTCAAAATTCAGAACTTTATAGTGGTGTAATACTAATTTTCTCTACTGAGATGAAAAAAAATATTTGTTACAGTAAATTAGCTAATTAAAGATTAATAAAAAAAATAGTACAGAAGAAAATGTAAAGAAAGAAAAAAATACACCATGTGATCTTCAATAATATTATTTTTATCCCTTAATTTTTTTATTATTGTAACTGATTTAATATATATTAATATTTACCAATGTTTGTTAATTAATATAGTCAATTTCGGTGTTTTTAAATGCGACCGCGTATGCATATGAGGTAATAAATTTGTCATGAAAATGACATGCAATTGATTCCATGCATTTTTTCATGTTGCCCGATCTTCTGTATGGAGAAGGGACCACTTGACAACGGTTATCTTGACAATAAATATTTAAAAATTTATAAGTATATTGACATCCAATTGATTCCAATACTTACAGAGAAGGGATCACTTGACAACAGTTATCTTGACAATAAATTTTTAAATAAATATAAAAAAATCTTAAAAATAGAAAAAACTTTAAGAATATGTCATTCTACTTATAGATTGATGATGTTTCAAATTTTATGTAATTTTATTATCGTTTGATAGTCCATCAAAGACCGTCAAATTATAACTGTTATAAATTATATAATTTTTTGATGGTTCTTGATGTAGTATTAAATTATAATAAAATTATATGAAATTTAAATCACTATCAATTTATAAGTATAAATAAAAAATATATTCATCAGATTTTTTTATTTTTAAAATTTTTTTAGTATTTATTTAAAAATTTATTGTTAAAATTATTAAAATAACCTATTGTCAAGTGATTCCACTCATAATGCTTTATCCTACTAAATTGCGTCACAGAAACTCCCGCATAAATTTTTATCTTTTTGTATTCTAATACAAAGCACTGCACTTTTTTCATTAAATGCTCGGTACCTTTTTATTTCCCCATACAAAAACAACAGTTTTTCTCTTCCCAATACCTTTTTCCTCTTCATATACAAGTATTTTACCTATTCCCAATGCATTAGTACCTTCTCTCCTTCTTTTTAATTAATATAATAAAAGAAGTATTTTCTACCGAGGGAATCGAACTCCTATCGTTCAGAGAGGTTTTAATAACATAAAAATTATTAGACTAAAGTGTTTTTGTTTGTAAATAAGTTTTGTGTTATATATAATTTTAAAGGGAAAATTAATTATTTACCATTATAAAGCGTTATAATCAGAAATTTATCACTATAAACTTTCAATTAAGAAAATTATCATCACAAATCTCATCTACTCATAAATTTGCCATTAGAGAGATATAATCGAATTAAAAAACAAAATTTTTATAAATACCAATTATACCCTTATTTCGATTCAACAGACGATGGACTCGCTCGGCTCATTCCGCCTCTTTGATAAAAACCCTCTCTTCGATTTTACAACCGATGAATACTCACTCTCCGCCTCTTCGATACTTCACTCTTCGATGAAGACGCCGCCACCGCTCCCCTCGACTAGGATCGGCGATCACGCTCGGACTCGCACTTCTCGTACTATGCCAAAACAATTTCGCTCCAGTAGCGCGCTCAACCAAACACGGACAATGCGCCGAGAGATCGCATCTTCTTCCAACGCGGCTCAACCAAAAAGATTATCACTACCAATTATGGAATGCCCAACTTGCGGAATTTTTGTGATGAGACTGGTGAGCACCACCGATACTAATCCGAGAAGAGTTTTCTATAAATGCGAGAATTACAAAGTATGTGAGCTAGTTTATCCTTTTTCACTTTCGGTATTAATTCACAAAGCGTGCCTTAGATCTCCTGACAAACTCCTCAGCTAAGATGAATTAACTAGAGCAAACTATTCATTTATGTTTTCTTTCATGAGGGGATTTATGAGATGCTTAAAAGAAAATAGAATGTTGATGATGTATATGCCTCATGGTGTCTTTACTTGAACTTATATGAATTGAGAATTGATTGATGTCTGTAAACATTCATATATGGGTAAATCAGTATGGGTAAATCAATTTCGCCGCTAATACCTAATATAATTGTGCCAATCAGTATGGGTAAACTAGTGTTATTTCTACAATTGGAATGTTATGATAATATAATTGGACTATTTTCCTTTTGAAATTCTAGAAAAAAATTAAAGTGTCACTTCTATATGTGGGAGAAGGATTACGAAGCGTTTCTTCATGACATCAGAATCATAAGCATGGAAAGTAAGCCACAAGAGATAGAAGATGGTGGTTTAGCATTGAATGAAAGAAGTCATGAACTAGCTACACTACTGGATGACATAAAATTTCTTCTTATTATTATTGTTATTGTCATAATTAGCATGTTGGTTATACTAATTTGCAAGTAAAAATAGGAAAATTAGAGATTAGTATGTTATGATATTTGTGTTGTTAGTTATTTCTTTGTACTAATTTATGTTTAGAAGTAGGAAAATGGTGTTAATAGAAGAAGTTGTTAGTTGTTTCTTTAATCTGCCAAGTCGCGTATGTGTCTGATATGGCCTCTGGTTTTTTATTATGTGAAGTGAAAAGGTAAGGTCCATTTCCTTATTATCAGCTTAGTTCTCTGTGTGGTAGAGATAGGTGTGTGTTGTCTTTTGTTCTAATTAGTATGTTGTAATGCAAACTTGTTAGCTGTTTTACTATTTTATATGTTTTAATATACATGTTGTGATGTTTTACTATGTTTCCATTTTACTGTTTAGCATGTTGTAATGTTTGATTATGTGTTACCACATGTTTGCGTTTATTCATCTGCATGTTGCAACTGCTAAGTGTTTATTCATCAGTTGCATTATGTTGCTCAGACTCAGGATAACAACTAAGTGTTGCATTATGTTGCTCATGCTCAATTTGAATCTAGCAGCTAGGTCTACAAGGTTCTCTTTTATGTGAACCATCGCCCATATAAATTTTCCCATTCAAATTCGATCTAAGCACCTTATGAAAATGTTGTATAAATATATAATCTGTATAATTATGCTACTCAGTAGTTAAGATATTGCTTCATCTATTTTTCAACTGAGTTACAACTCCAACAATGGTTTAAATATAATTTTACTAAACATACCCAATTAACTATCAAAATTATATTTATGCATTAATACCCTTCTAAATTCTCATAGCAGATACATGTACTATTTAAATAGGTGCTCATCACAGCATACTAAAATCTGATAAAATATACCAAGCATTACAAAATATACCAATCTGATAAAACATACCAAACATTACAAGATTGAAAATTCTAAATAAATAACAAAATGTCAAAAGTTCTTAAATAATAAAATTCTGAATAACGAGCATTACAATGTTCTAAATTCTAAGTCGGTTGTTTGCATGTTCTTTGTTGATGATTAAATTATTTGTATCTCTTACATTGTTGTCTTTTTGAATTCAACTCTAAACATCCCGGGATTCTCTCCTTTCTAGGCCTACCGGGGGACATCCTGGGTTGCACACCCGCATATGCAACCCGTAATCTAGCAACTGAAAAGTACTCACTCACATAATCATCCATACGACGTCCTCTAAGTGAGCAAATAAATGCGATGACATGCATGCATGGTTTGCCACTGAGTTGTCATTCTTTACAAGTGCACTCTTATTTATCTAATTCTACTGCATGCCTCCAAACCTTGCCATCTGAGTCCACCCCACTAATCTCTGCACAATCATTACCCCCTCTATAGATTTTGACCTTACCAACATTCCTACTAACAATGTTCAATTGCTTGATTACATTTGGGAGAATCAAACCTTAAAGCTTATTACCCACTGTCCTTCTTTTATCAAATGTCACCATTAGCAATTGCCTAATCTGATCAACAAGATCAACTACATGCAAACTCTTGAATTCTTTTATCCAACTGTTAAAACTCTCTGATATATTATTATTCACGTAATCACATTTCGTTAACTAAGAGAATTGACTTCTACACTATATATGCTTCTGATTCTTCTCTAAAAATTCAATAGCATTAGGTGCAACTTTTGCTATCATACTTAAATGATATTGACATTTCTCTACAGTGTAAGCGTTCGCTGCCGGCCACATGTGATTAGAGAATACCTCACCGTGAAATTTCTTTTTGAAGTTTGCCATCAGATGCCTCATGCATTCTCTGTGCTCAGCATCAAGAAAGACACTTGCGATGGTAGTCGCTAGCCCCTTGCCGGCATCTGAAGATATTACCAATCCCAATGGTGTTCCTATCACCCTTCTTAGCTGAGTGATAAACCATTCCTAATTCTCAGTTGTTTCCAAATCAAAAATTATATATACAAGTGGATACAACAAATTATGTCCATCAATTCCACAAGCAGCTTCCAATTGACCCTTGTATATGCCTTTTAAATTAGAACAAGAGTAGAAAAATCAGCAAGAATGAATATGCTATAATATGCTGAAAAAATCAGCAAGAATGAATATGCTATAATATGCTGAGACTACCTGAGCGGGAGTACATTGGTATATGCCATCAGTACCACTACATTTGGAGCTTCCGTTCGAATCACACACTACTACACGAAGTATTATTTTCTTTCCTTCTCAAACAACTTGAACATCTTTGAAATTTGTGACTCAGACACTAATGCCGCATCTCTGCCTTCATTTTGGTCTACTATTCATATTTTTGATATTTGAGAACCACCCCAACTTAACTCCAATAAATTATTATTCAAATCATACAATAAAAATTTATCCTTATCAACCATACATTTTAAAGTCCTTCCCTTAACATATACCTTAATTTCTATTATTATTTTGCTTCTTCCAAAATCCTTTAATATGAATTTCTATCTTAAAAACAGTTTCCGTATCAATCCTATAACAAAATTTCAAAATTATACATAGTTACACAATTGCAATAGTTCAATTCAAATGATATAATGAAATTGAATGGAAATAGAATGGAAATCTTACCCACTAGGAATGGTCCACGACTTATCCATGTTATCAGATTACTCGATCAGAAAATTTTCCCTTTATTTTTCGACCCTAGGCATATTCATAATCACAAAAAAATCAGATTAGAACTATTTACAACAAATTAGGAAGGCTCACACCTAGATAACTCATTAGGAAATTTATGTTGGTTATTCTTAAATGTAAGACTGGAATCCAAGCGCTAGAGAAAGTTATAATTAAATGTCAGATAGGGTTTGACGACAACTCCATTTAATAAAATCAGATTATCTGTTCGCTGATGACTAGTGTTTCAGTGATCTGTCTCCACCCAGCGATATGATTTTAGTCGCCATCCAGCGAGAGAGACCCAACGAGAGAGCCAGAGCCGAAAAAGGTTTTAAATGTTTTATCGAAGAGGCGGAATGAGCCAGAGCCGAGTCCATCGGCTGTTAAATCGAAATAAGGGTAAAATTGGTATCTATAAAATTTTTGCTTTTATAATTCTGATTATATCTCTCTAATGACAAATTTATGAGTAGATGAGATTTGTGACGACAAATTTCTTAATTGAAAGTTTACAATGATAAATTTCTAATTACATTACTTTGTAATGGTAAATAACTAATTTTCCAATTTTAAAACAAACCGTATATATATTTTCATATCTAAATTCGTATGCAATAATCATTTGCATACATTAAAAGAACAGAAGTAGAGGAGGTTCAAAACACTTTGAATCAAACACTTAATTCAATCAAACACTTAATTTTAAAGTCCTTTTAAAAAATTTAAATTAATTTTTTTCAATAATCATTACAAATCTCAACATTTTTAATAAAATTTAAATTTAAAAATCATACTTTCAATAATCATTACGAATCTCAATATAAAATTAACAGTTTTAAAAAAATTTAAATTAATTTTTTAATTCAAAATGCTTTCAACCTCTCCATTTCCTAAAAAAACTGCATTTAAAAATACTTGTCAATTCAGAGACTTGAGTACGGAGAAAGACCTCCCAGCGCTAGTAAAAATTCAGCCCAGCAGCTAGTGGAGCCCACTTCGCTAGTAGTCGAATAATTCATCCAGTCGAGGTTTTCTACGTCATACATGGCGTCAATGTTCCTCTTCTCAATTGCTACTCTGGTCTTTGTTATCAAATAAAATTCTCTTCTCACCGCATCTTTCTTTTCGGGCAATTTTATATTTTGCCCTTCATTCAAAAATTTTGAAACAAAATACCCTCCCTTCTAAATTGTTCAACAAAATGCCCTTATGTACCTTATTTTTCTATTTTTTCTTTTTCATCTTCATTACAATGCTTTATTTATTTATTTATTTTTCATTTAGTTTCTTTCATTTAACATATATTTTCATATGATATGGATTTATATTCATGAAATTTTTAAAAATATTATATATTTAAAAATAATTACAATTTGTATTTAATTTATTCTAGTATGTTTGTATTCATTAATTATATATTTTCAAAATAATTCCTAGATCATTGAGTTTATAAAAGAAAAAGAATAAATTAAAAAAATAAACAATACATGTTGTTAATTATTTTATATGAAAAAATGTGTGTAAATGAAAGAAACTAAATGAAAAAAAAAATAAAGCATAATAATGGAGATGAAAGAGAAAAAAATAAATAAAACATAATATTGGAGATTAAAGAGAAAAAACTATCCATAAGGACATTTTATTGAATAATTTAGAGAAGAGGACATTTTATTTTAATGTTTTTGAAAGAAGAGCAAAACATAAAATTGCTCGTTTGAGTCATCCTAGTCTAATGTTATATGATGAGTGATAAAATAAAAAATAAATTTTATTTAACAAAATAAATTTAACATTAATATATATTATTTTATTTACTTAATGATTTAATATATGTTTCAAATGCAATTTTTATATCTGTTATTATTTTACAAGATTTATAAAGAAGAACATTTATTTTATATTACTTTGTTATATTTAGAACAATAATATTATTATTTATTTTGAAATATATTCAATAATCTAGGGATCATTTTAAAAATATATAATTAATGATTACAAACATATTAGAATAAAAATAAACATAAATTGTAATTATTTTTAAATACATAACCCCTTTCTTTTCTCAACATCACTCGCTACTTAGAATTACAAACGACTTAAAGCATGGCTATGACTCTGACACTGAGAGAACCCTTTCTCCGACCGAGATACCAGCCTCTCGTTCCGTCCAGGTCTGGCTGGGATGGCCAGAACACTGCTCGGTTCCGGCTTGTTGTCGCGTCTGGCATGAGGTCTGCTCGGGAAAGGAGACCACAGAACATGGAAGGGAACTTCTTCGTTGGTGAGATGTTTCTCTTTCACTCTCAGTCTGGTATTTCATCAAACAAGTGGTGTGCAGGAAGCTTACATCATGTCTGTTCTTTTGATTGTTTTCAGATCACACATGTATCGACTGTGACACATGCCGTTGGATGGCGCCTGTAAGTGATTTTCCGTCAGTTATATCAAGGCAATTGATTGTGATCTTCTCTGAACATTTAAGTTGATGGTTTGTTTTCTTTTTCAGGATGTTTTTGCAAGGATCGATGGGATGTCGGCTGTAACAAAGCAGCCGGCTTCGAAAGATGAAAATATCAAGGCTTTGCAGGTTATTTACTTTCATATTTTGTTGCAATATTGACATAGTGAAAAAGGTTCTACTTCAGTTTTAAGAAAATGTTGTTTTTGATTTTTTATTTGTGCTTATGCAGGCTTTGCTTTCTTGTCCAACAAATTCAATCCGCACTGAAAAGCCAATGAAAGAGGTCGTTGAAGTGAACAAGATGTTCCCTCTGCCTATCGATGAAAATGCCCTTCCTGTATGTTTCTACTTCTGCTACTTTATTCTCATACCTGAAGATCCATAGTTTAAATTTTAACTCTTTATTTCAGGGAGTTTATCACTGTGGTTACCATTCTGACAAAACTTATGGGGCTACATCATACTTCATTTCTCACCCAGAAGGAAACATAATGGTGGACAGGTAATTAAAAAAAATCAAACATCAAAAAGAAAAGAAAATATAATGCAATTTCAAATAATTAATTGTGCCATTTATATTCCAGTCCGAAATACAAAGAGATATTGGCTCGCAAGATCGACATTCTTGGTGGGGTTCGCTACCTCTTCCTGACTCACAAGTAGGACTAACTGGGAGTAGTAACTGTGATATTTTAACTTAAATGACCTTTTCTGTTTCTGGGATAAAATTGAAAGTGTGACCGGACCAAATTTAACATGGCAGGGATGATATTGGAGAGCATGACAAGTGGGCTGGACGATTTAATTGTGAGAGGATTATGCATGTAGGAGATGTAAGTACTTTTAACATTCCTTTATCATAGTACTGTAAGACGGCAATTTCTGTTCTTACTTGGTCTCAATCTGTGCATCTTAACCCAACTATAACAGATGTGATGGTTTATTGGCATTGCTACTGCTGCAACCTTCCTTCTTTTAATATGACCTAAACTTGGTGTAATTGTAATAGAACAATTTTCTTCAGTTCTATGAAATAGATAATGAATATTTTATTCAATTGAAAACAGATAGACTATAGAACTGAAGATGTAGAGAGAAAATTGCAAGGAGATGGTCCATGGACCATTGGATCTGACTTTGAACTTGTTCATACACCAGGCCATACAGAGGTAAAACATGTTCATATTATGAGGAAACTAAGTGTGTCTGGGTGGGGGAATGGGGATTTGAGGAATTTTGCAAAATAATACAGCACTTGCATGTAACAACACTGAAGTGGCTGGGGCTCCATGACAATTTCTGCACAATCTTTTAGATGTTCTTAATCTCTCTTCAGCCAGAAATAATAGTGCATTTATGCAATAATAATTTAGGTCCAGTTTATGTTTTTGATGAATTATTTATTTTGTTTGCAGGGTTCAGTGTGCTTATATTATAGACTGCTGAAGGTTCTATTTACCGGAGATCATCTTTATAGATCAGGAAAAACTGGGGAGCTTGACATTGCTCTTATATACAACAAACAATCTGGTAAGAGATCAGTTAGTACTTTATCTGGCTGAATTACATAGGCTGCATATAAGTTTTGATGTTCTTTTTGACCTCATATTGTCTGAATTGAATACAGTTAGCCTACAACTAGACAGCGTGAAGAAGTTAATGGACTTGAATTTCAACTGGATTCTCCCTGGTATGTTAGCTTCTCTATGCATTCCAAGAGTGATTATAAAAAAAGTATATAAGAATTATAAAGGTTTAGAAAAACAAATTCAATGATAATAATTACAAGATAATGATGCAGATGCCTAGGGCAATTACATTACAATAATACACTGAAAGTGTTATGTGCTCCTTAATTTACTCTTGTAAACTTCTTTTTACAGGTCATGGCAGGAGAATAAGCTTCAAAGACAATGATGAAAAGAATTCAGTTATAGAGGCTTTTGTGGCAACCCAAAAGCATTTACGTGGTTATTCTAATACCAGGGATAGGGTGCCTTTGTTTGCCTAAGCTGGAACCGTTCTTTGCAGTTATGATACATGCACACAGGATAATAGCTATGTCCAATCCTACCAAAATGTATCTTTCAAGATGTAGAAATAGCTGATATGAATAATAGTGCACACATGCACAGATCTTTTTTTTTTCAGTCATGTACAAATGGTAATGTCACTTCTGTTGTTACAAAAATAAAAGCAATTGTGTCTGGAGATTTTAGTATTATACCAGAAAAGAACCTAAAATTTTAGTGGTGTTTATTACCTTATAGGTAGAAAAAAACGTGTTAATGCTCATAATAGCACGGTATAGCATGGTTTTTGATTCATTAACCTTTGAAAATTTTGAGCATATTTTTCAGTGTCCACAAAGTGCAGAAAAAAAAATTCGCTATATGTGTTACAGAAAGATTAGTCAAAGAATACATTTTACAATGTGTCAGCTCTTTGTACATGGAGCATTGTGCCCCAAATCTGATACTGTAAACTTAGCAGCAGCCTTCATTTCTTGATTAAGCACCTTGTAGCACATGTTCCCATGAAATTTTGTAGACATATATAAATCTTGGATCATTTGTAAATCCATTCATTTGATCGACCACCTGATTCATCCAAGTCTATGAAAATGCTAACAGCCTGCCAGATCAGCAATACCAGATTGTCATGAAATATTCACTTCTTCTAATGTCAGATATATGTAAGCGGAACGTTATATGTGATACTGTGAAAATTTTCTCCTTGCAAGTTGGAACTAAAAGTTTGCTTTATATATTTATTCATTTTTGGGAGGAGAGGTTATGATATCCCTTAATGAGAATTGACCTTGCCAAGAGAAAATAAACATTAAACTATTAAGAGAATGAAGGAATACTTTTCCAATTCGAGGCCTTTCTTTCATTTTTGCAAGACTATTTCGCACATGAGAGACAGCTCCCCAGCATTTCAAAGTATTTGCCACATCATCAAGCCTCAATATGTACTCCTCTTCACTCAAAGGAAATGACCTCTATAATGGATAAGAAACTATGATGCAGAAGGATTCAGAAAAGTCAGAGTTGAAATGAACCCAAAACTGACAAGCTTTTTACAATTTTGGAACTGACAAAAGTTATCCATGAAATAAGGAAGAAAGAAGGTATTTTCTGTCAATCTGATCATTGTGATCTCCAAATCCAAGATTTTAATGATACATATTGGTTAGCACACTTGTAGCAAAACCAAGAAGGAATGTACAACGTGGTCAGTAATGGTACATCTGAGTTAGCACACACGTACCAGAAGCTGACCAATCTAATACCAAAAATCCAACAGTCAACTAGTATTTACCTTTATGGATCTATATTTCTCCAGTGAAGACCAACCAATTTAGCGACAATAGAAATTATTTGAACTGATATAAATGAAAATTTCTAAAGCATTAGATTACCTGTTCTCTATACTTCCACATCACATTCATTGCTAGTAGGTTTTTTCCCATGAACTCCTGTCACCAATGGAAACAATAATTACTTGTCTAAAGCTCAAATTACAGATTTAAGACAAATTTTGAGTTTTTAAGTTTTTTTTTTCTTGAGATTTCTCAAAAAAGAAAGGTATTTTTTCTTGAAAAATAAAGGGTAAAAGAGGCTCAACAACCAAATAAGCAGATCACCTAGTACTGACTGTTACTGGTATAACATTACTGACATAATTTGACAACCCAAATTTGTAATATGAACAAAGACCATTTTAAGATTATCCTTGGCATATCCCAATTCAGTCAAAATATAGAAATTCTAATTGTTGATACACTAGTTAGCAAAAGTTTAACATTATTTAAAAGAAGAAAAGTAAGAATAGTGATCACCTTTTTTATAAGCTGAACATCATATGACCTTCCATATTTTTCCCTAATAAGTGTAGCAAGATCTAAACCACTGAATTTCGAATCATCTGCTCCGACCATTCTTTCCAAGTCTTTGCGAGATATTTTGAAATTAACCTAAAATTGCAAACTATTTCTATTTGCTTGTGTAATTTAAATGTTTCTTCAGTGTTACTACTTAAATAACAAGAAACATGAGAAATTTCTAGCTCAATTCCTATACCAATTCATCCCTGATTTAACCTAATGAACTCTCCATTGACGCCCCGCTGTGCAGTAAGACTCAACAGAGACACAATTTAGCACGAAGTGAACTCTCGATGAATAGAGTGAATTATCAATTCACCCTGAATAAAAGCAAACAATTGGCCAAACCAGTACAGCCCACACTTCTAATCCATTTTTTTCTACAATGAACCCCACTATTCATCAATTTAACCAAAGAAGCATTAGAATAGAACAGTTTACCTCTTCCTTGTCACTTCTTTTTCCTTGATCTTTTTCCTCATCATCAGTTGATCCTTTACCAGTAGATCCATTGCTGACTGCTGTTAGAAGGATAGCATTAGATGAAGGCCTTCGTCGGATACTGATAGTGTTGTAAAGTTAGATATAATAGAAGTTAGTTTATTGTTTATATGTAATTATAAACAATCTAGGGTTATCTATGTAATTGTGATATTTCTAATTAATGAATACGACTGTGGAGAAAAACCACACTCATTCTTCCAAAATCATTTTCAACTCGTGAATTTGAAAGCTCGGGGTTTACACAAGTATGTTGCGAAGAGTCTAAGAAGTCGGTATTGTCGAGGACTCTAAATGGGATTTAGATGACAATATGGTCTCTTTATTACTCACCATGCCATGGATGATGCCATACTTCCACGATTCATTTTATATGAATCGGTAAAGAGATTTGGGATGCGAACTTCGTTCGTGTATTCTCAAAAGGAAAATAAGGCACGGGCCTTTGAGCCGCTGAGACGAGAGCTTGGAACTGAGACAAGGAGGTTTAAGTGCGACAGGACTATTACAATGAGCTCTCTAGATTTGGCACAAATTGATTTTGTGATGCCATGTGTAGCCAAATGCTCGAGTGCGGCTGGAATTGTCTCAAAAAGAGAGAATCGAATCCGGCATACAAGTTTCTGATGGACTCAACTCGGGAATTTGATCGGATTCGTCAACAACTCACTCAAAGGAGCCTAGTGTGACTCACATGGAAGCATTCATGGGTGTGGTACATGAGAAACGAACGAAACTCGACGACACCAACAATAGTGAAAGAAGGAGTCGTAGTAGGCGTATAGCGACGAAATGCCGAGAATGCACAACCGGCCTATTGAGCGCATGTGTGATTATCGTCATAAGAAGGGCCACATACGAGATACATGTTGGGACCTTCATGCGGAGGCCTAGTGGTGGCGAGGAGGCGGTAGCCGTGGCGGTGGTCGCCGTGGTGGTGGTCGCATGATGGTGGGCCAGGACGTACTCGACGAGCGTATGCTAGCGATAAGGCACTGATGATGGAGCCGGTGCATCCGAGCCATTATGGAGGATATGGTAGCTCGGTTGGCATCGCGAGATAACGACGTTGCGGCGCGACTCTCGGCTCATCATCCGGAGTGAGGGTTATCATTCTTTTTCTCTCCTTACCTTCTCCCCGTAATAAAATCCGTGAATGTCCTACGAGGTTTGGCTACCAAAAGTAATATAGATAAAACCTGGATTGTTGATTCGGAGCTTCTCACATATGACCCCGGATTCTACCGTGTTTAAATCATACAAACCACTCTCGAGCAAAGAAAAAGTTCAAACAAATGGTACCTTTTGCTCGATAGCGGAATCGGGAATGTTACATGTACCCCAATATTCGACTTTCTTCCGTGCTTCATGTACCAAATTTCACAAACAACCTCATGTCCGTTGCTGATTGGTCGATGATCTTAATTGCATTATCTCTTTGTCTCCTTCTCATGTTGTTGTACAGGAGCTAAAGACGGGAAAGGTGATTGGTATTGGTAAGAGAAATGAAGACTTATATAGACTCAAGCAAGGAACTGAGTTTTTGGATGTAAAGGCGTATTTTGTAGGAGATCCTGAAATGGAGATGATTTTGTGGCATCGTCGATTAGGACATATGTCTTTTAGTGCTCTTGAGAGGATATTTCCTGTTTTATTTAAGAAATGTAGTAGGGGTGGATTAGTGTGTGATGCTTGTGAGTTTGCAAAGCATACCGAACTATGTACCCATCACTTGGCGATAGAAGTTTAAATTATTTTGATGTTATACATTACGATGTTTGGGAACCTTCTCGTGTTGCCTCGTCTTACAGTTTTCGGTGGTTTGTTACTTTTATTGATTGTTGTAGTAGGGTAACCTGGTTGTTTTTGATGCACGGTAAGAGTGAAGTTCTGATTGTTTTCGAATTTTCACAAGATGGTCGAAACCCGGTATGGAAAGAGGATGAAAATACTTAGGTCGATAATGGCACGAGTACACCAACAAATCGATGCAAAATTTTCTAAGAAGTGAAGGCATTGTTCATGAAACAACTTGTGTGAATACTCCCGAACAAAATGGGGTCGCAGAGAGAAAGAATAGACACGTTCTTGAAGTTACTAGGTGTCTACTATTCTCATGAATGTACCTCGGTATTTATGGGGAGAAGCGACCAAAACTAGTTTACTTGATCGACGAGAATGCCGTTGAGAGCGGTAGAGTTTCATACCCCACTTGAAATCCTCGCGTGAGAATGCGTTCAAGTACCACCAAAAACTTTTGGATGTGTATGTTTTGTTCACAATACAACTCCGGGATTAGTAAGTTTGGATGTTCGAGCACATAAGTATGTCTTTGTGGGTTACTCGAGAGACAAGAAGGGATATAGATGTTTTGATCTATAAAAAGGAAGATGTATGAGAGTATGGATGTGACATTTCGTGAGTCAGAATCATATTTCTCTTACATGAGTGTCCTGCGGGTTCATCAACCATACTAACCGACCTCCTTGATATTGCCTCTTCTCCTTATGTACACACGACTAGCGAGATTAGTCGAGAGGGAGACGGTACAAGCGAGGAAAGTGAAAGGGTAGAAGAATGTGAATTGGTTGATCCGAGAGGAGAACTAGCGAGAACCGCCATTGCCGTGCTTGATCCGAGAGGAGAACTAGCGAACCACCATTGGCCATGTTAGATCCGGTTGATTCGAGTACGGACTCGGGTATTATTCCGCCATTTGAGAAATATTATGTCCGAACTCGTCGGATTGAGGCAAGCACCACAACGAGTAGAAGACCATACCATTACCTCCACCGTCAATAGCTCCCTTCTACTGCGGTGATCGGGTAATACTCCTATTCTAAAGGGAAATCTTGCACCTCGACCTCACATCCATTTCCGATTTTGTTTCTCTTGATAAACTATCACTGACCTTAAAGCTTTTACCACCTCCCTATGCTACTGCTATTGTTCCTTGTGATTGGAAAACGACCGTACGGGACCCGAAGTGGAAAGAAGCTATGTTCGAAGAAATGAGAGCACCGACAAAAAATGGTACTTGGGAAATCGTTCGAGACCATCAGGAAGAAGACGGTTGGGTGTAAATGGGTGTTCACGGTGAAGCACAATCCCGAAGGAAAAGTAGATAAGTGAAGGCGAGATTGGTGGCGAAAGGATATACACAAACGTACGGCATAGATTATGAGGAAACATTTGCTCCGGTGGCTAAAATGAATACAGTACGTACTCTTATCTCATGTGCGATGAATTTCGGATGGAATATGCACCAATTAGATGTGAAGAATGCTTTCCTCCATGGAGACTTAAAGGAGGAAGTGTATATGGAACTACCTCGAGGGTTTGATAATGAACAAGTGGTAGGTAAGGTTTATCGATTGAAGCGCTCCTTATATGGATTGAAACAATCACCGCGAGCTTGGTTTGATAGGTTTTCTAAGATAATGATCAAAGAGGATTACACAAAGCAATGCCGATCACACCATGTTCACTCGAAGAAAAGGAGGAAACTTTGTGTTCTTATAGTATATGTCGATGACATAGTACTCACCGAAGTGATGATCTTGTAGAGATGGTGAGAATTAAGGCGGTCTTGCCACCGAGTTCGAGATAAAAGATCTTGGCCCTTTACGTTATTTTACGGTATTGAAGTTGCTAATTCACCTAACGGGATATTTCTTTCTCAACAAAAGTATATCTTGGAGGCTGCTACACGAGACAGGGATGCTTGGATGTCGACCGGCCAACACACGATTGACCCAAATCATGGGTTGAAAGGGGTGTAAGCGATCGAGTAGATCGAAACGGTACCAAAGACTCGTGGGAAGACTCATTTACCTTTCACATACTCGAGGACATTAGTTATGCCGTGAGTGTAGTGAGTCGGTACATGCATGACCCAAGTTGTGCACGGGAGGTCGTGGATCGTATCCTTCGATACCTCGAGGTTGCCCTGGAAGAGGGTTGCTTTCAGAGAAGAACAAACATATGAGAATATAAGTGTATACGGATCTGAGATTAGGTTTGTTGCCAGACGATAGAAATCAACACATCGGTCGTTGTGCATTTGTTGGTGGAAACTTGGTCTCATGGAGAAGTAAAAAACGAATGTTGTGGCAAGATCAACTGAAGCCGAGTATCGTGCTATGGCTCAGGTGTAAGTGAGGAGTATGGCGCAAAGATTGTTGCTTGAGAGAAAAATCACACTCATTCTTCCAAAATCGTTTTCAACTGATAGGTTTCCTTTCATTACCAAAGAATGATCCCTCAAGAAAAGAAAATTCAAAGTTCGGTTGACCAAACAATCTGAGCTTATTTGATCGGCCTCCGATCGCTTTCTCTTGTACTTGAATTAGCCGGCTAGTTGGATGACTCCGCAAGACACTTGTCATGTTCTGAGATTAGGTAGAAATGTCAATTCTGCACCAACAAAAGAGAAATTATGTACACGCATAAGATATAATACTGAATAAAAGTAGTTCTGCAAAGACCATCTACTTTTACCTAAAATGTCAAGAAGAAATTCAACTGATAATAAATCCATGTATAGAAGTAAAATAGCTTTGAATCAACTGCAGTGATGAAATCAACCTCAAACCCAACCTCAACCTCATTACTATAGCATAGAAACTGGAAACTAATTGTAATTAAGGAGGGAAAACCTTCTTCCAATGACCTACGTGGAGGGGAGGGAGAAGGAGAACAGCCGCTGCTTAATATTCAGCGGTAATGGGACGAGCTTTCTCGTTTATTTCTTCTATTTCTCTTCTTCTCTGTGGGGAGAGGAGCAACAGTTGTGGCTAGAAAAGAAAGCTGAAAAGACGAAAATAAACAGAAAAAAGAGTAGACAGTCTTACTTATTGAAGGCGCCAAAGCTTCACTTCGGCAAGGACTCGGGTAGGTTCGCATCCATTCCAACCAACAAAAAAATAATTTTGTGATCAACTAAATATTGACTTTGCATCAAGATTTATACTTTTAATAAATTTTAAATCCAAATTTAAATTTTAATGATTATTACGAATCTCAATGCAAAATCAATCCGAATCTACCTGAATAATTTAAACTTTTTTGTAATTTAAAGGGATGCGAATCTATCCGAGTCTGTTCGGCAAAGGAGGCATGTGTCAGATGCTGTGCTGAGTTGAAGGCTCCTTTGGAACCGGTACGGTACCAGGTTGGACCGTGATTCAGAATCGAAGATTAAAAGTTTTCTTTTTCTTTTTTGTTTGTTTCGTCTTTTGTTAATATTCTTTTCTTTAGAGATGAAAACTAGAATTATATCTTTCAAGTCTAAGCATTCGCAAAAGAAATATATATAAAGAATCTAAATGGACGGGGGCAAACACCAGCAACTCTTGACTAGCTCTTATTAGCCAATCAAAATGAAAACTTCAATATCTGAATCAATTTAAGGTAAATAGATTTATGATAATTTCAGTTGTTAGACTTATATGGATATATCTGAATTATTTCTTTTCTCCAAGGCCCAAAGTAGTCCCATTATTTCAAAAAGAAGTATATTTAAGGCCCAGTATATATGTATTAGACTAGTAGTTTTCCAAGCATTCATCTCTCTAGCAAGCACATGCAGAAGTATTGGAACAAATTAATATTTCAATTCCAATATTCCATAGTATTTAGATTGTTGTTTCGTGCAGGGTCCCCCCAATTGAACAGTCAACAAATCAGCAAAGGAGCCTATGCAAGCCTTGTAATCTTTGTTTCTTGTGGTATTGTACAAATGTAAGTACCTATATGGCGTAGAAGGATCAACTAAAATAATGTTTTCTTGGTTCGGACTTGGACATATATCATCAATCCAATAATTTAAAATGGGAAATACGTTTAATGTTAGTGAAAGGATTAGTGTAAGAATAATACTGTTTGGGTTAGTAGTTGAGAATAGTTTGAGGTTAGTGATATTTCAGAAAATATGAGAAGAATGTTAATTTTTACTATTTCAAATTAGTAAAATATTATTTGAATAGAAACATGAGAACAATAGATATAATAGTTAAAATAATTAATTATTTTTCAGTATTTTATTTAATAATAATATTTATTGAATACTACTATATACTAATATAAAAGAAAAATATATATATTTTTTTTATTTTCACTATCCTCATAGACGCTAATTTGTTAACCCAATGTTTTCTATGGGTTAGCAGATTAGCACTGTTTTGCTACTATTCTCGATTTCAATTTTGAGTTTGAATGATTGTTAACCTGAAAATAATATTGTTATTCTTAAAACAGTGCTAATGGATTAAGATTTATTTGTACGAATAGAGAAAAAATAGAAAACAGACGGACTAACAATATTAATTAAGAGATTTCTTTGTACGACGAATGGGCCTTTGTAGGTTTCACTTATTTTATTTCATTCATCTAACATTTGACTATTTTATGAACTTTTTCTGTATAGCATTAGAAAATGAGTTTAGCTCTAACAAGATGTTAGGTCAAATATCCTTTTGGTTCCGCCCCTGGTTTCTCCACGGAAATCCTTATTCTATTGCAAAGTACAACGACATATCTCAGGGTAAACCCCTGAAGAAAAGTCAGTAAGGTGCCTTATTGTTTTCATAGATAGTGATAGTCTTCTCTTTTGCAGTTAGATTAACTAACAATCACTTTAAACTAATTTGAGTATACGTAAGCATTAATTCAACTTATATTGGCAAATAATTTACAGTATGGCGTTTGGGTTTTCTTCTTCAACTTTTCTTCTCTTCAATGGATGATGGTCCAAAGTTTAATAGGCAAACGTTTTATCATCCTACCATATTTGGTGGTTGAATTATGACCCAATTTCACATTTAGACTTTTGAATAATCAAGATTTGAGACAATAGTACCAAAGTTTTGATCCTAATTAAAATTAGCAGCATAGCTATCTGAATACTTGCATAAAACAAAAGTTTAACTTTAAACAAACATTCCAACATGCATCGAGGAGGCAAAATCGACATAATAAAAAAACTAAAGCTCAAGCTGGAAGATCAAATAACAGAGACCTGATTAATATGCAGCATACTTGCAACTTATGAGAGGTTAAAACTGTCATTAAACTCTTCCAGTACAAAATCATACTAAACAGTTGCAAAAAAAAAATCGACCAATTATTATTAGATTAAGTCTCTTAGATCTATGCAGTTGGAGGGAAGAGCTTTGCATCTTGTGTCGTGTCAGTAACAGTAGGAGGCAGCCAGTGCCACATAGCTATTGGTGGGTACGGGTTGAAATGGGCTGTGGGCTTGGTACCCAGGGAGTGACCATTAACAGGAGCAAATGGAGGAGCAGGACCGGCAATTGTTGGATGGAATGTGATTGGATGTGGTAAAAACCCTGTAGGCGGTGGCGCACTCAGGGCTTTAACTTGCTGTTCCAACATCTCTTTTTCAGCCTTAAGCCTTGTCTTCTCATTTCTTAGTTCATTCTTTTCCACCTAAACATAATGATTTCCATGTCAAATGAGGCAAATGAGGCAAAAGAAGCAACAAATCTGGAAAAGACAACCAAAGTGTACTTGCACTGAGTAAGCACTAGATATTATTAATTGAAGGAGAGTTTTTTAGGGGCGTAGGTCTGAAGGCATTGGCTTCTTGATTGGCAAAACCTATTGCAGACTATTCTTAATTGACCCCTGATTCATTTGCAACTTTGCAAATTCTCCAATAGATTGCTGCAAAATATGAAATATAAGAAAATAGGGTGTCCTTTACAAATTCTGTTACTCTAGACCGATTTACTACAGAAAAGAACAACAAATCAGAATAGAACAGAAACCTATTAAAGAACAAAGCACTTTAAAATGGTAGTCTGGTATCACCAGGTGTGGTAATACCTTGAGATCTTTAATTGTGTCTTGAAGCTTTTCATTAGACTCTTTCAGTTCTTGGGCCTCATTTCTGAGCTGCACCACTACACGTGCTGCATCACTCAGGAGGGTTGCTTTGTCTGATTTAGGTGGTCGAGTCGCATCAAGGACAGTACTGAGCTCCACAAAACTATAGCAACATGTAGTTTAATTTAGTTGATACAATCAATGGAATGCTGCAGTAAATTAAATTAACCGTACTGTTTTCCTGCAACTCCTTTTAATACCTTAATATATCATGTATACAGTATACTAGAAAAGAAAAATAAGTATACAATTATATTATACATATCAATGCAATACCATAAAAATTAACCAGACTCCTCTTTCAGGTTTATGCAGTACAATTTGGAAGGCACGTATAACATTCCTGTGATGAAGTGAACTTACCGTTCATTTAACTTATCTCGCCTCATTTTCTCCCGACAAGCCTTAGATTTGGTTCCTGGACCTAAGTCATCCCTTGTCCTGAAAAATCAACTTACTGAATTCAAAAGTAATTACACGAAGAGTCCCAACTATAATTTTACTGGATAAAGAAAAACTATTGTACAACTTTGCAATCTCATAATAGTTGCCATCTGTAACAAGAATAATTTGGACAACAGCCTGTTTCAGAGAAAAAGTAGAGAACCTCTCCAAGCATAAAATTGGTTGACAGAGAATTTCTAGTTTGGAATTTGAGAAGATCCCAATTACAACAAAATTTAATGACCAAAATCGAACAAGCAATCTGAGAGTTTTTGTCAGGGCCCAATCCACTCAAATCAAGCCTGATGCAAACACTGCTGAACTTTCAGCTCAAAATCTGTATGATTTCATGAAAAATTTTCCGAAAGAAGAAACTAAAGTACTAAGTGTCTAAGTGACAATCCTTGACTTTGTTTTCTTCTTCCATCTCCTTTCTCTTTCAAGCCTTTTCATAATTTTTTTTAAAAAATAAATTATAGAAGCCTTTTTGGCTGACTACGTGAGAAGATGGAAACTAAAAATAAATTAAAATTACCTCTTCCTAGAGCAAGCTTGCTCAACACCACACACTTCCGGGTACGCCTCTTCAAATTCCACTCTGAAATGAGAAAGAAAAGTTTTACCCAAAATTCAACCTTTTCTCCAACAAACGAAATAATCAAGCATTATAAGAAGCAAACAAAAAAAACTCCGATTGCAATACCCGATTGAGCCCGCTCCACAAAAACCCTCAAGAGCACACCGCAACTCGCCATCCAATCCTCCCTCGTCGATCCAGTACTCATCCATCGCGTTTTGTTCCGTATCCAGATTTAGGGTCATGCTCTGACCCGGTCTTCGGGTAATTACTCGCTCCGACTTCGAATTCGGTATAAATCACTAAAAATACTAAATCAAATCAATCGAATCGAGAAAAAGGGAACTTCGAATATCAGATTGAGAGTTATTGGAGAAGATGGAGAGGGGTGGGGGGGGGGGGGAGAATATTTCTATCGAATCGACAGCCAATGACAAGGGAATACGCGCGGGATCGGAGATGTAAGAGAGAGAAGAGAAGGTGTGGTTTCAAATAGGTCAAGAGAAAATATCTTCGCCGTTGGATTGATAAGATTGACGGTGGAGATGCTGTTTTAGATGATTAGTTATGATATGTAGGTCCGGTTGCGGCTGCCGAGAGGGCACTGAAACCAGTGACGTCGTCGTCATGCGCTGGTCAGATTTTCACGATAGTGGGGTGATTATTCGTGTACAGTCTGTTTCTACGAAATTCCTACTAAATTATTGAATTAGTAGTACCAAAATATTTCTCATTTCTAAACAATCTGTATTGTCAAAATAAAACTTAGCATAAATTTCTTCCAAATATGTAAATATATTGATCACTTGTATTGTAACAATTGATTGAAAAAAGCTTCTTGTTTCAATTGTTTTTCTAAGAAATTACTATTAATTAAGAATCTGTTAATTATTAATTAATTAATATAAACTAATAATTAATCACCAACTGTTTGTCATGTTTGGGATAAATCCAATCTCAAAAGCGATATCGAGTAATAAAGAAAGACTTACTATTTTTGTATATTTTTCTAAAGAAACACTTGCACATTAATATGTCAAATAAAATTGGTAGTTGGTTAATATTCAAAATTAGCTATAATTATTTAATGTTATGAGACAGAAGATGTTTCTTAAGATTAAAAGAGCAAGAATAATTTGATAAATTGAAAAAATGAAACAAAATTTTAAGCCATCAAATAATTGGAAATAAATATATCTATATTTCATTCCCACTGATAAGAATATTTTTTTCACAATTATGATGGCATTAGAAACTTTCATATATCCATCCATGAAAAAAAAAGTGACACACAAACATATATTGTAAACTAGCACTTTGGTTGTAGGGTTCAAACTAGATGAAAATATGAATTATACATAAAGAAAGACTAATTTAGGATAAAAATAGTATTTTTTTTTCACATATCCAAGTCCTTTCTATGAATTTTCTTTTCTTCATGAAAAAGGACTATTCATTCAATTGTTGTGGCTGTTAGACAAGAAATAGAGGATTTTTAAGAGAGAAAAAATCAATAGCATATTCCTTAGTTTTAGAACGGTGTACAGTGATACAGTAGAAGTGATGTAGAATACTCCGGTGCTCATAGACTAACTCTTCATTTGGGTAGAGTTGAGTGGCGACCTCGTGTTATGAGGTCAGCCACCAAAATAATGTGTCCAATGGGGAGGAATCTATATGTAGGGACACCTTCCAGTGATCTTTTGTGGCTGACATCTATGCAATAAGGCAATACCGCATTTAGAGATTTTGTTATTTCATTCATATATATATATCATGGGATGACGTTTATATCATTATGTGCAAACAAACTTGCCCAATGTGAAAGCAAGCAACTCATTTATAATTTTGGACAGGATCCAAAGTTCTTTTCGGAGAGATCGCTTGTCAACGTGTATAGTTTAATTGATATTTTTAAATCAGTCATATTTGAATAATTCTACTCTTGTTAGTTTGATATTATGAAATAAAAGCTCAAAACGAAGTTCTTTTGAAGTTTGATTAATTGCGCCTGAGTTTCTATAAGTTTCAATTTAAGGGCAAGGATCCCTTGATAATGGGTTATATTGATAATGAACTTTTAAATAAATATTAAAAAAAATTAAAAATAGAAAAAAAATATAAATATGTTCCTTTACTTGTAGATCAATAGTGTTTCAAATTTCATGCAATTTTATTATTATTTTATAATCCATTAAAGAAAGATAAACTAAAATTGTTGCAAATTATATAATTTATTTTATGATCTTCAATGGACTAATAAATAATAATAAAATCAATCTATAAATAAAAAAACATATCTATAATATTTTTTATTTATTTAAAAGTCCATTGACAAAGATTGTCAGAATAACCCATTTTCAAGTGACTCCTCTTTAAGTAATACATTGTCAAAAGAACAAAATTGGGGATTATTGACAGTTGGAACCACAGTAATAAGTTTAGAAATTTGAAATAATTCCACGAAAGTTCATGATTAGAAAATAATACGGATGTAATTTAAAAAAAAACGTTTACTTTTTTAAATCGAAGAATATATATAAGATGTTGATATATGTACGAAATAAATAAATTTTCATTAATTATATTATAACATAGAATACATTTTTAAATCAAAAATAATTTGAAACATATTAAATTTTTATTTCTTTTGTGAGAAAAATGTACAAATATCAACATAATTGGCAATTCCCGTTAGCAACTCCAAGGCCACTACAGGTTTCACTCAGAGAGTCCTTAATTACACAAGCCATTGAAAGTGCAAGCATTTTACAAGTACACGATTCGTCCTTTACAGTCGGTGACTAAGGTCAAAACTCACAAAAAAATAGGTGAAAATGAAAGGCACGCAAGGAAAAAGAGCACTTTAATTCCCAGATGCTTTAAATTTTTAAGAAAACAACTGAAAGAAAACCCTCCACGCTGCGATAGAAAATATCAGAAAGCAAGATGTGCAATCCTAGTTTTGTAGCAGGGACTAGGCGTTGAAATTCCCACAATCACTGAAGAGAGGAATAGAACTTTTTCAGTTTTTTGTTGTTGAAAGAGAAAAAAAAATTATTGCCATGCAAATTTTATATTCCATTCAAGCTTTTAAAAATATAATTCATAATAATAAAAATATTCCATATCATCATCATTACTCTTTATTATTGATTTTGTTCAAATCTCTTCATCTATTTTGATCTTATAATTTTTCTCTTTCTTCATTTAAACTAGATGAATAAGTTTTCTTTGTCTTCGTGTATCTAATTGTACTATTTATTATTATTATACATATTTTTAATATTTAAATGTTAAAACATTATGTCCAAAATTTTCTTAATATAGAAAATTTATTAAAAGTATTTTTTTTATTTTATCACTATTTTTAACAAACAATTAGAATAAAAAAATAAAAAAATAGTGGTAAAATCTGCTCAGACATTTTATCCAAATTTATAGTGAATGGACAACTCTAGTCAGGATAAAATCTGCTCAGACATTTAGACCATATTATTTTGAGAAATTTTAACTTTACTTCACTGTAAATGAGTCTTTGCTCTTTACTAGTTACTACTAAGATTCTTCATGGAATTAAAAAAATTGCCCTGTCGCTAAAAGGAAAAAGATAAATGTTGCCATTCTGTAGGTGTCAATTTCATTGCATATTTCACATCGTGACGCCATTATGTCAGTCTCTTGATTTCTATTGGTTAGTTACTTGACACATAACCCCCTATTTTTTATGAAGCTGACCAATATCCCTCTAATCAGACAAAGAAAGAGAAAGGAAAAAAGGAATATTGTTGATTCTATGGTTATATATATGACAGTTTTTATTATTAATAATTATTATTAAATTAATATTATTTAAAATAAGAGTGAGAATCGTAAAATTTTAAATATACGAATGGCGCGCGCATATTTATCGATGGCGCGTTTAAATCTAAACCCCGCACAAGTGAGATGGAGATGCGTTGCGCGTCTTGTATATATAAGAAACAAACGCGCCACCACGGCGATGACGCGTTTCATAAAAATAATGAAACGCGCCACTACCGGTGTGTGCTACCGCCATTTGTATATTTAAAATTTTACGATTCTCACTCTTATTTTTAATAATATTAATTTAATAATAATTATTATTACTAAAACTGTATATATTACAAAGATTGGTAATTTAATCCATTATGATTGTATAATAATGTACCTTCCAAAAGTCTCCAAACATATCTAAGTAATGTACCATCTCAATCTAGCTAAAGTCAACTAGCTCTATATCATCTTGACCGAGTTTGCTTTTATTTATTAATACAAACTTGTACTTTTATTTTATTATATTTACAATTATTTATTTATCCATGGCAAGATCTCTGTTTGCAGCCTCGTTTAGTATCTGCAGGGGAAAAAGGTTAATTAAATTCTCTGTGTTGATATTAATTTCATAATAACTGTCAGCCCTTAAATTGAGTTTCAATTAAACTGCATCGATTTGATATTCTTTGTTCGATTTTAATTTTTTAAATTAATATATTGACTTTTTTTCCTAATTTAATTTCTAGCTGGATGTTCTGTGAATTAGCAATAATGGAGACAAAAAAATTATAAATGAGGGACTCAAAAAAATTGTAATTGATATTGATGCTTATGTAATTGAAACAAATAAAAATAAAGTCAAACTAAAATCTAATATATTAGTTCTACAAGAAAAGAAATAAATTATAAAAATATTTTAATTAACCTCTAGAAATAATAAAATAATGCAAAAGTTTAATATATACATATTACTTCATCATTCGATAATATTTCTCTCATGAATAATTGTAATCTCGCTATTAGTAATTATCATCTCTTTAACATATTGAAATTCTTGTATACCATTTTTTTCTAAATTCTCTTTGTAGTGTAACCTAATATATAGAATGCACACATAGTTTTATGATGAATTCTATAGTGTGCTGAGTAAAGTGATTTCAGTAGTTGTGAAATGATACCTTTTACCAGTAGGGACAGCTATACGGGTATTAGTAGTCTTGCCTGAAGGTTATTTATGACAATAATTGTTTAAATTCCCATCACATCCAATTCCCTGATTACCAAATAGGTTTTTAATTGTTCGTATCATTTACTGACTAAAAATGCAGCAACAACAATCAAGTATATAGATTTTCTATAAATTTATGCAAGATGCAGTACCTACAATGGCGCCTTAAAGAAACAATATCAGCACCAGATAGCACAACACAACTTTTTGTTGGTACAAAAATCCAAATTCTTCTAGTACAACAACTATAAAAAGATTACTCACAAATTCTCCTCAACACAGTACTGAGAAAACTTGCATCAAGCTTAAACAATACTGAGAAAACTTGCATCAAGCTTATACAGTACTGAGAAAACTTGCATCAAGCTTACATAACCATGAATTAGTAAAATATATATTGGATTTAGCATTATTCTTTTGTTTTGCGATTACAACACATTTGCAATTAAAGCACTCCTGTTCAATTAAAAACAGAGGGATTAGTTGTGGCACTGCTAACTTGGACTTCGAGCACCTCCAGCTTGCGCTCTAAAACATCGAGCTTCTCATTGAGCGATGCTAGTTTGCTCTTGGTTGTTGCTTCTACATACAATTTTGCAAGTATTGTAAGGATATATTAAAGGATTAAGGATATCAGTACCAAGTCAGCAGAGTTACTATACTCGACAAAAAAGGAAGGAACCGGTACCAATTAGTCTGTGCCATACCAGATCTGACATGGGATGTGTGTCAAATTTGGTATCAGAGCTCTAATTGATTTGAAGCCATTTCACTATTAAATGAAAGTCCGAAGAATCAAGATATCCAAAATTAGTAATATATGGGTTGTTATCTTGACTATTGCAAGGAAATTCCAAATCAGATATCAATGTGCTGAATGAAAGTTCCTATCATTGCAAGTTGAATTCCAGCATCTTATCCACTTCAACCTCGCTTTGCCATATGAGGTTTTCTGCTGTTTGAAACCTTAATTAAGTAACATTATGAGCTTATTTGATGCTCAATCAGGATACCCATGATCTATTTTTAATTCCAGCTATCAGAATATTTAATCCCTTGACATATGATAACACAGTCAATTTAATAACTGGAAACTCCCACATTAAGTTCTAAACTCCTGGTAACATCTTCAAAATCAAATTACAAACAGGATTTATTAACGAGCCGAGTAGTAATAAGTTGCACATTTTAGGTAATTTAATCAAGGGAATGTAGGTAATAAAGTAATATAGATAACCTAATCCTGGTTTCTAGTGTCTACCATTGCAATTCTATGCAGTAAACACAGATCTGTTCGGCTTGATATTCTAATACTACAATGATCGAAAAATTGGTCATGCTGAAAGCTGATTACTGAACTCACAACTGGATCTAGTTGAGAAAGAGATAGAAGAAGGAATTGACGCGCACCGAATTGTAGAAGAAACTCGAAGAGGCGACGAACGTTGAGAGAGATGTTGGAGATGAACTCGCGGTTCTCCCAATCAGCCTGTACGGCGATCCCCACATTTACTGGATTCGATATTCCTCCTGCTCTCGCCATTTCCCCCTTCCTCTTCTTCCTTTTGCCTTTTGTTTGTTTTATTGCTTGTTTGTTACCTTACCTGACTAGCGCCAACTTACCAAAACCTCACTCACATGATTTGAAAAATCCCAACCGTTTATCTGCTTTAAGATCTGTTTTCGCACGGAATTTAAGTACGTATAAATGGTTTGAATTTGTTCAGAATTTGAAGTTTGATCGAAGCGAAGGGATGAAATTAAAAAGAGAAATATCAGACTAGTCACTTTAGTGGCTCCAAATCTGCTGTTATTTTTGTAAGAGAATAGAGTTTTATTATTTATTATTTTTTTTAAATAAAAAAACGTTTATAAATATGTTATTTCATTTATAGATTGATAGTCTGTTAAATTTCATATAATTTCATAAATATTTAATATTTCATCAAAAATTATCAAATTTAATAATCTTTCACTAATATTTACAACGGTTTTAAAAATATATCTATAAACTTTTTTTACTTTTAGATTTTTTTTTTAAATAAATAACTGAATTTTATTCTTCAAAAATAACAGCAGATTGGGTGGCCACTTTAGTAGGCAGACTAAGATACAGTTATTGAGGCAAAATCCTCCTCTACTCGGTTTGTACAACTCTTTTTAGTCCCTCGTGGCGGGCATAGTAACAACTAACGATTCTTGATTCATGTTCGGTAATGTTAAAAATTATAATTTAAAAATAATTTATTTTATATAATATAAATAAAATATATATTATAATGATAATATATTAAAAATATAATTTTTTATTAAAATAATATATAATATTTTTTTAATAATTCATGAATAAAAAGTTTTTTAATCAAAAAACACATTATATATAAAATTGATGAATTATTTGTGAAACATCCAGTTAGGAATGAAAAATAAATAATTCACTATGACTATGGTGGTGACATCAATTTAAACAGCAAATAAGTTGAATGACACCAAAGAGAAGACAACTATACATCTTATTATTGTTGGTTTTTGCAATAAAAAAAGAAGAAGAATAATTACGTTCACAATTTCCGTGTCTTATTGTGTCCTGAACTTTTTTCTGCTTATAAATATTTTAAATTCATATGATTAATAGAGGGCTACTGATCTTGTTATAACTTGATTTCGTCTGTACAAGATCAAAAAGTGAAAACCAATTAACAATACGAGTTAATTATATCAAACTATTAATTTTTTGGGCATCTTGATCTTGTAAAATCAAATTATATTTTAAATTTTTATGTATAATTAATGTTAGGATCACTAGGCTGGAGTTGATATCCAACTTTATCCATTTGCGTTCTTTTAACTTTTTTGTATGGCGTTAAATTCGGTGTTGGAAAAAAATGACCATCAAGGCCGAGTTGGCTAATTAATCATAATTAGTAGGTTAATCGTTCCGTATCATAATCAAACTGATTATTGTTCTTTTTGACTCACACAATTAAATACCCATTGTGGTGAGGGCTCACGTCCCCAGAATGCAACAAAAACCTTAAATTTATTAAACAAATGAAACAATATTAAGCAAGCATAAAGCAATAGTTATGGAGAAACAAAATATTGCACAATCAATATAAAGCACAATTAGAGCGTGTTCGGTCTCAATGAAATCATGTCATGGATGTCTACTGAAGATAAGTTACCAAGACTGCTCAAATATGTTCCCTCAGCCACATACCATCCTTAAAATCAAAATTCTCCTTTCCATGTAAGAATCAGAACTACCACTTGATGGGCACTACCGAAACAATTTTCTTACATGGAATATATGAAACGTGCATAATCTAATACTTGGTGAAGATGAATAGTGTAGGAAAAAGTGATGAATACAAGTGCATGTACCTCAAGTGGTGATTTGCCACCTCCAAGAGCAAGAACTGAAACGATTGCCTGTTTGCAGATTTAATAATTAATTATATTCACATATTACATTTAATTGAGGTCACAGTCCCCATAAACATATCAGAAATACAAAAGGCATATTATATCTCCTTGTTGCATGTAGCTGAGTTTACCTCATCATCTTCTAAACCAGCATCCTCAAATGCAGAGAAAGCGTCAGATGATAACACCTCAGCCCACTGTCACAGACGGAACAAGTACTTAACTGATAAATTCTTTATGAACTAACTAAAAGATAGTACATAATGGCTAAAAATTCAGCTAGTATGTGACAGCATAGATATTGCAGGATAAAGAACACATTACCTTGTAACTGTGATAACCAGCAGCATAGCCACCTGCATCCAAAACTACATTAATTAAGCCCTTCTAGCCCTTCATCTATATCATTTTCGTGTTGGATTCAAATAAGAATTTATGCATTAGCCAGGTGTTATTACAGTCCAGGTTTCAAGTACTTAAGTCTATGTACTTTTCTGTTACCCTTTGTTTACTTGGCTTGTTTTATAATTGTTCTGTCATTCTATATCTTTTTTGAGTTTAAATTATGGAGGAGACAGAATAACAATACATGGAAGCTAAACTACTAGATCTACAGTTAAACTTCAACTGTCTAACAGCTTCCAGCACCTAATATCCACTGACTGCAAGTATAATATATTTCCATTACTCCGTAGACTGAAATTGCAAATACATGAACCTGCAAATATATGGCTGAAACTGCAAAGAAATCTGTCACCAGGAAAAGGAGGAAGAACATATGTCCTCTCAGCAACCTTCTGGTCTACATTAAAAATGATGTTTCTCCATCCAGATCAAATGTTGTGTGCAGTTCCAAATCCACTGATGCAAAACTTATCTGCAAGATAATTTAGACGGAATAAATAAATAATCAGGAAAGATTAGAAAAGGATAAGAACTTCCTAATTCCCTTGTAGATTTCAGCCACAATCTCATCTGTCAGCCTAAGTGTTACTGAACACAACAAAATAAGAAAAACAGAAGGGGCAAAAAATTAATTACAGGTGCTGGACTACCAACTTCTTAGTTATAAGATTTTTAAGATACCAGCCCACTTCGAAGATATAGAAACAAAAGGCTGGAATTTATTTCTTTCGTGGGTGAGGGGGATGGGATTGAAAGGGAGAGAGAAGAACCAGACAAAGGCTCAAAGAACCAGCACAAAATGTTTTTGCAGCAAGAAGTTTTGAATATATTTCTTTAGGGAGAGGCTCACCTGTTTCATAATGTTTAGCAAGTCCCAATAGTGTCTCCCTGATATATTATCAGTCAGATTCCTCTTAAGTATTACCCATGTTTGACTTATATAACCTCGTGAGTCAAGTCAATTAAAAAGACCAATGATATTGATAAGAGACTGCTGTATCACCCACTGGCTAGACTGGCTCCCACATGCTTTTCCTTTCTGTATTTTCATTTAAGGTCAAAACACCAGGTCAATACAACACCTAAGAAGCTTTTTCCCAACTATTTACAAGACTTGTCTTTGAGTCTGATCAAGCATGTACCAGCTTTGAGTCTGATTGAGCGTAAACCAATGCCTAAAACAACTAGACACTCTAAAATATAGGGGAAACAATATCGAGTAAGGAAATATCAAAGAGGTTTAATCCTAATTAATCTTCTTTAGAGGTTTTCACCAACAGATTTATTCTGTAAGTGCATTTGAAAATAAAAATAAATATTTTTCTTACTTGTGGTAGCAGTAGCACCAGTTCATCCCACTCAATTCCCCTAATTCCAGCTACTAACCCTTCATCTTTCTTTGTTAGCATGTGCTGAAGTGCATGACCAAATGCATGAAATACTGTTTCCACCTACAATATGATGAAAATAAAGTATATTATTATAGTAATTCTGACAACACAAACCATAATGCCTGTTACTATGTTGCAGATCATACCTACTTGGGTTAATTTGAAAAAGAACAAGACATTGGAGATGATGAATGAAAAACAGTCAACACTGTCACAATTTAATGATGTATTTGCCATTATGGCACTTTAACTACTAGGTTTTGTTTGCTGATATGATCACAAAGATTAGGTGTTATTGGCAAGTGTGCTTATGCGCACAGCTAAAAAACTGGAAGTAAATCACAAACAGTTGTTATTAATTTTCCAGACATGAGGAATGCAGTCAATTTAGTAAAGTTACCTCACAGAAGGTCATGACACTAGGCTTGTCGCCTACTGGTGGCATCTGATTGCAGACCATATGAGCAATAGGCAGTCTAACAGAGGCACTAGGGGGCGCAAGCACACAGCTCCTAGCAAACACCTCATCCATCCATGCACCACCACATTTTTCGGCAGGCCTTGAATATGGGTCAAAATAGAAATATGCGATTGGTTGGCCAGAAGAGTCCTTTACACACTAAAATCTGACATCTTGGTTCCAGACCTAAACATAAAACAAGTGTTAATAGTAAATTAAGGAAGACTTTGTATCAGTATCATTCCAGTCAAGACTGATGCCAGAATACATGCATGTCAACATTAAGAGGTTATGTATGAATAAACCGTTATATTGGGAAAAGGAGGGAGGCCAAGGAGAAAGGTTACAAGATGTAGCTTGACAAATCTATGGAAGGGTTAAAATATAGGTTATTTAAGCCCAAATTTGTGCTGCTTAAACCAATATCCAAGAGCAAAGAAATAAAAAGTAGGGAAAGGAGAGAAAACAACTCACAGGAGACAACCCATCAGCTTCTTCAATACTAACATCAAAGAGCTTATTTGCAAGGGTGAATAGGCCATCCAAACCTTTGGTAGTGCAAACTGCAAAGTAAGACATAATTCTTCCTGCAGAAGTATAAACTTAACTAAGCATCATACTGGGATTTAGTCACATACTATAAATTCCTATTCCAGGATGTGCCATTTGATACACAAACTTCTACACTTGTCCTTCCAACTTCCAAATGGGAATTTGGTCAACTACTTTTGGGTAATTCAACAATGGGTTAAATTGATTAATGTATTGGAACCCCACTATAACCAAAAAGAGTAACCTCACACTCCTGCCAATTCCCATACCATTATGGCAAACAAAATTCTTTAATCATTGAGATATATATATTTTACTTCAAAAAAGCATACCTCATTAATATCATATTTAGCCTCGCGCAACCTTTCACTCCAGAAATTAACATTCCAGTGATTAATTTCATTGGCCTCTGGAGCACCTGACTTTTTTGCAAATGCTTTTACCTCTTCTATATCTGCAACACAGAAAAATATCACATCTATCAATAACCAACTTTATATCATATAAAAGACATTGCCTGTTAGAACAAGGTTGATAAAGCAGAGCAGACCTAACATGCAGGCCGCGTTGCAGAACCTTGTACAAAGCCTCACACGGACTTTCGTTAAATGTAAAAGAAAAATAGAATTATGGTCCCGTTCTAGACTGGTTTCTTCGACAGAAAAGCTAATTGATGTTAAAATTGAAAGCATACTCCATTTATTAGATTAAATTAGTGGTACAACAGTACAACACTTCAGCTTTTACAATATGCTATATATATCACATTAATAAGAGAAAACCAGGTAATAAATGTACCTTTGACATGGTGGTCCCATGAAGCAACACACCATTTCTCAAGCAGTTCTCGCACTCTCTCAATTTTAGCCATCTTTGATGACAGGCTCACCTATTAAAAAAAGTATACAGAAGCCAATAAAACAAATGCCAGCCCCTTATAAACAGTCCCCAAGTGAAATCCACAAATAAAAAAATTAGACTTTACAGCATCCCATACCTCTGCATAGTTATTGTAGCCAAGAAGTTTAGCTTTTTGCAACCACAATTTTAGAATTTGAGTAATGATGCCAGTATTGTCAAGATCTCCACTGGAGGCACGGGTTATGTAAGCCCTGAAAACCTCCTCCCGCAAAGAGCTATCGCGTGCATGTAGCATCACAGCCATGTAGCTCAGTGCATCCAAAGTGATAATCCAAGGACCATCCTCAGGTGTTGCATTTTCATGTCCCTATAAATAACCAAATTTTGAAGTCCATGTCCATAATAACTATAAGAAAATGACTATAGAGCAGTCTACTACTCTACTGACTTAAAATTTGCAAGTTCAAGTATCATCTGGTGACCTGTTGACAGCAATGCCTGAAATTTGGTGTAAGGAATAAAATGGCAGAAGGAAAGTAACTGCAAACAGGAAGGTGAACAGAGCACATGGAAAAACAAAAAACAACAAATAAACAAATATACATTTAATTCAAATGGAAAAAACAGAAAAAAAAAATAAGAAGACAAGAATAGAAAAAAACAAGCAGATAATAAAAGAAGTCTATTAACAGGTGCAACTCAGCACCTACTGGTACTTATCATGATACACAAGCTGAAGATCCTTCTGCACTGTCTTAAATTCTTGAATTTAAGAAATATATGGTTCATTATCTGAACATATATGCTTCTTCAGGATGAAGTATCCACATCAAAGAGAATACTGATACCATACCTTCAATACAGCTGTCAGCGCAGCTAAGCCAAGTGCTGAGGCAGGCAGTCCTTCTATTTCACTTTTGTCAACAATTAATGTTTCAAACTTTTTAGTGGCATCCAGCACATTCTCACTAAATTTTTGGGATAATTTCTCCAGCTCCTACAAACATTGAGAATAAACTTTAAAATACATAAAGCAGGAAAATTTATCAACAACAACAACAACAAAGCCCTTAATCCCAAATAAATTGGGGTAGGCTAGAAATGAAACCCAATCGGAAAGCATAAGATCAAAGATCTCAAATATCAGTGATAAAGCAGGAAAATTGATCTCAGTCTAATTTTTTTTTTACAGATAAATTTTCCTGCTTTAAAAATTAATATACTTGTTGGATTTCATTGAACTTCTCTTTTTTCTCATCCTCTGGAGCAACACCATCTAGTGCTGCCTCCTTTATCTTATCTAAAAGTAGAAGAAAATAGTAGTGCATGTCAATGCAACAATATAAGTATACATGCATTCACCCTAATTCATTAACCCAAAGAAATTAATAAATTAATATAATAAAACAACAAATTACCTTCCACAATTAGCTGACGAGCCTCACTTAGGGCTTCCCAAGAGGGGGAGTTCCTTATAGACTTGAATGCTTCATAGATTGGTTTGCTTTGTGCCAACCTCAGCCCAAATTTAACTTTCTCAGGCTGTTACTATGTCACCAATTGATCCAACTTGAAGTTAATACTTCCATCACAATGAAAACTTTTTATCACAAGAGACGAAAATTTCAGTTTTGTTACCTGGATTTCTTCAATAGCTGAACGCAGCTCACTCGAGTCCTTTACAGCTTTCAAATGGTTAACGACTACCCATACGACCGGCAACCGATCTATGATCGTCTCTTAGGCCACGTTGGCTCCACTGTTCTCTCCAGTTCCACCAGATCGCCTTCCTGACAAGCACATTTCATTCGAAGCAAACAACATCTCACACATTCCACCATCCGGCTACTATCTGTTCAAACAGAGGGGGGAGCGAATAACATACGAGTCTATGAATTAGCTATCTGATCCCAGGTCGAACATCCTTCGGCTCGACTCATTGAACGGGGGGGAATCGAAGTCCCTCAGCAACGGATTGTCAGAATCCATCAACAACGGCGTTGGATCAGCGGTCGAATCAGACGCCCTTGTAGCGGCGCAGATCGGAAGTTGATATCTGGTTCGCTGACGTAGATAGGAGGAGAACGGGGCAAGAGGGAGAGGAGGGCTTCTTGCGGAGCGAGTGTGCTGTGAGGAAAGCAGTGGGGAGGGAGAGGGAGACGGAGCGGGTTAGAGAGAAGCGGGAAGAGAGAGCATAGGTTATGCTATGGCCCATTTTTCAACGAGTTTGGATTGGGTTGGATATTTGGACGAAAGAGGAACTGCGTTAATGCGTTTTTGTCGCTTCTCGTCTCCAATTTCATTGGTCTAGCTGTCATAAGTGAGGAATAACCTCTCAGTTATAACTCTCGGGTAGTGCGTGTGCGAGAATAAAATGAGAAGTCATTGGAGATGATAACATGGTTTATGTATATGGTTTACTGATAATTAGTTCTTTTGTTATTCAGATAATATGTTCGGCCTTATGTACATAGATTTTTGTTTCTCCTTAGGCCTTATTATTTTCAGGCTTTTGTGAAATATTGGAGAAAAAACAAAAGCAACATAATATATGTACTATGCAATTACGGGCCGAGGAAGTCGAAGTTCTTCCTTCATAAAGTTTTAACCATCTATTAGTATCTGCAGTAAATGTTCATAATTAATTTTCAAGAATATTTCTAAGATTTTTATTTTAAAGTAAGTAACATGTAAAGTTGTGTTTCATATTATCTGGTTCGCATAAAAGAATAATAAATATTTTGTGATACATTTATACAAAGTAACTAATTTTTGTTAGGAATTTTAACTTAATTTTGCTAAGTAAAATGACTTCTTGAAAATTCATGTCATAGAAGCATTGATAGACTCAAATGTTACTATGGCTTGTCTAATTTTCCAAAAAAATAATTAAGATTTTTAATATGCAATTCTTGCTTTTTGATTTGAAATAATTAGCTAAAACGTTGAAATATTGTTCTCTCCAATGGCTCTTATCTTATGCAAAACGCCTATAATATATTTAAGAAAAAAGATAGTATGAAAATAAAATTAGTTTCATATGGAAGGGACAAGTTGGTGTGCATGTTCTTTTTATATTCCTTTTACTAATTTCAAATACTAAACAAAACTATACAAACATCTGGCGAATTAATATTAACTAATTGCTTTCCATACAAATATCTAGTTAGCATAAAATTCTTGATTGAACAATTTTTCCATCTTTTTACCGATTAGGAATTTTTTAATGACATTTGATACTCATTTCATAAACTTTTGATTTTTTTTGTTTGTTTTAGTTTTAGCAATAAATTTATAACGGATAGTGTTTATTAACACAACATTACTAATTTATGCAAAACGTTAGATATTTTAATCTTCTAATTACTAAACAACATGATATTGTTAAATAATTTATAGTAAACGTGACAAAAACACAATACTTTGCATATATGAATCCACAGCTGCACACCATCGTGCGACACAGTACGTAAACTGTTAAATTACTTTTAATTACTTTGGGACTTATGCTTGCGCAAATCTCGACGAGATCCAACCGTCTACATGCCCAGAATTCCGACTTTGCCTAAACATTCATCATTAATCATGTACCACTTGGGCACACAGAGAGCGCAGCAAAGCCATAATTTTCGAACCGACAAAATAAATAAAAAAAAATTTCACCCCATGGACTCTTTTATCTGGTTTACTCGGTGATATTGACATAAAATTTCAATACTTGAGAGATGAACTTCCTGCAAGTATTACAAAATAAAAAATTATAATACTCCGGATATAATACTCGTCTGCTTTGGTCTAGTTTGAGACGGGTAATAAAAAAGCATAAGAATTTCACTGATACTAATTTTGCTCATGCAAGCACACTACATAGAGTTCACGAAAAACATAAGCAATAAATAAAGCACGCAAACGTACATTCACTGATACTAATTTTGCCCTTGCAAGCACACCTCAAATCAACTGTTAAAGGCATGCTCCAGGGTTTACTAGAAGAAATCTAATCTTCATCTCTCTCAGGAGGAGGACCACAAGGGAGTAGCATTTTCTGCAATTAAGAAACAAAAATATATAAAATAATTTACTAAATAATGCTTCATAATTCCAATTATGACAACAAAAATTATCAACATGATATACAGTCTATTTTTGTTATTTTTATTACCCTATATAAGTATACTACATATTAGGAAACCACTTTAGTTGGTATGTTGGTTCAATTGACATAACTTTACAAGGTTATAATTAAAAGAACCTAGTCCCATAAGCTGTCAGAGCTCAGACAAAAACTTAGAACAAACAAATCTGATTTACAGAACTGAGAGGCCACCATGGGGCAACCTAGAAAACAAGGAGCAACAGAACAAATACTTAGCATCACTTAGGATCTAACTATCTTGTATCTGCCAAAAGAACGGGTAACAAACAAAAAATGGCCAAGATTTGCATACCTGCATGAAGTTGTATCGTTCTCTTCCAATGGATTCGTTCTCAGCAATGGCTATATAAGCCAGCATAGGATGATGACCTATGTATGATGCGTAGCTATCCCGATTAATGTTGACCGCCCATTCACTGCATTTAAGCGAGTAATGTCATTACATGTAGTTAAAATAGAGATGCTATTGTGCAAATTACTGTACTGTCAAGAACAGCAAGCATGTCATATTGTTGTCATCACATATAACAAAAAAAAATCTGTTCCTTTTGCTTCCAAATGACACCTAAAGTTAAAACTAATGACGAATCAAGCATAAAAAATTGGTTTCATTGCAATAATATATCTGTGTAGCCTAATTAAGTCTCTCAATAACAAATTAGCATGAACTTGAAACCAGTAAAATTGCTTCATTTTATTATACTTCAATTTGGGTCTAGAGTTTACGGTCTTGAGTTACATTACAGTTTATCACAGTAATGTAACTTTTGTAGCTTATTTACATATTTTTTATGTTTCATGCATAAGAATTGGTGATTTCTGTTGGCAAGTAGGACAGAACATTGGGTTTCTGTGACAAAACATTTTTCAAGTAAATGCTTGTAAAGAAATAAAAGATGAAAACACAAAATGACCCAACATTTGGCTGGAGGCATGCTCAGACTGTGAGTTTCTGTTAAACATGCTTTCATTTTATTCTACTTCATTTTAGAGGTAGATTAAGGAAAGAATCCTTACAATCGACCCTGGTCAGCATGCCCAGTGCCCACATGTTTGGCTTGAAGATGCTCAAGCTGTGAGTTTATGTTAAACCTGTCGCTGGCCTAAGAGTTTACAATTGAAATAGAGGTACAATCACAATCAGATAAAAACACTAAACACGCAAAATGATCAGTACTGGACTAAACAAACATAAATAGGCAAAATAATGGCAATTTGAGCTGAGACAAAACAACTGGTAATAATTTTAATCTTTTCAATTAAAATTTGCAGTAACTGATTTGGCCAGCACCTAAGTTTAATTTTTAGCAGCTGGAGAGTTTCAATCTATTAGTGTTTATGCCAAATATTTAATCTTTACAGACTTGAGCAAAAATGAATTCATTCAAATACCACACTGTATAGAAATTAAATAAGCTGTTGTTTTTCGCTGCTTAATACTGGAAGTTTCCCTTTGGTATGTTACCAACCATCCTGGACAGATTTCATTAAATACAACTCTATTGGTTTTACTGGTTTTAATGATACCAAGCATTTTCTATCACCCGCCTAATGCATATAAGAAAAATATTTTAAGGGGAGTTCAGAATTTGACAAATTAACACAAATATATACAACCATACCGGTTAATGCCAATCAACATCAATGGGGAAATATGACAAAGTAAAAAGATTTCATATGGTTTAGGCCTGTTCGGCTTCTCCCCATCTAGTGGGAAAATCTACTATTTACCTGGGGAAAACAAAATTTACTCTCACTGATTTTTTTTTTCCAACGTAGTGGATTTTCCCACTCAGTGGGGAGAACCAAACGGGCCCTTAACTTGTACACAAATCAATCAAGATTCTTGTCAATTGGGTAATAAGGAACAATTAGGATGAAATCATTATCTAGGGTTTAGTACAATATTAGCATACATATCAAATTGTATTAAAGCTGGATAGAGTCAAACAATAAGGATCAAACTACTAACCTGCATTTTTTTAGGAACAATAATACTCTTAACTCAGATTATGGTAGTGATTCTTAGTACTTTGTTTCTTTCTGAAAAAGAAAAGAAAAGAAAGACAAGCAATAAAAGAATTAATATGCTTCAACTACGGTCATAGTTTCATTTCCAGACATAAATAATTCCATAACTTGTCATTTATATTAAAGTTTTCCATTAACCAAGTTCTATTTTTCAACATTCAGACGTAATCAAAATAAAATAAAAGCAAGAAGCGGATCATTGGTTCACTAGATCAGAAGGCACAACCAATCACCCATGAGGCCATGACTCATGTCCCGTTTTGTTTCATCAGTTCACTGTTTGAATTAAAGAACACCAGACAACAATTGGTGGTTCACCGTCTCACCCAATTCTCAACGGATCGAACTGAGAATCATCAACGCCACTGATCAAAAGGGAAGAATATGGATACAACAAGAGAGATAGAGAGAGATAAAGATCAAGCACACGCACATTATAACCCTAATACCTTGCGCTGGAGCTGACAGAAGGAAGCTAAGAAGAGGGACAGAGCCGCGGCAGTTCGGATTTCGGACTTGGGACTCGCTGGTGAAATCGGCCTCTGGTTGAGTACGAGATGAGGAGGGGGCTATAGATTATAGCTAAAAGCCTTTGAGTTCGTTTCGGGCTGGGGTGCAGTGCAGGCCCAAATCGATCAAACCGACCGACATATCCGGATTTGGGTTCAACTTATGTACAGTTATTTACGGGTTGGGTTAGTATCAGATTACATTTTTCATATAGCAAAATCATTTTGTCGAGATATACAAATAGTTTTCTGAAATTGAGAACAAATTGATCGGGTCAGGATGTAGACCCGAACCGTTATACCACTGGAAAACGAATTCGATTCCCTCTCACCGTCTCACGTGGAAGAGAGGGTTTTTTTTTTTTTTACTCTATATAATTGTAGCTAATATTCTTTTGCAATGCTCAGAACTGAAAAGCTATATCTAATGTGCTTTGAGACTAAGAAACAAGTCACCTGATGCATGAATTGAAAATAGCTTATGCATTGTCAATGTTGACGAATAGAAGTCTTCTATTTTTCTTTTTTCCTTTTCATTTTCTTCTAGGAAAGCTTGAAATGTTCCTTTCATCCTCATCCTTTTTTTTTTTGAAGTTAAAGAAGAGTTTTTTACAATCAAGGATAGCAATTAAACGACTTCTCAAAGTTGGGCTGCTCATTTTCGCAATTTATATTTTGACTGATTAAAGAAGCTTGACATTGGTCACATTATTAAGTTCGGATTAGACGTGAATTCCATCAGCATTTACACGTATTATGGTGGTTGAGAGTTTATATCATGCATGCATCAAAAGAGAAAATGTGGATCTCTTAAGGACTTATATGGCATTATTTTCTGCCACTCACAAAGCATATACTATAAATTATGATTTTTAGATTCCTTGTTCTTTTCCTATTGGTTTTCCTTTTAATTTCTTGTTGTCATTTTAGTAAGAGAGAATAGTTATCTTTCTTCCCTATATTCATTGCAGTATGGTACTGCAGGAGATGATAGATCAATGTTGATCTCAGCAAACGGCTTTGATTAATGACACGTGGAGTTACCATATATGAAATTGAAGAGATGAACCCAAGGTTCTAAATACGCAATTATTATGTCATTGCAATAGTGTTGTAAAAAAAACTAGACACTATAACGTGCTATAGTGGAAATTATTATACATCGTATTTTTCTAATTTAAAACTATAATTCATATATTTTTATTAATTTTTATTATAAATTAGATTTTCATAGAATAACTAAGTAATAATAATTGATTAAAGAGTTATAAATTTAAAATTAATCTGTACAAACTCAAAAATATTATTCACTAAAAATGTGAAAGCTTAATAATTTTTCTATTCAATATAATCTATATAGTTATAAACCATATAATTTTCTTCATTAAATCTATAACTATATAAATTTGGATCTCTCAAGTTATAAAAAAATTATTTCTGAACAAATATAATGAACTATATCAAATAGCGTACTATTTTGTTGTTGCGCACGCATTGCCATCGCTATTATCACTATGATGATGACATAATGCAATTTTGTCTCATAAATTTTAAAGTTAAACATATTGTAGCGCCGCAACAATGTTTTAGAGGTAACATTAATGCGACTTAATTTACCCATTTGCTATAAAGGTGAGCTCAATCTACGCATCTTGCTTCTCTTCTTCGTTTCTTTCTCCTCTTAGAAATAAATGTACTTTTTAAGCATTAATTTTACAAGTTATTGAAATTTTTTTTTTTTAAATACCTTCAGAAAATAAATTCAACTACAGAAGTGAAGAATAAAATATATCCTGGAAGGACCAACACAGGAACAGAGAAAAAGAGATACATTATGGACAAAACAAATTTCTGCTTGGCACATTATTACTTGAGGAAAATACGCGAACAAAAAGAGTATACATGCAAATTATACATATATAATTTTGTACATTCATATCTAATGTCTCATACGGCCACATAGTCGGGAAACATCGGACGGCCGCACCGGCTTGATCAAGAAATCTTCGGCGCCTTCTTCCAAACACCTGGAGATCCTATTGGGGATGTATTCGGAGGACATTATCACAACCGGGATTTCCTTAAGCTCTCTTGATGCCTGCATCAATTAATAAACCATGTAAAAATCTCAGCAATGAAAAATTAATGAAAGGGAAAAGAGCTAACATTTTTTTGTAAGATTTTGATTTAGACGGTCTCAAAATAGAACTGGAGCTAACCTTGACCCTCCTCAACAGCTCATAACCAGTCATCTCTGGCATGCAATAATCAGTAATGATCATATCAATACTAGGTTCCTGTTGTAAGAAGAAACCACATTCTCCATTAGAAATGCAATTAAGAAGCAAATAAAAGGCAAAGTATTATGATGCCAAATTCATAACCTACCATCTCTAGGACTTCCAATGCTCTTTCTGCACTATCTACAACTGTTACTGCATATATAGTAAACAAACACAAAGCTTTTCAATTGAAATTCAAATGAATTAATGAATGAGATAATTGAGGTCACATTGTTTCTGCATTTTATGTAAGAAACAAATCTTACCTCTGTATTTTGAATTGCGAAGAATCCCTGCAATTACAGCACGATCGACCGAGCTATCATCAACCGCGAGAACATGCAATTCGCTGTCGCCAGAACCCATTATATATTGTGTTATCAAGAACTTTCGAGGATAAGAAATCGCAAGAGCTAGAGAGAGAGAGAGAGATGATGCTAAGAATATATGATATAGGAGGAAGGCTCTCCAATGGTTTTTTAGAGTCAATGAGAATATAAAAATTGAAAATCCTAGGGAACCTTTAACTCCAAAGATATCTCTGCAATATGATGAAACACATCGTTTCTGACTGGATTTATATAGAAGTGGGTCTCACTAGTCGCGTCTTTTTCAATGTCAATATTTTATTTGGGTTGAGATTCGGAAATCTGAAACAGCAAGGAGGTATTATAAAATGTTCTTTTGCCAGCCACATATACTTTGAATAAAATTTAGTTATCTACATGTACTGCTTCCCATTAGAAGTTCTCATTTAGAAGCTGCCTGCATATGATTAAACTTTTAGAAAATAGATGCTTTTAGGGATTATATTATGGAGTCTCTCAATTTTTTTTTTGTTAAACTTTATGGTAAAATATCATTTTTTTATGCTCATTTTTTAAAAATAATGAAAACAGTCAAAATATGATGTTTATAGTATGATATTTAATACTTTTAGCATTTATAACTTTTAAATTGCTAAATAGTTTTAAAATTGCTAGTATCTTATCCGTACATTGTTACGGTGATGTCTTTTAAAAATATAAAAAAATTATATCTTCATGTGAAAAGAAAAGAAATAAAAATGAAGATAATTTAGTAATTAATATAAATTTCAATCATGAATACATAATTAATGTAAAATAAATACAAAATTGAGAGAAAAGTTAACATTCAAAATTTTAAAAAAGTTAAAATTTATAATTGATAGTAATCTAAGAGAAAAAAAAATAAAGTAGAGTAATTGTACTCCTAAATTATACAACATTTTGTGTAACAATCAAAATTGAGAGAAAATTATAACTTCAACACAAAATGGTCATAGAGATAGATATAACATTATTTTATAAATAACTTAATTTGATGACTGATATTAGCTCTAGAAATTTAACAAAAAAATTTAACTATTGCAGGATCAGAATATTTTATGTACTTAATAAGGAGTAGAGATAGGGATAGAATATTTTATGTACTTAATAAGGAGTAGAGATAGGGATAGAGATTTAAAAAACAACAAGCACATAAATTTAAATTTGTATGTTTTATTTTATACCAATTGGAAATTTATTGCTTCATAAGTAATTGATATGGATAAAAATATTTGTATTTATACGTAAAAAATAGGAAAGGATGTGAACCAACAAGTATTATTATTTTAGAATTAATATTGATAATATAGTACTAATTAACATCCAAAGAAGTCATTCTTTGCTTTTAAGTATAAATTTTTAAGAATATTCCAGCTTCACTTGATTGTTGAAAAATTGTATCGGACGCTTCCGTTGATAAGGAAATGTCAAGTGTCCGCGAAGGAGAATGTCAAATCTGACGATAGTAGAAGTCAATAAAATTAAAAATATAAAAAGTAAACGATTTTTTTCTAGTAACAATTTGTTTAAGGACAAGATTAAATATTTAAGTTAGGTAGGTAGTAATTCCTACATCGTCTTAAGTTTTATTGGATTGCGAAATCCCAATCCCTTCACTGAATCAAGGGCTGCGGCGGTATCACATAACCATATATTTCATAAAGTGTAATAAAATTCTATCTGCAGTTAGCTCTCAACTTTTAATTATTATACATTCCTTTTTTATATTAATTTTGTTTCTTCCTCTTTATTTATCTTAATCAAATGATTCATATTATTTTTCTCATTCTTCATTTAAATAAGTGATATGATGTTGATGTCTCTAAGGTATAATTTAAATACTAAATCAATACAGCTCTTTTTATTTTTCAATGAATTATTATGTACCTAATTATAATACTTATTGTTTAATATATTTTTACCATTTTGAAAAAAAAAATTATGTTCAAAATTTTTTAACATAAGTTATTTTAATAACATAATTTATGTTCAGGCAAAAACCCAATTAATAACATAATTTATACAAAGTGTGAGTCGTGTACTAAGTTCAGATTAAATAAAAATGAACGAAAATTTTAACCTGCCTGACCTAAAAAAAATAAACTAAAAATTAGGATACTGAAATTTTATAGGTAATGATTTTATTGGTATAAGAAAAATAATAATTATCAATTTTAATTTGAAGTTAAAAATGAAGAATAAAAAAGATTTCGCATGATATTACTAACACAATGAAAGTATTAAACGAGTTCATTATGAAAACGACAATTACCATTCCTCTTTTTGAAAACTTGTGAATTAGGATTCTATTACCATCATTTTTGGTTCCATGATATCTGTTTATTTATTCATGTATAAATTTAAAAATATGAACTATTGGATGTGTTCTATATCATCTTAATTTTTGTATATAAAATATATAAGATAATATTTATAAAACATTCTTTTAATTATTTTTTATTTAAGAATTTAAGTAATAGTTATTTGATCTTTTAATTTTAAAGATATCGATGTGACACCTACAATGATGGTAATTAGATCCATTCTCATGTATGAATATTCACTAGAATGCTTGAGATGAGCAGAATAACAGAAATTAGAGCCTTTTAAGGGTTCAAGTGCAAAAGAATCTCTTAAAGAAATCCTACACAATTTTTTTTTTTTAATTTTGAAATCTTGCCTCTTACAATGGATCTGGCACAACCAAAAAGCATGGCCATGTCAACCCTCGGGACTTTGCTATTTTATATGGCAAATAGAATGTCAACTAAAGCTCTTCTATAATTCGGAGGATTTTTTTCGGTCTAAGTAAAAAAAATGGCATTATTGATTATTCTCTTGTCAATCTCCAATGATTTGATTTTACCTTCCTCAACAAATATGAAGCTAAAACTTGAGACAATCCAAAAACTTCAGATTAATTTCAGAAATCAAGTAACAAGATACATTTTCTTAAAATGTTAAAACGCGATGTTCCATGTTATATATGCCGTAAAAAAATGGTTTGGGTCGTAAGTCGTGCCATGATTATGTTATTCAGTATTACTTTGTCATTTAAAAATATTTAAATTTGTAAAAAAATATAAAATTTAAGTGAAGAAAAATATTAGAAAATTAATCTTTTATAGTATAGAATTTATATTTATATATTTAGATGAATAAATATAAAAGAATACTTGAAAAAAGTTGGTTGTATAGTTTCACTATCTACTTTGACGTGTCAAAACAATTTTACGTGACGTGATAGATAACTTTAGTTGAAAATTTGAAATGAGACATGTTATATAACACCTACGGGTTTTAATAAAAAAAAAAAAGAGACGTTATATAAAAGGATATTTCACATATCATGTGATAAACTCATGTTCCTTGATGTGTATGTGATGTACTGTGACTAATAACGACGTGCTATCTTTAGAACTCTAAAGCCCAGTGTGTGGTGTGGCTCTACAATAAAGGCGCATAAAACCCAAAAATTAAAAGAGAAGGAATAAAAAAGGGATAGAGTGCCATCCGAATTTTTGGGTTATGATAAATTCATCCGAACTTTTAATTTCGATAAACGCTCTCCCGAAATACCAATTTTATGATAAATGACCCTCCAACAAATAATTACTCTTTAATACTTCATTTCAAATTATAAAATGTCCAATTACTCTTATATTTATGTGCGTAATATTTAAAATAATTATACTTTATTTATTTTTAATTTACATAAGGTAGAAACTATTTTAAATTGAACTTTTTTATGTTTTTAATATATGTTTGCATGTTTTATTTATGTTGTAATATATTATTATGTTAACAATTAAAATTAATATTATATTTTAATATTCACAATATATAATTTGTTTTTCCATTTTTGTGTGTTTTATTTTTTGAAATTTTATTTTTGAAAAAAATATATATTATGTAATCTGAATATCAAATGAGTGTGTATATTTTTTTCCGAAAAGTTGCTAATCTAATGTAAATTAAAATTTCATAAATCATAATTACTTCAAATATCATGCACATACAAGGATAATTTGATCATTTCATAATTTAAAATGAAGTACTCGAGAGTAATTAGCTATTACGCTAATGGATATTTCTGGAGGGTATTTGTCAAAATTAAAAATTTGACACCAACTTGTCACAGCTCAAAAGTTCGGAGGAATTTGAGACATTATCCCATAAAAAATTACACAAAAGTACCTAAATTAGTTTCTTTTTCAGAAATCCTAAACAAATTTAGAATTCTTTTGCCTATTCTTTGTAAAAGTAACTGGAAAAATTAATCTTGTGTCACTTATGCAACAAGATAACATGATATATTGAGATTTGAGAATATATATGTTCTTAAATTACGTTTAACGTTTTTAGTTCAAAATACATATAGCAAATATTGACACAGTTTTGGCCGTCTAAGGCATAATACCAAATCTGGTCAAACAGAGAAGATCTGAAAGCTATCTGGAAAATCTATTTGAAAAATGGCAGAATCTCATAAAGAATAAAAATGACAAAAATATAACCTTATTATAAAATAATAGATCCTCAACATGGGCTGCCGACATCAAAAGTACAAAAAAAGAATTGCCTTGAATTAATTACTGTGATGCTATAATTGTTGTTTCAAAGTAAATAGAGAAAAATGATAGGGCTCATTTAAGACAAATTTGTGCCATTTTATCATAAATCAGCAGAAATGATCTGAAATATGAAGGATATCGTTGGAGTGGAAAAAAATAGCAAGAATCGTTTATATATAATTATCGTTGTCAATTAGGACTTGCACAATTTTCATTAAGGTCAACAATTATATAATTAAAATGAGAAAGATATTAATACCAATTTAATGATAACTACCATTATATCCATATGAAGGTCGAAGGAAGGAATTACAGTAGAAAAATATAGGGAGTCAAAGTAGATAAAGATAAAAAAGTTCTTAATTCCTATTTAATATATAATTAATACAAGTTAATTTTTAAAAAAAAAACTTTCATCACCATTCTTCTCACATAAATCAGCTATTTCTTTTTAATCCTTATCTCTCTCTCTCTCTCTCTCTCTACATATATATGCATTAACTGTGAAATATTAGCAAAACATATGTCAAACTTACAGGTGGGTCAACTGATTTTTTTTCCCAACCCGGTAGTATAATTGGATTGAAATATTGATAAAAAAATAAAACATTAACCTGTCCTTAATACACCTCTACTGTCAATAATGAAATAATTACGTGCTATAATCTTAAGCTGTTTACTTTTCTTAATTAATAGATAACAAGTACAAAATCCAAATAGGAGGGTCATCATGGACTTTTGAAGTTGGGTTGCTTAAATTCATTAATTACGTAACCAGTTAACAAAAAAAAAAAGCCGCAGCCCTCATAGATTTCAATCACGTCCTAACAAATTTATGCAAATTTTAAATTGTGTTATAAACTCAAGCTAGATATATATAACCAGCAAAGTTATTGTAGCTCTGTCAAAAAAAAACAATTTTTTTTGCCGTAATAACTATAAAAATAAGAGGAAAGTTTATTTTTGGCCTTTTAACTATCTACTTTGGTTCAAATATGTCCTCAAACTTTATTTTGGTTCAATCAACCCCTTTTACTAATCAACTTGGTCAAATAACCCCTTCTGCTACTCAACCGTTAATTCCACCGTTAAATAAAGAGGAAAGTCCTTTTGGTATAGATTTTGGCATGCATGCCCCCTTTTTTGTCATGTGGTTCGTATTTTAATATCATGAGAGTTAATATCGACTAGCTGCATGAATTATTAGAGCCTCTTTCAAAGACCATGCGTGTGATAAATTGAAAAAAATAAATAAAAGAAAACACTCAACAAAAAGTATTTGTTTATTTATTGTTGCACATAAAAATTATATGAAATACTAAATAACACTTAAATTATAAATTATATGAAATTTAAAATACAATCAGTCTATAAATGTAAAAACCTATTTATAATGATATAATCATTAATTTTTTGTTTTCATTATTTATTTATAATGATATAAATGTAAAAACATGTTTATAATGATATATTCTAGTCCAATAAGTCTTTACATTAAAAATCAAAGATTAAATTTAATATAAAATAATCGATGTTAATACTTGATTATTACAGTTTCTTTTACGGGGTGATGCTATCCACATTTTAAGCATTTGGATGAAGACAACGGAAACCGAATCTATCTCTCAATTACATAGCATGAGTTAATGTTAATGCAAGAAATATTTCTAGTGGAACATTTTTTTTTCACCTTGAAAATGATGAATATCTCTGGGTTTCATCGTAATAATAAAATTACAAAGTCAATCATAATAATAAAGTTGAATGGTGAAATAAACGGTTGTCTATCTCCAGATTTCCTTTTTATTTAACGGTGGAATTAACGGTTGAGTAGCAGAAGGGGTTATTTGAACCAAGTTGATTAGTTGAAGGGTTTGATTGAACCAAAAGAAAGTTTGAGGGCTTATTTGAATCAAAATGGATAGTTGGAGGGCTGAAAATGGACTTTTCTCAAAAAATAATGACGAAAACAATAATTATTATAGGAAAACTTTGAGTTAATATTTTAGTATGATCATATGATGGTTGGCGAGTCTGAAATAAGAACTATCTTGAACGATAATTAGCGTTTTTTAAGAAGAGAGAGAATGCAATGTTGTAAATTTCAGGTCATGTTAACATATTGTTTTTTAAATTATTTATGTTATTCATCGCCATCCTTTTTTTTCTTTGTTTCCTCTTTTTTTGTGCTTTTGGGTACAGGAAATATTTGTAGGAAAAATAATTAAAAATAACAGGACATTAAGTCATTAACCAAGTGGTACTATTATTGTACTTGGGCTAAACTAAGGCTATTTTAGATTCTTTTCAAAAAAAAAATAATAAGGCTCTTTTAGATTTTTATTGTAGATTTCACGTTAGGAGACACGGATATCTTTGACAAACACAAAAGTTATCTTGCTATCATATAATACGGTATGATAGGCTATGTTTTCAGAAGTGTATAATTACATCAAGATATTGACTTTCCCAGTTCGAGTTTTTATTGGTGGAAGGGAAAATTTTTATAAAGTCAAACTAGGATGTACAAGATTAACTTTATATCTATTATGGCGTCTACAATGAGGTGATCTGTGTTGCGAACTTGTGATAATATTACGTCTTGACAAAGTACTTGTGATCGTTGCAAGAAAAATCTTGTGATCAGCCTGATCAAAAGAGGATAACAAACAAACAAAAAATTCAAATTGGATGTGCCGAGTCCGAATTTGTTGTTATTCTTTTTGGAACAATATTACTCTGTTATATATTCTGATCAGAACCGTCAAATGAAAAATGGACGAATCAGATAGATCACGAAAAGAGAGAATATAAGAGAGGAGAGAGAAAGATAAATCAATTCGACTCTTTCAATTTTGATTTGAGGGTTCTCATAGAGATAACAGTGTCTTGTTATTCTGAAAAGAATAACATCAGATTTGAGTTTAGACACTATGGAAACCCATGATTCCATGAAGCAAAAAAAAAACAATTAATTACACGGAGTAGACAAAAAAGAAAAGCCTCAAGAGATCCGAGTGAAATATTGGGTAGTTGAAGCCTTGAAGGTAAACCCCTATTTATCAATAAAAAGGATTTCTTAAGGGATTTGCATGAGAAGCAAAATTTTGTCATTTTCTTCTAATAGCGTTGAGGTTTGTGATGTTCTTAAATCAAGAGAATTTGTCAGTTGACTTAATTAGTAAAATTCAGTAATTGACACCTAGGCGTGCAACAAATGAAGCAATCAATTTATATTCCTTCATTTTATTTTATTTTATTTTACCTTATTTTGTGCCTCCATTATGTAGCGGTGGCTTCCCTCTTCCCAATATATTTTATTATGGAATCATGTGTAAACAAAGTAGTTCGTGTTGTCTTATAAAATCTAAGTTATCGTCAATTAGTCTTCCTAAATTAGAATTTATTACAGCTTTGTTAGAGCTGGCGATCGTTTACCTAATTAAAGCCCCAAACCAATGATTAGATAAAAGCCAAATGGACTAAACTAATTAACTAACAAATCAAGTTTCAGATCAGGACTTGATGAATCAGCCTACTAGCTAAGGTGGTATTGCTAATTTTATTATTGTTTGTTAAGCAAAAGGATACTAATTATAGCTATCCTCTAGGGTCCTCACTCACCTCTGTTGATAAATAAAAATAATATATTTTTATTTTATTATAAGAAAAAAGACAAGAACAGGGGTACTTATTCTATATTGAGTTATTAAAATTTTCAATTCTGAAATGCCGAGAATCCAGTGAAATGAAAATTCTCTCTTCACAAACCGCTTTATGAGATTCTCTCTCAAACTTTATCACGTTCTAAATAATTGCATGTAGCATCATGAATGAATATTCCTAAAAAAATCGGCTGTTGTTCTTGACAGTAACAGAATTTATTGCAATGTTGTAAATAATTACTTAAAAATTCAGAAATAAGAACCTCTAATGCTAATCCAAATAAGGATTCTTGATAGATATCTAATGTTCGGCAACTAAAACTTCCGTCTTTATTTAAAAAAAAAAAAAGAAATTCCGGAACAAATCACTTATCCTTTGCAACCATTTATGATATTAGTTCAGAATCCAATTCATTATACGAACCCTCTTAATTTTAAAATTTTTTATATCTAATAATATTTTATTATAAATAAATAATATATTTTATTTAAATATAATTTATGTCTAAATTAATTACAAAAACGATGTACAAAATGTAATATTTTTTTAACATGGTGATACAATGCTTAGTTAGTTTTTTATGTTAAAACTTAATAATAGTTGATATTTAATTATTTAATAGGACCTCATCCGTATTTCGAACCCACGATCTTTCACACAGAGGGTACTGTTTTTTACCACTAGATCAAAGGCTAATTTTTTTTAGATCTTCTATAAATATATGGTAAAGAATAGCAAAAAAAATGGGAGGAAATATGATTTGACTGAAATTTAAATTGTCACTTTTATAAAATCAATCAATCTCAATCGTAAATTGAAACAAGAGTATTTCGGTCATTATGCATTATATGATGACAATAATGGACAACTTCAGTTCATATACTTTTTATAATATAATATAGATCATTTTAAATTTATTCATGTCCCAAAGAAATAATATTATAGTTTTGAATAATATCTTGTATTGTCATAAAATAACTTGTAATTGAAGTGCGAAATTGAAGAGCTAGTTTATTGCCGAAGTTTGAAGATTGGGACCAAAGAATGGTACTCAAAATTTTGATGCATAAACTCTCTGGCCTAAAAAATGGGCCCAAAATATGGGTAAATTGGGCTAAGTTAACAGGGTAGAGGGGACTTTCGATCGGTTTTAGATCCAATGAGGGATGAGAGCCATTGGATCTTTAAATCTAATAATTGACACGGTTTTTAAAGTAACTGATTAAACTTTGAATGTAAATCTCAATGTGATTGAACGGTGAATGTACTCATCAAACCAACTTTTTGATTCATTGGACATTGAAAAGTACTCTGCGCCCAAGTTAAAATGCCCAGCGTTCTATTGCGGCTTTATGAGCTCTATCTAAACCTGTTTTTGTTCTAAAATGTATATATTTTTTTCTGTAATAATAAGTAGAAGGAGAAAACTTGCTGAAGAAACGTTTTTCAGTTTTGCAATTGCATACAGGAAATTGCACTGTTATTCAATGGTAGAAAACCTTCAGTTCTTGGCAGTCCGTTTCCGAGAAATATTTATCACGTTTATTGCTTCACATGAAAGTACTTGTTCCTATTTGACAACATTTACAACTTAGCACTAGTCGTGATTATTATAAGTTCATCAAGTGTTCTTAGTACGTCGTTCTAATTTTTTTTTTTCATGAAACCAAAGGAAAAGAAATGCAGAAGAATGCAAATAACTGTTAAGATTCAACAACTCAACCCATCAAGGAAAAAAAAGATAGAAGGGACGAGCAAACTTACAGATTAACTTATTAATCTCAAAACCAAGAAATACATCACAGGTCCCATTAAGTTTTGATAGTTGCAGTTGCTTTACATCTCAAACCATCTTACAGTAAAATATCAAAAATTTAGAGAAGTATCAAGGGGAACTATAAACTATGACTATGAGACAAGGGGTCACAAAAAAAACACACACTAACACACATCTCCCGCCCAAGAAAAGACTAAAAAAAATGAAGAAACAATAACAAAATCTTATGATCAAACATATATACTTAACTAATAATTTTTTTATTAAATAATAATATTTTATATATTAAAATAACAATAAAATAAAGCTCAAAGTAATAGATAATCAAGTTGATGAAGAAAATTTTCGTCTAAGGAACTTTATATTTTGATATCTTTGCATAATTATTTCATTATGCACGGTATTAAATATTTTTTTCTCAATAAAAATAACCAGACAATTCAGGGGGGGCAAAAAAAAATTTCGGGGAAGGGCAAATTACCGAAAACATTACCGAAAAATACTATTTTTCAAAATCCAGAGAGGGGCACGTGCCCCCCCTGAATAACCCTGGATCCGCCACTGAAACAGAATCAACCTCTCTTTTTTCCTATTGTGGTCACATTAGCCAAAACTTAAGAAGCTCAAAGCCTACAGAAAAAAGGAAAACAAAATAAAATATACACAACTCAGAGCTGAATCAGCATGATCTGGTAAATAATGGGTTCTTTTTATTACAACCCCTTTCAATTTCCTCAATTATCTTCTGTGCCTAAGACCCACTGCGCGTGCTGGTTCAAAATCTGTACTGGAGGCCACCTGCGAAGCTGCACTAGAAACAATCCCTGTAAAAGGTCTGGACTGAGGATCCAAACCTGAATTAGGAGATAGAAGAGCTGTTGATGCCTCCATGACCATTTTGGGTTTTATCCCCTGCAAAGAGACGTGAAGAATTTTGTATCTGCCTGTTAGTAAATTCAATCTGGTTTTAGCAAGATTTTAGTGTACCTTTAGTGAGAAGTGCTACATTTTGTCCAGTTTTGGGTTGGTTTGCATAAGTTCTGGTATATTTTGGTTGGGTTACTTGAGGAAATATAAGAAAAGAAATGTGGGTTTAGGTAAAATGTGTTTGTTCACCTTTAGTTTAGAGACCTTCATTGGTCTTAATTCTTTAATAATAGAGTTCTTTTGGATGAAAACATAAATTTTGGAATTTTGACCAAGTTGTCCTAAAGCCTGGATCTTCTTTTTTATCTTTTGTTCAAGGCTGCTAGAGTTATTGGATTTAGCTCAGGTCAGCTTTTGGTCTTAGACGTAGTAGTGGGCTTGGCCACATACAGGGATCAACTTGTTGGGTTCAAGACAGTCTTTCAAACAATCATGGCTCAATTTTTATTTAGGAAGGTCAGGTGCAGGGGCGGATCTGGGGGAGCAGCTGCCCCCCTGGATTTTGAAAAATAGTGTTTTTCGGTAATGCTTTCGGTAATTTGTCCCTCCCAGAAATTTTTTTTGCCCCCCTTGAATTTTCTAATTAATTTTATTGAGAAAAAAATATTTAATATTGTGCATAATTAAATAATTATACAAAGATATCAAAATATAAAGTTTCGTAGACGGAAACTTTCTTCATCAACTTGATTATCTATTACTTTAAGCTTTATTTTATTGTTATTTTTAATATATAAAATGTTATTATTTTAATAATTTTTTTATTCGATAAGAATATATATTAAATTATTAATTTTTTATTTAGTACCCGATTAGTTAATGAATTTGAACTCGATAAACTATTACAATCCGATAATTGCCCCCCCCCCGGACCAAAATCGTGCATCCGCGCCTGGTCATGTGGGTATTCATGTTGGTTCAAATTTAACAAAACTATTTCTATGTAAGCCACAACTGTAGGTAGATACTTGGCCATATAGCCTCTACACATGACCAGCCTTGTACCAATAAACCAATTTGTCCATTTTTCATTTATTTTGCAAGAAAAACTGGCAATAATCCAGCTTGATACAATATGAGGTCCTTGGAAGGGGAAATACATGCACACCACTTACAAATACAAAACAGCAGCACTACAAGAGAGGAAATGCATCCCATACATTTTTCTTCTCTATTATTTTAAAATAAAGAACTGTGTTATCTCTAAATTAATTTGGAGAAAGAATAAGCAATGGAGGGTAGTCTGAGAATAATTCTGGTATAGGGGCATGAGGCATAATTCGAGTTACTTCATGGTACACTGAAATCGCTTCTAAAAAATGAGATATACATCATTTACCTGTTTGTTTATGCTTTTCTCCTTGTCTGTTGTGTCCTGAACTCCTTTACCTTCTCCTCTCTTCTTGTCCTTTATTATTTTGTCTGCACAATACAACATATAATAGGAAAGATATAAGTACAGTTACTTTACTAAAGGCCTGGATTGCATAAGATCAGAAAAATTTAAGAAATATAATCTCAGCATGAAAAAGCCCCTGTGCTTTAAAACATGACTGTTCAGGATAAGACATGCTTCTCTTGAAAAAATATATTGCAAGGTACTTCCTATCATACCACTAGGTATATCAGTGCCTCACCATGACATGCACCACTGCTTGTTACATGAGTATCTTAACTAAAAAAAGTTGCAGGGAATAACCTTCACTTTTTTTCATGCCACCAACTCCTTTTCTTGAACTTCGGGATGTCAATCCCTTATCCCGATCATATGCAACAGAGCCAACATGGTTTGGGTCATCATGACCTGTGTAATCCTCACTTACAGCAACTGATTCTTCAGCTATATCTGAATTCCTGGAAACTGAACTTCTAGGTCCCTCTTGTTGCTCTCCCTCCAATTCTTCTGCTCCATCCCTGTTATCAAGGGGAGGCATCTCTCCAACTATAAGCTGAGTTCCATCAACTGGGGTTGGGTCATTTGTCGTCAGATTCAATCCATCAGAAATCATTTCTCCAGAAGTGGGCCCAAATAGATGTTCCTTAGATTGTTGCCACTCTGGCCACTGCTCCTCATCCCCACTTACAGTTGAGCTTTCCATAACTCCAGAAGTCCATCTGGAACTTCTAACACTGTTACTGCCCCTACTGTTATCATAAGTGGATGTAAAAAGCTCATTTTGTTCTTCTGCATTTCTTAAGCTCTGCTCCAGAACTTGAACTGAATTTTCTGAAACTGTGCCTCCAGCTGCAACTCTAGCTTTCATATCCAGAGCCACTTCTTTCTCATTGACATCTGCAAGAGATCCACAGTCAGAATCAGTTTCGCTCTCTGAATATGGTATGTTAAAATCTGTATCTGGGTGTGTTACATCCATCTGCTGTGTTTTGCTTGGCAATTTCCCATCCATTCCTGGCTGTATCTCCGTAACTGTTACTGAGCTTCTTCCAAGTTTACCAGAACCAGCTGACCTCCAACTGTTTGAATCACTTTCAGAATAACCACCAGTATTATCATCTATAATGGATTCATTTTCACTTGGTAAGTGTGACCCAGTGAATGATGCTCGACCTGTAACTGCAGTTGTCTTAAAAGGGCCATGGATATCAGCATTTTCATGCAGATATCTCTGAAGACTCTCATTCCTTGAACTGCTTGGCACATCATTCACATTTATTTCATCTTGACCTAGTTCGGTTAAATCTTGAGATGTAACAGAAGATTCTGTCATTGCACTAGACCCCGGTGTGCTCCAGCTGACTGAGTCATTTGAAGATGTGTCACTTCCATCTGAATTTATGTTATCATCTAGTAGTTCTTGAACCTCAAGTGGAGTTACAGCTGCTCGCCCACCTCCAGAAGGTGAATCTTGTATAATCATCACTGGAGGGTCCATTTGACAATCCACATTTCCTAGTTGGTTTGGGCTTAACTCTTCTACAGAAAAACCTGGCATTTCTGGAACTGCAGCTGACGTTCCTGCAGCAGGATCAGGGGTACTCACTGACAATTCTTGACCACCTAAAGAAGGGGACTCTTGTACAAACATAACTGGAGGGTTCAATTCAAGAATCTCTGTAAGTTGGTGGTTGGGGCTTACTTCTTCTATGGAAAGACCACTTGCCATTTCTTGAACCATAAGTGGTGTTATGAAAGAAGAAACTCCCAGAACTGGAATCGCTGTTGAAGGTGATTCTCTTATAATCTGCACAGGAGGTTCCAGCTCTGGATCTGCCATTTCTTGGTTTGGGGTCATTTCTTCTATGGAAAGACCACTTGGAAATTCTGGAACTGTAAATGGAGCAACATTAGCTGAATTCGGGTTACCCAGTATTTCTACTTGGCTACCTGCCAAAGGAGAATCTTGTATAAACACAATTGGCGTGATCACTTCATGATCATCTACCCGTTGACCATTAGGACTTATCTCTTCTACAGAAAGACCTGTTGCCATTTCTAGAACCATAAGTGGGTTCACTGCAGCGGGTGACTCTGGTATAATCATCACTAGAGGCTCCATTTCAGCACTGGTTGTTTCTTCGTTTGAGGCAATTTCTTCTATGGATAAACCAATCGGCAATTTCCAGACAGTTGCTGATCTAATAGTATATGCAGTAGGGGCACTTGGTAATTCTTCCCTGCCTACTATAGTAGGTGATTCTCGTATTATCATAACTGGAGCATCCATTTCTGGATCAGTTGTCTCATGGTTTGGAGTTATTTCTTCTATGAAAATACCTCTAGGCATTCCTTGTATGGAGAATGGATTATGGGGCTGTGATTGAAGGGCGCACTCACCAGAGGTTGAGGCTGAGTCACAACAATTTTGCTCTTTATGCGGTCCATTTAATGCATTGCAATGTGGGCATTTATATGAAATAAATGGTAACTCATCTCTGCTGGCAAATCCTGATAATGCATAGCAGTAAACATATTATAAAGTTGGTATTGTAATAAGCAAGAATTTTTTTAGAATCTAGAACACATAAACACCCACAAAACAAATATGAAATAAATGGTAGCTCATCTCTGCAGGCAAATACTGATAACCATAGCAGTAAATAATATTATAAAGTGGTATTGTAATAAGCAAGACTGTTTTAGAATCTAAAACACATAAACACCCACAAAACAGATTCTGACTGAAGCACCCTTACATCAGTTTAAAATGATCCAATTAAACGGGTGTTCTGACAGACATGAATGATAATCACACACCAGTGATTGTGTGCTACTTACCATTATGCATACGGCAAGTGCTGCATATAAGCAAGTTTCTTGGTTTCTTTCTGCTTTTTTCATCATTAATAACAGGTTTGCATGCATCATGATACAAGCTTGTATCTGGTTGATGTTGTTTGCTTTTACCCCGTGATAAATTAGGATTCACAGTTTTATCTCTGGTATAAGAAACTTCTGGAAGGTTTGGTCCCCAAGAAGATGCCATTGACAGACTTTCACTAAGGCAATTCTGTCCATTAAAGATAATTTGCCTTTAATAAATGAAACAGCTAGAAGCAGACCTTAATGGAACATTTACCTAACGGTACAGCCAAAATAATACCAGAAAGTATGGGGATGTTTTAAATTAGGATTTGAACCAAGCACAGGCTCAATTAAGCCTCGGTAATGCCAATAAAAGCAAAATAAGAGTTAGATCAAAAATTGAAAAGAAAAAAAAAAAACAGCACAAGCAACTGCATAAAGTTTTGTAATTAGCAACAATACCATTCATTTGGAAGGATGGCTTTTAAACATCTAATCAGTTTTTTTACATGGAAGCTTATCAACATTGCCCTTTCTTAAACATTATCGATTTAACAAATTAATTCAGGGGATTACATGAAAGCAAATGGGGATTAATTTGGAATGCACCCAAAGGTCAACGAGATGCATGATAACATTAAGAATAAAATCACGATGCAACTAATTAAAGTAACTAGCAGTTTAATTGATTTACTAATAATAAAAAGCATATTTTCATAATCTCACTATGTAATCCATAAAAGTATATATGGAACATAAAGTTAGATCACAAACAAAGCCAAATCTGATGATTCAATATACGAAGAGAAGGTTAATGCTGGTACTCAACAAGAAATTTGGCACAACAATATATCACAGGCTGTAAACCCTTACTACAACTAAAAGTGAAAACCCTTGGTAGTAGCAGTAGCTAACAAGACTGGTACGACATAGTTGCTTAAAATGACAATGCAAAAAAGTGGGCTGATGATTTGCAGGTTGTTAACACAACAAAAATCCAAAAACAAAAAAGAAACCTGAATATGCCTTTTAGCCATGTAGTAGTTAGCCATCTCCTTCAGCTCTTGTATCTTTGCCTCCCGCTCCTTTCTGAGCCTTTCAAGTAATCTGCTCTCTCTAAGATTCACTGTGAATGAAATATTTATATGTATTAAAATCTCATCTTCGTTATTAGATTCATGCACATAAATGATACCTTTTTTACCAATAAAATTGAGGATCCAGCCCCCAGAAAATGATTTCATTTAATCACGTACAGAAATAATTATCAGGCTAATATTAACTGTAGAATGAACATTTTGAACAGTTTTAACCCTCAGCTGTAAACCAAACTTAATTGCATGATACAGTAATAGTGAAGTAAAGAGGAAGTATGAATGAAACAGAAAATAGAAGTCAGAGGAATTACCCATGCTTGTGAAGCGAGAGAAGAGGGTATAGAAAAAAGAGGCTAAAGCAGGTACTAGAAACATAGGCAGCATCCTAATAGCCCTCCCCCTCCAACTCAAATTCCTCGATCGAATCCTCATATATGCATAAATGCCCACCACAAACTACAGATTGTAACCATTTCGTCAGAATCGTAACTACAGATCGAACTTGAAACATCAGATGAGGTAGATGGGGAAAACCTCGAGGTTAACAGAGAGAAAAATCATGCTCCGATTGACCCGTTCAGCGGTTCTTTCGCGAATAATCATCCTCGATTCGAGCGATTCTTCCTCCTTGTCGATCAGCTCGATACGCCTCTCCAGATCATCTCCTCCGATCGTCTTTTGAAACATGCGAGAGAAATAACCACTCGTCCCCTCCTCTTCCCTGCGATCATCGTCGCTATTTCTACCTCTATCGCTACTTGCCCAGCTATTATCTTGATCATCATCCTCTTCTTCTATATCTTTATCTTCTACTTCTTCTGATTCAGTCTTCGATGAAGGTATCCGATCATCCGCCATTTTTGCTGATTGTAAGAGCTTGATTTTTGAAATTTGATCGTGGTTTGGTCCGATCCTGTCTCTCAGAGCTCAGTTTGTTTGGGGTTGAATTGATGAAGTCTCCCGCGTATTGTACTACGTTTGGTTTGGCGAGACTCTTTGCTAAAGGACAAATATTTAAAAATTAAAATGAAAAAAGGGTTGTTGCACGCCAGCGTTATTTTATTTTATTTTTATTCCAAGGTGATATTCTCGATGGAGTCTGAAACTCTGTTACGCGCGTAATAAAGTAACATGTGGCGAGTCATATCGGGTCCACAATGGCACTAGTCAGCGATTCGTAAATAATTCGTTTTTCATGTTTCACAATAATTCATCAATTTAATATACAGTCTGTTTTTTTATTAAAAAAAAAACGTTTTAGTCGTGAATTATTCAGAAAAAAAACACATTATATATTATTTTATATGAAATTTTATAGTTTTTAATAAATTTTTAATATTTTATCATTATAATATATATTTTATTTATATAATATGAAACGAACTATTCTCGAATTATACTCGTATTATACCCAAACGTCAAACTTTTTACCTCACCGAACGTTTCCCGAATCACGAACTTGTCACTATGCTAGTCAGTACTCAGTAGTCACTAGAGTTCATTTGGCAAATCAAGGAATAGTTTTGGAAGAGTGATAAAATAGTGTCTTTTTGGAAAAGTGGTATTCTTGATTATTCGAAAGAGTGAAAATATCATTTGACAGTTGTTAATCAGAATAGTTAAAATATGGATAATTATGATACTAACAATGATGATGATAATAAAAATAATAGTACAATAATAATAATAGTCATAATAATATAATAATAATCATAATCATAATAAATAATAATATTCATAGTTATAATTATAATAATATAATAAAAATATAAACATAATCATAATATAGTAATATAATAATAAAAAATAATAATAATAATAATAATAAAACATAATATAATAATTATAATACAACATAATCATAATAATAATTATAATCATAATCATAATCATAATCATAATATATAATAATATAACCATAATCATAATATAATTACTAAGGTGTACAGTGTGTGCAGCATAGAACTATCTTTATAATCTAAAGGTGTACAGTGTGTGCAGCTCACTGCTGCGCTGCAGATGATTCGTTTCCAGGTTAGTGTGGAAATTTAAATTGGAATACCCCTTCCAGCTCTTGTAAGTGCACAAAGCCGAATACTAAAATTAATTATGGTAGATGCGATTATCATTTTCATACTAGATTTTATTTGCAAATTAGTTGACGTCTGGGAAAGCATCATAAATCCATAATACTAGGCTACATCGTATCAGAATTCAATGACATCGGGCGTATTCAATTAATAAAATGGTTCCTTTTAATTATTACCAAGTACCAACCATCCTATTCATGAAACGGACCTGGGAAGTAAAATAATTATGCCCTAACCAGGGAAATAACTATTTTAAATTATCTTCAGAAGTTTTATTTATTTTTTTTTTTTTTTTTTGAGGAAAGGCCCATAGGCATGCATTAATGAAAGTCATACTAGTACATTGAAGTAACCTCCAATAGTGGAAGTTTTCACTATCCTAAAATCTAATTCTAGAAACTCTGAAATTCAAACAATTACCAGCATAACAACCTAAGTTAAATGCTAGTAATTCAGTTGCATACAATGATTAAAGAAAGACTTAAATCCTAAATTTGTTTGCGTGCAATAGACCAGCAAATTTCATTATGCTGATGTGTGGTTCTTCAACTTTCCTGTCGAATGAAAATCCTTGGGTCGAAGTACATCTTGTTGGCCTGGTCCTTGTCGCTGTTGGCCTGTTGTCGAGCCCAATTTGTTATGTAATGTGCTGCCATTGTTGCTACTCGACTTGCATATGTTATCTGGATATCTATTGCGACTTGCCATATAATCACTTCAGAAGTTTCACTTTGGAACCTATCATATCACAAGCCAGAAGCATCGTTTGAACTTTTTTTTTTTATTATTATTCCTTTTCCATTCATCATAACAAGAAAATGTATTTTTTATTCCTTTCTTGGCAGTATAACATTCTAGAACTTTAAAATTACATATGTTCCCCTCTAAAATTTATGAAAAATGAGATCTTAGTAAATATGCTACAGATACAAGTACCGAGAGCAACTACCTGTAATGGGAGACTTCAAATTCTTTCAAATTGAAGTTGAATTCTCAATAAATTAAAAGTTGGAAGGTGAAATAGATTTCGGTGCTTGAATAGTTATTACTGGAACGATGTGATTGAAAGAAATTAAAGATTTAATAATCATGAAATATTTATTGAAATTTTATTTTGAGTTTAAAACATTTAATGAGATTATTTGAAGTTCTTGGGCATACTTGATATACTATAAATTTTATTAGATAAATATGATAGATAGTTTTAATAATCTAGGATGGTATATAATATTATGATATTTAGAAGAGAAAATTATATAATTTTCATATTTTAATTTCAATATTTTAGAGGGGCATGAAATTATGTCTTTTTTATTACAATTAGGGCTATAACTCGGATTTCACCCCGACAATATAGTCTTTAAATAAATAATTGATAATATAAAATTTCACATTAAAGAAAATTTAGACATAATATTTTAAAATGCTAAGTAATAATGATAATGATAATAATAATTATTATAATAATAAATAATATAATTAGACACATAATAATCTATAAATGATCATTAGATCATTTTAAGAGTTAAGTTTCACCTTAAATATTATTTTAAATGAGAAGAGATAAATTATTTTTATATAAACCCTTGAATTGAAAAACATAAAAAAAATTAATAAATCAATGATGAAATAAAATGATAAAATGATATATTTAAAATGCTTGATATTTTTTTTATGTATTAAGAATTTGAACAAGCACAGGGAACATGGAGACGACTAGATAGGAAACTCAACAAAAGACTTCTGGTTTTGGGTGGCTCGCGAGTCGAGACCACCTGAACTTTTCACTTACGACAGAAGTACCCCCTCAAACTTTATTTGTGACAAAACCCTCTATAGATTCACGATAATTAGCCTCCGCTTATTAATTATATTCATAATTATTAACTTTAGAAGAAAAATGACCAAATTTATCTTTATATTGTGATTATTAGAAACTAATATTTTCAGCAATAAAAATTGAATTATATCATTGAAAACATTCAAATTTTGTGTGAGTTGACTACTAAATGTTAATATGCAACTAATTAGAAAATATTAATATGTTATAATTTCATGCAGAAAATTCTGATTTTTTTTTAATACTAACAAACTAAAAATACGAAATCACACGTCTAAAAGCTTTCGCTGAATTTTGACGAAAATGACAAAATCTCTATCCGTATTTTCATTCCGGTCCCACTTTTGTTGGATTGCATAAGTGTCATGGTGCAAGTTGTGGATACCATTTGTATTTTTTTTAAATTAATTTTTGTCTGTTGGTGCCGATATGTCAAAGCGTGAAGTCCAAAAAAAATGAAAGAATTGTTGAATGACAGATTACAGAGGATAAACTCCGGGGCAGCGCAGCGAAAAATGGGATTGGACGAAAATCGTGTTTTCGTTAGAGGGACGGAAATGTGATTTCTGTCCTGAAAACGAAAACGCAAATGAAAGTCTTGTTTATTTTTCGTCAAAATTCAACAAAAACTGTTAGATGTATGACTTGGTATTTTTATTTTTTTATTGTTAAAAAATCGGCAGAAAAATCACTTCTTGATAGATTTTAACTTTAAGAAAAATAAGTGTAATATATTCTAGTAAAAAATTTTTTATTTAACTTTCTATGAATTTAACTATTGTATAATTTTCAATTATAGTTTCAAATGAGTAAATACTTATTTGATATTATTTTCGATTATTATTTTTAAAATGAATCATCTCTACTTGAATTTTCTTTACTCAAAACATTTTATGAAAATAAGTAAACATATAATTGAAAATATGAACAGCGTATTAACATTAAAATAATTCACTTGCACAATATTTTTCAACAACAACAACAAAGTTTTTAATCTCAAATAAATTAGGGATAGACTAAAAATAAAACTCAAATCTAAAAATATAGAGATCATAGATCTCAATACTTTCATATTAGATAAAACTTACTTCTAAATAATCACAATAGAAAATTAAAGGTATTTCAGTCTTTTTCATTCAAAGTTAACAATTGTGAGTGTAATTAGCAAGTGGGGGCTAATTGTCATGAATTAAATAGTTTTGTGGGTGTTTATCATAAATGAAAGCTGGGAGACTTCTGATAAAAAAAATTTAAGGAAGTTTTGAGCCATTACCCCAAAACTCTTTCAACCAGAAGGTATTCTTAATTGAATTTACATCCGTTATCATACTTTATCTATGGCACGGAATGCCATATTTTTTTCCACCCATGACATTGGACCCAACCAAATAGACCCCATCTTAACTTCAAATTTCATCAGTTTAAAAAATATGACATGATGCTACCGTAGCCATTTTATGGCAGCAGATACCGATCCTTCTTAATTCGGTATTGTAACGGGATGATAAATTTTCATACTCAATAAAATAACAATCTAAAGGATCCTGCAAGTATGATGGTATCATGGACTGGTTGGTTTGTACGATATGAGTCATTTGATTATATATCTATGGACGAATTCACATCCGCTGTTATCCGTCTCAAGATAACAGGACTCTGTTATCACGAGCTGACCATCGGATCGAAAACGAACAATCGAAATTGATCTATTTTCCTCTCCTCTTTTTATTTTCTCTTTTCAAAATTGATTAGGTTCGTGCGTTTTTTGTCAGATGGTCCTAACTCAGAATAACAGAATCTCATTATCTCAAAAAATATAACAGTATATTCGGACAAATCAATTGAAGAAACGAAGAGTTTGATTTTCATAACGAACAATTTAAAGAGCACCTTTCCCAACGTTATTACCCGAGGTTGTGAAGTCCAAAGATGTAGCTGATTAAAAAGAACTAATTGCACCTTACTACCACAAGCCGACTAGAAAAAAAAATGCACCTTACTGCCACCAATACCACATTTTCCTAACATTTGTTTCCTTTTTATTAATAGTGTTTAATGAAGTAGGTCTTGGATTCATCAACGACAAGCGAAGAAGTGCTACATATTAAATTTATTCAAGCATTAGAAGAGTATATTATTAATTAATGAATCCCAATCTCAAGGTCCATATTCAGTTAAAAAGATTCTCAAGTTCAGGTGTCAACCCTATCATTTCATAAAATGGCTTACACGTCCAACCAAAATTGAAAGAAAATATAAATTAATTTGGTGAGGGGCCTTTGAGAGGCGAAAGCGAAAAATAAAAAAAAGACGATAGTGAAAGTGAAAAAGGAAACCCTAAGCGGGATGGGATACCTATCACCATGAAAGTTTATGATCAAATATATAGGAAACCCTGAGATTAAGCGGGATGTGCCTCCCCTTCTACTCTCTTTCCATCTTCCCCTCCTCCCCCCTCTTCTTCTTTGGCTTCTCCCTCTCCTCTTTTCTACAAGCAATCATGTACTGATGTACAACGCCTCTGTCTGTGTATAGCGACGACGTTCAGCGACTCCACTGTTAGCGCTTCTACCCATGCTTTCACCTACCTACGCCTCCCCACCTATAAAGCGACCCCACCGTCTGCACCTACACCGTCCTCTAGATCTATCTTCTGTCTCCAGATCAGATGTACAACGACCAACAAGGACGACGATCTGTCACCTCACCAACAGAGACGACGATCTACCACCTCACCGATCAGCGACGACCATCAGTTTTACTTTTATTTTTAGTTCTCTCTTTTTTTTTTTTGAAAAATGCCTCTATGCATTTCTTGTAAATTCTCAGCTTTATCCTTCTTTTTCTGTTTTCATTTTTATATATCTTCTTCTTTTTAATGGAAAAATGGATAGGTTGTTGTCTCCCCTTCAAAAAAAAAGAAAATATAAATTGTGAATTTCTAATCAATTCAAGCACGAATTCAAAAAAAGAAAAAAAAAAGAGAAATACGATAGGATGCATCCTCGGAGAAGCGAATCAACACTCAAACTATAACGACGTAATAAAGAGGACGAGCGCTCGATATATCCTCCGCACTTTGACGCTCCTAATAAAATTCTACTTCGTACCTTCACTGACGCAAATGATATTGTACCCATTTTCACATATATTTTTTGTCTAATCAATCTGCAAGGAATCTTTCCTTTTATTAAACATGCAGATGCCTGTAAAATTTGAGTGCGATTGCTTGAATCAGTTTATTGGTATTAGGAAATTTGAACATATTTATGTTCATAGGGGGTCCACAACCACAAATTGGTACCTACTTAGAACCCTGTCCATTTTGTCATGAATTGACCAAAATATGTAGTCAAAATCTCAAAATATATTATGAGGTGACACCTTATGAACTTTTTTTATTTTTCTTTTGAGAGAAGCCCATATGTACTCTTCTGAGTTCTGACCTTAAATGGGTTCTTTCGAGACAAAAAGTATATAACATTATCAAAATTGTCACTAGATTTACCTGTATAGCATGAGCTCCTTTTTTGTTACCTTCAAACACTTGACAAGAAAAGTATGAAACAAAACAAAATGCTCCATTGAGCTTAACAGGTTGATACTTTTTAATTTACATATAATCACCTGCATAAGTACATTATATTATATATTAAAACCGAAGTACTAGGATCATGGGTCACACATGCCGAATCAAAAGCTTAATATGAAAAGGATAAAACAGCAGGGAAGAGGATACGGTACAATCAGAGAGGGTGAATGAATTATTCTTGTGGCTGTGTTGATCCAGAGTCAAGAAAAGAACTGCTCCAAACTTGTAGATGTAAAAATATTTGGGCCTATTTGCCCCTCCTCCATTGCTGAGATGTACAGTTGGCGTCCAATAAACCGCTGATATCATTAACAATTTTGTAAAAACATTCAGAGCTTACTCTGTCAAACATAACAAAGAGAAACAATGAAGTTATAGAACACATACCGATAGCTGTGAGATTATATCAAGATTTGTGTCAATATGTAAATCCGACTCCAATTGTCGAACAAAAGATGTTCTCCCAATTTCAGTGCTGCAAAATAGAACCTGAAAAATGTGCAAATAATTTATTCTACCTTCAACACAGAAAAAGGGGGAAAAGGGAAAGAAACGTGCTCCCTCCTGGTCCAGTATTACTATGGTATGTGCTAGAGTTACTGAACCTAAATTTGCCATTAGAAAACCTCATCATTTTTAATTTGAGCTTATATTGATTATATAAACAAACTCTGAATTTAAGCTCTCATTGCTGTTCTCTTATCCATATAGGCATGGTACCAGTCAAGTCACGTAGGGCATATACTACCCTACACTCAGGATTGTATTTGTATCTGCCCGCATCAACAAAGAAACATGAACTGGAATTAAGTGCCTTGGTCAAGACCAGACTGCTGTAGAATTCTTAGATAGTACCTCATGGTCTAGTCAGATCTGAGAAGCCTGACTTCTAGAAGGATAAAAAAACCCCGAATAGTTCTAGTATAGTAGTAGAATCAATATACAAATATAACAAAAGGAAAAGGAAAGAAATCAAAGTCAGCTTCTGTCTATGTAAGACAGATACATCTGCTGGATACAATTAACTGAAACTTAGTACAAAAGTACAACTTACCTTCTCCTTCATCACACCACCAGGCCTAAAAATACCAGCAGTCTCTAGAGCAGAAAGAACTCGCTCCTGCAAAGGTTTATTTTGACAAATATCATATCAGCCAGAAATCACATAAGAAGGGTTCAGCTCGGCAGATTGTACGGGTAACAAGCTTGACTGGTTAATATAATCATTTTGGTCCGAGGTACAGCTTGAACTAGTTGCCTAATGCATAAGTAGATTTTACAAATAAAAACAAGTAAAAAAACTGAAAAAAATCAAGGCATCAATATTTAACTTGTTGGTTTGCATATCCAATACAAAGCTGTGAGACAGAATCAACCAATATATACTGAAATTCAGTCTTTACATTTCTTTTTTATATGAAATATATACAAAGAAAGAGCTAAAACTCAAGCCAAACCTCAGTCTCATCATCAAGCACTGTTTCCATCAAATAAAGGTCGCAATATTTTGTCAATTCAGATAGTACTTTCACCACTGATTCCCTTACAGTAACGTGCTTCTGACAAAATAATGTATAAATTAGTTCAGCTAAAATTAAAGGTCACACTTCAAAAAAAATGCTAGGTTATTTGAAAAAGGTTTACCTGTAATTCCTCAGCATTCTTTTCTTCTAGAACTACACCGAGCAATTGACAAGTGACCTGCCATGGTAAGAATTAATGAAGAGGAGAAGTTAAAAATGAATTGTTTATTAATTCTTCTTAGGATTTTGTAAGTAAATGAGCAAATAGATGTGCCTTCTGAGTTATGCATCAGCCAGTGCACTAAGGCCTTCATTGGACAAAAATTTAAGCATAGTTAAGACCAGATTACTAGCTTTGTTGGGATCAGATTACTAATTTGGAATGTGGAATGTTGTAGAGAGTCACATTATTTAAATTTGAATGTTGTTTGCTTTTGTTTCTGGTCCCATAGATACTTTGCCCAAATGACAAGTTAGTTTTAATTCTATAAGAGTTAACTTTTGCATTCTTAACTATAAAGAATGAAATAATTACACCGCTTTCCCATAGAATTACCTTGCGACAGCCCCCGAGCTTCCTCCTCATGACACCCCCTTGTGCAAGCTTCAAACACCATTAAAATCCCAAAATTAAGATCCTAATTGAAAAATATATATATATATCATCAATTCAGAAATCATTATCTGAATTATACCTGCCTAGAGGAATGGATTATGTCTAAATCAGATTGATCGGAGCCTTCCAGGTGTCCTCCCGACCGTCCATTTGACTCTGAGTTCGTCCTCCTCTTCGGTCTTGGTCTCGGCCGAGATGGCCTCAAAACCTTCCATGCGAATACAAAAGCAATGGCGAATCCAGCAACTGCACCGATTGACCCTACGCTCTGACAAAAATTTAAGATACACCGTGGTTCATCAGATGAGAAAAGGTTGAGAAAGCTAATTTTGTGAAACGGGATAGAGATGAGAGCAGAAGAAACCTTGTGGTTTAATAGAAGTGTGATAACATCGGAGAGCTTGCGATTGAGGTGGCGTGCCAGACGAATGACTAGGGTTCCAGCGTGCTCCGACGCGCGATCTGACGACATCCGGTGCGAAAGCGATGAATAGAGAGAGGAGGAGGAGGTGAAGGGGTGAGTTTGACCGAGAAATCTAACGAGAGTCGGAGACCTAAAGTCGACTCAGGATTGAAAAGAAAGTTCCAGACTTCCGCCTATGTAAATCTTTGTCCGTATTATCTTCAAATGATGATTCTTGTGTGGGGAGTTACAGACAGGTGGGGTCCATCAGATTTTAAGGTTTACCGGGTTAATTGATTTTGACTTTTGATAGGCGATAGTTTACCGTGTACCTAAAGAAGGCTAACAGATGCACACTGCAGAGATCAGTGATCAGTGTGACTGATTACAAGCCCGTAGGCACACAACACCCCCACACACACCCATTCTAATTTAACCTCACTCCAGCTCCTGCTGGGTCTCGACTATGCCACTACCATCAGACCGTAGTCTCGGTGGCTAATAAAAAAAATCAGTGAGGGGCAAACAAATTATAATTTTCAATATTATTGTTGCTTTATCTAATTGAAACAAGTAAACTTTTAATGTATAATGATCATGATTTGATAATTATTATCTTATTAAATATATTATATTCTTGATATTAGTAACTATTTTTTTTATATAATTGCTTGTCATTTTCTATATTAGTTATATCATTATTATACTTTACATATTATTTGAATCTTGTTTTCTTTTAAAAAGAATAAAATGCAAGAATTTCAAAACGTCATTTTAGCAGTATTATACTTACATATTATGAATGAGATTATGGTGCTTTGCAAAACATAGAGAGGTTGTGCGCTTTACGTTTGATCATCAAATTCAAGTCAGAAATAACCAATATAATTGTTCAATCTAATCTCCATAACAAAAATATAAGAAAATCAAATTTTATATATTTTTAATTTATTTTATTTGTTTGGATAGAGGAAAAACATTAATTTTTTGTTGAATCAAAATTCTCAGATCAAGTCATTTTCTTTTCATTCGAAAATATAGCAAAATATTTTTGAAAATATAAATTTTAGTTTATTAATAAATTTTTATATAAAAATTAAATTGAATAATTCAGATTAATAATTTCTGACTTGAATTTGAATTTGATGATTGAGTGCAAAGCACACAAACTCCTATACTTTACAAAACATACTCTATATATTATACACTGATTCTTTATGAAGTAGGTCCAGCCATAGTAACAATACTCGCGAATAATTCGTTTTTCACCCATACCCGGATATTTCACGAATAATTCATCAGTTTAATATACAGTACGTTTTTTGGGTCAAAAAACGTTTTATTCGCGAATTATTCGGCAAAAAAAATATTATATATTATTTTATATAAAATTTTATATTTTTTAATATATTTTGAATATTTTATTAATATAATATATACTTTATTTATATTATGTGAAACGAACTATTCCCGAATTATACCCGAACATCGAATTTTTGACCTCGCCGAACGTTTTCCAAATCACGAACTTGTTACTATGGGTCCAGCCACTTCATATTTTATTAAGGACAACAAAAATAGAGTTTACATGGTGTAGAATTTACATTCGGTTATGCTGTTACATTCACTTTGAGTAAATAGAGATTGACAATATCAATCAATAATTGAGGTAAAAGAAAAAAAAAAAAAAGAAATTTTTTTATTACTAAATGTGTAATTTTATGTATCTAATTTGAATAATAATTTTATTATTATAGTATAACCGTAAAATATACAGTTCACATAAAATGTGATGCCAGTACAGTTAGGATATTAACTGAAATATATCATAAAACAACTAAAAATAAATATACATTAAAATTTAGTTATTAAAAATGAATAATTTTTAATTCAGTAACTATATATAAATTGCAAAATTGAGAAACTATCGTAAAGTTTACTCTCCCTTACAATTTAGTGTTATATTTATTATATATATATATATATTAAGGCACTAGGTGGTCTTCGTATGTTGGCAAATATTCGCCCGTTCCTCTCCTTCCACACATTGCACATGATGGCGACGCAAACATAGTTGGTCCCAGGCATTTCTTGATTGCGGTGGCAGGGTACTTGTTGCACCAATATTGGTATACACTCGCAGGTCACATGGTGCATCCAGCAATAATACCTTAAGTGGCTAGATTGGTATCTCAATTAAAAATAACTAAGTTAGGATATTAAGATATTATTGCTGTTATAGTTTATTTAGTTGCTTAATTTAGAGATTCTCATATCTCTTGTATCTTTCCTATTTTCTATATAATTGTACTGATCTTTCTGAGGAAGAGGGAGAAAAAGATTACCAAGTTACTATTATTCTTTCTCTTCTTTCTCTCTGTTTACTCTTGCCTAACCCTAGTTCTCTCCAATTCTGAATTAACCTCCTAACATTGGTGCTCTCGTTGAGTTCTGGACTCATGGAGACACGTGCCAAGGAAGTTCAAAACATACAAACACAACTTTTAGAAACCAATAAAGCCATAGCAGACCTAAAAGCTACCATGGATTCGACAATGGAGGCGGTATAGGTAAATTCACCACCGATGCCTTACCTACCTTATTTGCCCAAATTTGAGCAGAAACACAAAAACAACTTGACGCGACTCTAGCAGCCCTTGACCAACAACCAACCGGATCGAAGGTACGACTTCCCACTCCACCAGGGGACCACAAATTGCGTCTTCTCTTTCCACGGTTTGCATCGGGGGACCCTACCGACTGGCTCTTTAATGTTGAACAATACTTTCAGTATTATGCCACACATCCTGCTGACCGCCTTCTCATCGTTTCCATGCATCTTGATTCTCCGGCTTCCCGTTGGTACCAAGGGCTGCTCGCTGATCATAAGATCGGTTCTTGGGAGGACTTTACGGAGACTCTACAACACCGTTTTGGTCCTTCGAGTATGAAGACCACGCGGGCCAACTATCTCGTGTCACAAAACAGGCTCGTGTTAGATTACCAATCAACCTTTGAAGAATTAGCGAGCAGAGTGCGTGGCTTTTCTTCTCACAACCTTATGAGCATCTTCATTGCAGGGTTGCAACCACACCTTCGTCGAGCGGTTCAATCACAAAGACCTATTGGATTGCATGATGCATTTTCCTTAGCACGTTTACATGAGGCACAGATAGCTGACACTGATCGGTCGCACATTCGGTCAAGCCAGCCAAGGCAGGCCAGCCATACCACCATTGTTGCTAGGCCTACAGCCTTAGAAGTACCACATGTTACTAATATACAATCTCGCCTCCCTGTTAAGCGCTTGACAGCTGAAGAAATGCAACAACGCAGATTCGCGGGCTTATGCTTTAATTGTGATGAGAAGTTTGTACGTGGTCATAGGTGCAAGGGGAGTGCAACCTTCTTTATACACTAGAAGGTACGAAAAGATGAAAAGCGAGTAGATACACCAGATGATCCTTACAGCCTTTCGTCAACAGAACTTGATGCACCTGAAACTGAAATCAGTTTAAATGCACTCCTCGGTCGTTATTCTACCAAAGCGATGTGCATGCTCGGCTATATTTCTTCTCATCCAATTCAGGTCCTTGTTGATAGTGGCAGCACAAACAATTTCATCTCTAGACGCACGGCTCAATACCTCAAATTACCGACTTCACCCACAACTTTGTTTCGTGTTCGGGTCGGCAATGGTGCTGCTCTTCAGTGCAACATAATTTGTAAGGAGGTGTCACTTTCTATTCAGTCACATTCATTTCCTACTGACTTGTTTGTTCTAGATTTAGAAGGGTCAGATGTGGTACTTGGTGTACAATGGCTTGAAACACTCGGCCCATTTTGACAGATTGGTCCAAACTCTGCATGGAATTCAAGTACAATGGTCAACAGATCCATCTTCAAGGAGAAGGAAAACCCAATGCAGAGGCCATCTCTTCAGCTGGCTTGAGTAAATTGATAACCAGCAAAGGTGTTGGATCCTCTTATATGTGTTTCACTATTGACTCTTCTGACCAGGACACCACACATGCCCCTCAACAAACAATCACACCTCCTTTACAGATCCTGCTACAACAATTCAAGGTACTCTTTCAGGTTCCCTCAGGTTTGCCTCCTTCTAGGAGCATTGACCACCGCATACCTTTGAAGGCAGGAACAGATGCAGTTAATGTCCGGCCATATCGATATCCTCAATTCCAAAAGAATGAAATTGAAAGATTAGTGGCTGACCTATTGCAGTCAGGTGCAATTCGCCCAAGCCAATCTGCTTTTAGCTCTCCAGTGTTATTGGTCAAGAAGAAAGATGGTACTTGGCGTTTCTGTGTCGATTACCGAGCCCTCAATGCTGCGACAGTGCGTGACCGTTTTCCAATTCCCACAGTGGATGAGCTGTTAGATGAGTTGCATGGTGCAACCGTCTTCTCCAAATTAGATTTGCGTTCTGGTTACCATCAAATTCGAGTACATGAACCAGACATTCACAAAATAGCTTTTCGCACGCACCATGGTCATTTTGAGTTTGTGGTCATGCCATTCGGCCTTTGCAATGCACCTTCCACCTTTCAAGCATTAATGAATGAGGTCTTTCAACCCCTGCTACGTAAGTTTGTTGTCATATTTTTTGACGACATTCTTGTTTATAGTTGCAGTTTGGAGGCACATCTACAACACCTTCATCGGGTCTTTCAAATCTTGAGAGACAATCAGTTGTTTGTGAAATCCTCCAAGTGCACTTTTGCGGCATCAGAAATAGCATTTTTGGGTCACATCATTTCAGCAAAGGGGGTAGCTGCTGATCCCGACAAATTGTCAGCTGTGTCGGCTTGGCCCCCACTCATCAATCAGCGCCAACTACGTAGCTTTCTCGGTCTAGCAGGATATTATCGTCGTTTTGTGCGCCATTATGCTTCGATAGCTGCACCACTGACAGATCTGTTAACCAAAGATGGATTTGTTTGGTCTGACAAAGAACAAGAAGCATTCCACCAACTCAAAAAGGCGTTGATGACTGCCCCAGTTTTGGCACTACCTAACTTTGCCCGTCCTTTCATCATTGAAACTGATGCTAGTGGGGTAGGTATTGGCGCCGTTCTCTCACAAGATACACACCCGGTTGCTTTCTACAGTAAGAAACTATCACCACTCATGCAGGGAAAGTCCACTTACATCAGAGAGATGTTTGCTATTCAATCTGCTGTTTTGAAGTGGCGGCAGTATTTGTTGGGTAGGCACTTCCTTATTAGAACTGACCACCGCAGTTTGCATCACATGTTGCGACAGATTGTGCAAACTCCAGAACAACAACAATTTTGTTCCAAATTGGTGGGATATGATTTCTCCATCGAGTACAAACCGGGTGCTTCCAATGCGGCAGCTGATGCACTTTCACGCATGCATGAAGGCGTTGAAAACCCTGACACAACTGTTTTCATGTCCCTCACTCGACCCTTGTGTTCAGCCTTGGACAGCCTCCAAACCGAGCTTCTCACTAACACACATACAAAGCATATTATTGATGGCATCTTGACCGAACCTACCACTTGGCGAGACTGGACCTTCTCGGGTGGTCTTCTTCGTTACAAAGGAAGGTTGTATTTACCTGCTACCTCACCCCTTATTGCAACCTTACTAGCTGACTATCATGCTTCTTTACTAGGTGGTCACTCGGGGGTTCAACGCACTTTTCAACGATTAGCAATCCACTTTATGTGGAAGGGTATGCACAAATCAGTCAAAGATTTTGTTCAGGCTTGCGATGTATGCCAAAAGTGCAAAACCACCAACCATTATCCTTATGGTCTACTTCAACCGATACCGATTCCTCAAGAACTTTGGGCTGATCTATCTATGGACTTTGTGACACATCTACCTCCAGCCGGGGGTTATACAACCATTTTGGTGGTAGTGGATCGATTCTCTAAAGGCATCCATCTGGCCCCATTACCTTCACACTACACAGCAACTCGAGTTGCACAGGTATTTTGGGAGATAGTTGGAAAGCTCCATGGCATGCCCAAGAGTATAATCTCCGATCGTGATCCAATTTTTCAGAGCACTTTCGGAAAGAATTGTTTCGCTTGCAAGGTACTCAACTTCGTTTCTCTTACGCCTATCATCCAGAATCAGATGGTCAGACCGAACGCATCAACCGTTGTGTCGAACAATTTTTGCGTGCTTTTGTTCATGATCAACCATCTAAATGGGCAAAAATTCTAAGTTGGGCTGAATTTCATCACAATACAACCTTCACAGCAACTACAGGTATGACTCCTTTCGAGGCTACTTATGGAAGGAAACCACCCTCTCTGTTAGCTTATGGTGCAGGTACTAGCTCGCTTCCAGCAATCGATCATGACCTCACTTCCAGAGATGCTATTATTAGTCGGCTGAAAACTAATTTGGCCAAGGCTCAAGAAGCAATGAAGTTTTTTGCTGACAAGCATAGAAAAGATTATGAATTTCAGCAAGGCCAACTTGTTATGCTGAAACTTCAACCTTTTAGACAATTGTCCTTGCGTCGCCACTCTTCACATAAGCTAAGTTTGCGCTATTACGGTCCTTACAAGGTATTGGACCGCATTGGACCTGTGGCATACCGTCTTGAATTACCTCCAACAAGTCGCATTCACCCAGTTTTTCATTGCTCATTACTCAAGGCATACAAGGGAGCAGCTACAACGACGATTCACCCCTTGCCAGAATCAATTGTCGAGCATCAACCAACCCATTTTCCAGTGGCCATTCTTCAAAAGAGGACAGTTTTGCGCAACACTAAAGAAGTCACTCAAGTCTTGGTACAATGGTCTGACTTAAGTTTGGAGGATGCCAGTTGGGAGGATGAGAATTCACTGGATTTGTCTCGACTTGAGGACAAGTCGCCTCTGCAAGAGGGGAGGAATGTTGCACCAATATTGGTATACACTCGCAGGTCACATGGTGCATCCAGCAATAATACCTTAAGTGGCTAGATTGGTTTCTCAATTAAAAATAACTAAGTTAGGATATGTACTGATCTTTCTGAGGAAGAGGGAGAAAAAGATTACCAAGTTACTATTATTCTTTCTCTTCTTTCTCTCTGTTTACTCTTGCCTAACCCTAGTTCTCTCCAATTCTGAATTAACCTCCTAACAGTACTTGATCCTCGGTAGTCAACTAGAGATTGGTTGGTGTGTCCTCCTGCTGAAAGTTTATGAGCTCTATCCAAAGAGAATACCGGCCTCATCTAGTGATGGCAAATGGCACACCAACTTCATGCAGCTCACTGGTGTGATCGTGGTTGCCTTCTTCACTCTGCAGTTGTTCCGCACCATTGGATTTGGGTGTGATGGTGCGCTGATCAGTGCTGTCCTGCTGGGTTTCGTCAATCTCAGTTCAATAATTGTATCAACCTTCACAGTTGACCGGTACGGTTGGAAGGTGTTTGTACATGGTTGGCAGAATCCAGATGATCCTTTGTCAGGTACAAACTTTCTGTTTTGATAAATGATGTTAATTACTTGCGTGTGCGAGTGTCCAGTGTCTCATGATCTCATGTTGAATCAAAGAACTCAACACAACCAGCATGGCAGCATCTATGCATATTGTGTGACATGGCACAATACATCAGGCAATTCATACATTTCTTTGACTTTAAAACTGAAAATTGAGTAATTGCAATATTAGAAACCGCAGAAAAGAAAATTATGTTTTACTATTATTTGTTTATTTATTTATTCCACAACAGCAGAGAACTCAATTAGTCTGGCCTCTAGTTCTCATGTTTTTTACCTCCGTCTTCTTGTTTCAATGTGGCAGTATCATGAATCATAGGAGCACAAGCCAGTCAAGCCGGTGGTGGCCCAGTGACAAATCCCCATGCTCTGGCTTTTCTCATGCTTGTGTGTGTCTGTGCAGCAGTATTCGGGTTGGGGCCTGCTAAATTGGAATATTTCACGCGAAATTTATCTTGTCGAGATAAGCTCAGAGGCACAGCAATTTTACCAGCATATTCATTCAAACACAGTTGTTCCTCACCATGATGTGCTGACTTAAATTTGTGATTTTTGCATATTTCACCGGCTGGGTTTTCATCATGATGACCTTTGTAACGATTTTTCTACCAGAGACAAAGGGGATACCTATACAGTCCATGGACTCTGCCTGTGCCGTGCATTGGCATTGACATCCGTTTGTTTCAGAGCCAGCACATTCATCAATTTGAATTCATATGTTCATGTTCCTCTATGACCTATGTGCATTCAATTTTGTGTAAGATGGCTATATTGGAATATCCATTATTACAATTGCACAGCATTGATTAGTGTTCATGTTCATTGACTGTTTGTGTGATGCACAGCCAAAACAATGTCTTCTTGTGATTTATAAAGAAAATGATAGCAAGAATAGAAAGAGAAAAACAAATCGCAAAATATGTTTAATTTCTTGTTTTTAGACTTCCATGTGTTCTAAATAGTGATTTACACATTGAGCCACAAACTTCGTATGGTTGAAACTATTGGGCAAAAAATTCCTTAAATGAACTACAATATATGAGAATATCCTGAATCATTGAGGCATATCCATGCACAAATCACAAAACATTATTTTTTTTTTATCTCTGTTAAGAATTAAATGGGCCTACATACTTTAAGTTTCTTCTGTTGTCCTTTCTATCTAATGTTATTTTCTTTTCATATTTTGCCGTTAAAACCTCATTTCTGATCCAGAATGCTTCAATCAAGGAAATAAACTATAAACCAATTAAAACGTTTTGTGGATGATGGAAATGTGGCTTTTTAATTGCCATGCCTGCCAAATGCAAGATTGGTATCGAGGCTTTTTTGAAAATGGTAGCCGTGCCATGATAGTAAGAAGAGGAAATATTTCTCATAACAGAAATATTTAAGATCAATGCACAATTTAAGATCAGAAATATTTTTCATAACAGAACAGTATCTCTTTCGAAATTAGATCATCTATTGCGCATACAAACAATGAGAATTCTGTTTTAAAATTAAATAAACAAACAGCGCCGGTAATTAAACATAACAACTAAAAGTTTATATCACATCAACTCATCAAATGTTTGCTAAATCACTAATGTCCTCTAGCCATAGTTGCATCGATCAATTATTTCAGTGATTCCTGAAGTCTAGTATTTTTTATAGTGCTGACAGAAGGTGTCGCTCATCACTAGCTTAAATTTGGAGTGGTACTCATCAGCCTCCCCTGATTTCTGCATCAAACGTGCCAGTACGATCGGCAATGCTGTGCTGGGCTTTTCCTGGAGCACTGTTAAAACCTCCAGTCCTTGCTCTCCATAGAGCTTCTCTATGCAGCTTTTGTGTCTTCCTATTAATTAATTAAAAAGAGGAAAAACAATTAGTCAGAGAAACATACAGAGCCAGTTTGTAACAAACAGAACCATCCCAATGATGATGACTTCCTTACCTGAATAATAACTGTCCATTGGCTTGCTCAGTCCACAATTAAGCTCTGCCAACCACAGTTGTGTCTGATTCGCTGTGGATCGTACCAGCTCTCTATACATTTCAAGTTCAAACCTATTCAAGGAAAATAATTTACAAAATATATAGTTGATATATTATTGACAAAAAAAATAATAAGAGCAATTAAAGGATTGAGAAGCCAACATGTTATCCTCGCATGCAAACATTAGCTTTTCAGCACGATTATGCTGTCTGTGGTAAAAAGTAGGTCGCTTTATCAACCTAATGGAATTATTCAGCACAGATTGCTCCAACTGGTGTTCAGTCATGGAAGGCTCCCTTTCCTATATATACAAAATTAAGGAGCTGTCACTGACAACAACATAGAGAAAATGAAAGAATAGAATGCAATACTAGAAATTACGAGGGGGTGCAAGTGTTGTTAGATGCATATGCAGCTGTAGCTTGTATTTATTGGCCAGTGTATTTTTGGGAGAAACAATATGTGTCTAATCTGTAATCGTAAATTCTTTTTTTTCTTTAATTTAGAACAATTGCTAGTTGGCTTTTTCCCGACTCAGCTTCAAGCTTCAAAAAAATAATAAGAAGAAAGAATATAAAAGCATATAGTATGCATTTACGAATATATGTTATCCTTATTAGCGCGAGCACAGGTCATTCTTTTTTTCCCCTTTTTTCTGGGGCATGGAGGAGGTGGCAAAAGGGGCTGGAAATCAATTTTGCATAGTGGATCGCAGTGCTGCATCAGGCAGGACTTCATCAGGTCATGTTCTGGCTTTTGTGATCAGGTTTGTCCTGCTTTGTGAGGGCTGTTTATGGGTCCGTGTCTAGTCAAAAACATAATAGGTAGGATCCAGGTTGAGTTTTATATCAGATGCAGATTGGTGTTTAATATGGGGTGCAGGTTGGTGTTTAATTTCCAGCACTTCAGGTTAGTTCATGTACAAAGATAGGCTGCAGATGATCATGTAAGAGATAGTAGTGGCCGTAGACCTAGAAATTTTCTATCTATTGTGATGATATAGTTGGAACACAAGATGTGTACCTTTTTTTTGAGATGGATGTTTCATTACACCGGACTCAGGTTGTGGGTTGTTGTTCCGATTAAATGTCATCAGGTCCACCTCAAGCAGACCAATCAAGGTCGAGCACGCAGATTGGTTATGGTCAGGTCACGTTGGATTACGTTGGCGTGCTAGATTAAGGTCTGAGAAGGCATAGGAGTCAACCAGGTCCACTGGTTGATTGATCCTTCAAGGTTGGGTAACAGTTTGGCATTTCCAGTGGCAGTGCACTGAGCACACCTATTTTTCTATGATACAACATACAAGAAATGTACCTGTTCTTTTTGGGAAAATTAGTGAAGAGTTTGATAGTATATTACAACCAGTGATGTGAATCAGGAGATAAGAAACAGCCAGTCACAAAAAAGTGTTAATTTTGGTTCCCTTGTTTACTGGTCAAAAGATGAAAACCCCAATTACAAGATACATTATACAAAAGCAATTAAGCAAATTGAAATCCAAATGGAAAGCAATGAGTCAACAAATATACCAAAATAATATTGTTTGATCAGACATCCGTAATGTTTCAGATTGCACAACTTGCTATCAATAATTCAGTATTCACTTTTTTAAAGAAAAATAACCGACCTGAATAGGAGCATAACTAGGGTTGATCTCCAGCTCAGGCAGTGGACTCATCATATTGTACTTCATGGTCTCCTGCTGCTTCTCTGTCTCATTATTGCTCATAGCCACCTGACATGCTGCCAATTTTAAAAGGATACCTCAGTATATATACGGATTTTAATTAAGTGATAAGATTGAAGTACAATTCATGCATTATGTTATTTAATTGGAAGAGCTCACCTTCTTCGCATTTGGAGTCTGGCTGGATAGGTGCTTCGCTGCGTACAACATATGGCATGCTGTCATTTGAGGAGACCTTTAGTTTAAACCTGATCTGGGTGCAGCTGACTGGTTCTGTGTTTTCTTTGTCTTGCTCTTGAGCACACTGTACAACCAGTGAGTAATTTTCCAACTCCACTTCTGATGAGACATTGTAATCCCCAAGCCACGAGTCAGAAAGAGGGATCCTGAGTGGTGTACATGCGCGCTTGGCAGGAAGAGATAGAGGGAGCTCCTTTCTTTTTTTTGATTTCGAATTCACTGGCGAAAGGAAGAAGTCTGCCATCTCCTCAGCCTCTTTTGCCTTTTGTGTTTTTTTTATCAGACGCTTCTGACGCTGGCCCGCTGGATGATCTGACAATGGGATCCTCTCTGCAATAGAATTCATCCAAATGAGTTATCACTAACCTTGACACTAACACTAACTAATGAAACAGTAATTTGTTTAGAAAGATTTAAACTACGTACCATCATCAAATAACTTCAATTGGTCCATAATCTATCTTTCTTTTTCTACAAAAAGAAAAATAAAAAGAAAATAAAGAAAGAGATTAATCAACAGAAAACAATTGATAATCTGGTAATTGATAATCTGACATATTTCAATTGAATTCATCAAATTGAAAATTTGTAATATTGACATATCAAAAAGTATTAATACTGGCATATCAAGAAGTATTAGTTTTTGCTAACTTAAGTTCTTGATGGTACAAAATGAAACACAAGCAAGCAAACAAACCATGTGAAATGAGCTAGGGATGTCAAATTAATTACGAACAAAAATAAATGCATATGATCCCCATCGTCTTACCAGAGATGAGATGAAAGAAACCCAGCAGGAGATGGATCTCAGAGAGAAAGATGGAGAGAGAAAAGAGACGGAGGCAACTTTTATTTGTAAACTCTTAAAATCTTGCTCAGTTCTTGGACCGTTGTTCGTTAAGTCAGATATAGTTATATTACAGGATTATCCTATCGGACCTATCCCTCTATTCGTCAATTTTAAATTTTAAAAGAACTGTATCCATATCAGCTTCTCTTCTGGATAAAAATAGAATCTTGCCCGTTCAATCTTAGCAAACTTATTTTTAGCACCAAATAAATTAAATTAAGGCGATGTAACTCTTCTCATTACATAATGTTTCAATACTTCCAGAGAGATCGACAAAAAATCATACATCTAACCGTATCGCAAAATGAACAATACCTTCTCCTTAGGCAATGACCCATCGGGGGTCGCTCCTTTGCCTCTGCGACAGTAACAAAACTCAAAAAGAACGACACGGCTCCTGCTACCATCCCTATAGGATGCGATTTCGCAGTGTGTTCCCATTCGGAGGAGATCACTATCGACTTCGTCGCCCCGCTGCCAGCGCCGCCGTGGATGCTCCAACGAACAACGGAGTGAAACCTCAACGCAGGAACAACGCACGTGCGTGCGGAGATAATACCCTGCGCTGCTTTGCTGTTGTCATTTTTCCTCTCAGTCTCAAATCTCTCTTGCTGATTGGTGTCGTGAAATGCGAATAGATGAAGAGGGCGAATAATCTAAACTGAAAATGAAAAGACACGATTCACTCGCTGAATGCCGATTTTGTCCTTTTGTCGAAAACGCCTGTTAATGCGAGTTAAAGACAAATTATTTAATGGTATTTTTATAATTTTAGTGTCAAATTGGTAGCATCAAATTTTTTTTCATTGTTACTTTTATTTTAGAAATTTCTTTTTTATTACTAAAACAAGTGAGTTTTTAAATGATGTGGCGTTTAGAAATGAATTTCTATTTTAGTAACTCTCCTCCATAGTACCAACCCAAAAATTCAAATAGCAACTCATTTCTAATTACCACAACTCATTTAATTTAGCATTGAAGATTATTTTTGCTAAATTTATTTATTTTTTTCTATTTTCATTAAATGACTTGGCATAAATAAAATCTAGATATGGTTTCTACATTGGAGAGTGTTAATTTTAATTAGCAATTTCTCTAATTAAATATGATATGACAGTAATAAAAGATTTAGAACCAGTTGCTACATTGAAGATGCTTTTAGATTTTAACAGACAATGAAAATTTGAGAAATGTATCTCAGCCGTCCGATCTGTACGAAACGAACGGTTATTATCTTATCTGATCATAGCAGAATCTGTACGAAACGAATGGTATGTCATTTCAAATCGTTATGGATGAATTTTATACCTTATTTTATACTAAAATAAATGATAAAAAATGAATGAAATTAATTAATTATAATTATTTTTATTTTTTTTATCATTTGATTTTGTATAAAATAAGTTTTAAAAATTATGAAGCTTTACGAACATAAATCTACTATGAAACTTAACAAAATCAGTTGTTTAAATTTCAAATTTAATTGTTAAATTTTGAAAATATAAATTAAGAAGTAAATTGATAATATTTTGTAATTCATAAAATTAATGATATTAGAACTGTTGTTGCTCTATATGAACTGTTGTCCATTGTTATGTAAAATTGTTAACTAATTATAGAAACTGACCTTCAGAAAAAAAAATATATAGAAAATTAGTATAACATTTCATCTATTTCGTCCTTTTGCCAAACCATTCACACCGCGTGTGCAACATGTATTGGTGGGAGTAATTAATATCATTATAATCATAAATATGTCCTTATTAAGCCAAGGCAATATCACATTATTTTTTCTGAGCAACTGAAGGTCGGTCTTATTCATTAAAACTGACTCAGGAGTTAGGAGTTAGGAATGTTGAATAGGAGTATAGGACTGTTCTTTTTTTTTCTCTCTCTTTACCATTTTTAATGTTAACCATTGGAAGGTTAATTACCATATTTTTCAATGTTCTCAACTGTTGATAATTTACGACTAACAAAAATAAACATGCTCGACATATTTCTCCCAGCAAACACACAAGTAATGGTTTCCCTTAGTGTTGTTCATCGGGCTTCCGAAAAATATAATATATATAAATAATTAGATATTTAAAATAAATTTCTTTCTATAAAATAATTTTGTTAAAATGTTTTTAACATAAATATATTTTTCAAAATGATAGAAACATTTTAATGATATATAAAAATTCGTTAAAAAAATAAAAATGTTATATTCCTTTACTATTTAAAGTGTGCATTAGATACATCATATCATCACCTTAAATGAAAAAAAAATGATACAAATTATTTAATTAAAATAAAATGAAAAGAAATAATATTAATGACGGAAAGCACGGATGATGACACGAGTAAAAATTTTGAAGTCCTTTTTTGGATATAGAATTGACAGAATATATGCTCTTACTTGTACTAAGAGGCCTAGCAACCAAGGCTGAGAAAAGATTTGAAACAAATCACAATTAAAAAAAATAACCAAGGAAAAGGAAAAAAACAAACAGGCAAAAAACGCGTGCTTCCACACAATCAATAGAAGTATACAATGAGACAAATTAACTTTATAATCATTTAACTATCACTCTTATATAATTACTAAACAATGATATGTCAACTCTTTTCTTAGTCAAATTATGCTAACATGCTAGGCTAGACATTTGATGAGTACATAAGACCAGACCAGTCCAAAATAATTTTTGCTTGTACAAATGACCTTCTAACTCATCTAGTTTTCTGTATAAATTTTGTTAGAGGACATTTGTCAATAAATAATGTAAAATTAACATACCAGGTGTAGTATATGTATTTGATAATCATGATAAGTGTAGGAAAAGAAAACTTAAGCACCTTACCTCTTTAATATATATCATGAAAGCCTTTATTATTGGAAATTGCAGCATATATTATCTTAATAAAAATCAACCCCAATATCTCTCTCTCTTACAAAGAATTGGATTTAAACCCCAATATAATTTGCTCCTGTGCACCAATTTTTCAGTTGGAAAATGTTAGAAAATTGTCTGCCATCCGATCAGTGAATGGATAGTATGAGAAAATAACAATTCTATATGTTTTTTTTTTTTTGGAGCTGCAGTTAGCAATTTAGCATGTAGAGCGAATTTAACACCTTAAATCAGGTTCTCGCTTTCCGTATCTGGTCACTTTAATTAAAGTATCTAAGAATGATATCATGTCTACTCTGGCTCAACACACACATGAACCTCCTCCATTTTTTTTTAATTCATTCAAAAGAGATGATGAGTACATCCATAAAATAAAGAATTTTTTTATTTAAAATTAAACAACATAAAATATCAAATTAATTCTAAATTAAACTATGTATTATAATAGTCTAAATGATTTTGGCTCCAATACATGTAGAAAGATAATTTTTGAAGAAGCTCAAAATTCTTTTTCAAGCAACCAGCTTGTGATGAATACCATTGTGTTTTATTTTTACTGAATTATATGAGTTGTTAAGCATGCCGCAAAACTTTAAAATCTTGAATTTATCGACGTTGAAATAAAACTCTTCTTCTTGAGTATCTCAAAGCACAATACCTCAAGTGAACAAACTCTTTTTATTATAAAAGAGCGATGAAAAGACGGATGAAGAAATAAAAAATTAAACGAACCGACAAATTTAAAAGATCATTATTAATAAAAGTAGAAAAAAAAAGAGATGACGGAGGAGAGATAAATCAATTTTTTTTTTATTAGAGATTTCTCACTAGAGAAGAGAGACGGCTCAGTTAGCTAGGTTCCAACCTCCCCGATTATATCACACAAAAGTTAATCGAGAAAGTTGATTTAAGTTACACCCGAAGTTCTGATTATAAAAATTTAAAAATCACAAACAGGAGTCGTATCAGATAGGGAATACATAATAAGTTGACGTAGGTACAAATGGGATGTAAAAAGATTAGATATCTATGGAGAGTCGTCAAATTATATCTCCATTGTTTTCTAAGTTTCGAATGCAGATTTATATACAATTTGTTTTATGTACCAAAACTTATCAAACATTAATTATGGATGTGGATTAAACACTAAATAAATACAGGTATATAAGAATACAGTATATTCCGGAACACTCATTATTTCAAAAAATAACTACATAATATTTTCATAATAAATTCATCAGTTAGAAAAGTTAAAACAATAATTGTAAAAATTAATCACTAATTATCATTATATTATTAATCAAAATAATTCAGAAATTATAAATCTTAATAATAGATGAAATATGAGCTGAATGTAGTATGCATATGTCTATACATATATTAAATTTAATGCAATTAAAGCATTTGCTGGTGGTACATTACGGATCGATAATTTTTGGACAGTTGAAATTTTAAATCAACTGATGTATAGAGAAACATAAATGGAATCGTGATATTTTATAGACATATTATGTTGATAACATAAATCATGTCTATATTATAGGATTTTAACAGAGATTGTAGAATTCAAATAAAAAATTCTCATGTCATAATATATAACCAACTTATTAGTCACTAGGAACCTTTTCTGATGTGGAATTCATCTTTTGACTGGTTAAATTTGGGTTTCATTTGTTTGAAAAGGGAGGGATCACTTAACAACGGTTATTTGAACAATCATAACAGTGATTTTGAAAAAAAAAATTAAATGAAAATATTAAACTTAACTTCATGGAAGTGATAATAGAATTTACAATTAATTATTTTATGCAATTTAAGTGATAATTTGTTGGTGCATGAACGTTTATTATTTTAGACCATATATAAAGATCATTTATGTGGATAATACAAATCATGTGTGTACTATAGGATTTATAATATGATTTTTTATTATTAACGGGATTCAAAACTAACAATTATCAACTATGTGTTGCAATTCGCAAATATTAAATAATATTTACTGTAACTCCATGCGTATTCATATTAGTGGAAACATAGTTAATATTATAATTTTAAAATCAAACTTACTAAGATTTTTGTGGGTCCCACTGTAAGCTTCATCTTTCATTTCTTAATAATAACGTCTCAAATTCAAATCATTTGATGAATGCAATGACAAATCACAATTCATTATTTGTTTTTTAATTCTTATCTTTCTAGTTAAGAATTACATGGCGCTACTTTAATTTTCTTTGTTGTCCTTTCTATCTAATGGTTGTTTTCCATTCATTTTTGTCGTTTAAACCTCATTTCTGATCCAGAAAGCTTCAATTAAGGAACTAAACTGTAAACCTATTAAAAATGTTTTGTGACTGATGGAAATGTGGCTTTTTAATTGCCGCACCTGCCAAACGCAACAATTAAACTTCATGCCATGTTAGTAAAAAGGTGGAAATGCAACAATTAAACATCATGCAAGATCACTGCACAATTTAAGATCAGAAATATTTTTCATAACAGAACAGTATATCTTTCCAAACTAGATCATCTACTGCATATACAAACAATGAGAACTCTGTTTTAAAATTAAACAAACAAACAGTGCCGGTAATTAAACAACAACAAAGTCTTTAATTACAAATAAATTAAGGTAGGCTAGAAATGAAATCCAATTTAAAAGCATAAATTAAGATATTTTTTCTAATTTTTAAACTTTACAGTGGCATTTAACTAATTTTTCCTTTAATATTTAATAGTCAAATATGAAATTCAAATCGTCATAGATGTATGCTCTTAAATTTTGATGAATTTTAGAGCTCATTTTATACTAAAATAAATTATAATAAAATGAATGAAACTAATTAATTATGATTATTTTCATACATTTATTTTATTATCATTTGATTTTGTATAAAATGAGCTCCAAAAACTATGAAGTTTTGCAAACATATATCTATCATGAAAATTAACAAATCAATGGTTTAAATTTAAATTTTAATTGTTAAATTTTAAAAATATAAATTAAAAAATAAATTGATAACATTTTGTGACACATAAAATTAATGATATTAGAACTGTTGTTGCTCTGTATGAACCGTTGTCTATTGTTATGTCAAATTGTCAACTAATTATAGAAACTGACCCTTCAGAAAAAAAAATATACAGAAAATTAGTATAGCCTTTCATCTATTTCGTCCTTTTTCTAACCATGCACACCGCCCGTGCAACATGTATTGGTGGGAGTAATTGATTATTAATATCATTATAATTATAAATATGTTCTTATTAAGCCAAGGCAATTATTAATATCATTATAATTATAAATATGTTCTTATTAAGCCAAGGCAAAATTACATTCTTTTTTTTTCTGAGCAACTAAAGATCGGTCTTATTCTGTATTAATTTAAAAAACTTAGGAGTTAGGAATTAGGAATGTTGAATTGGACTGTTCTTTTATTTTCTTTACCTTTTTTTAACGTTCACCATTGGAAGGTTAATTACCATCATTTTCAATGTTCTCAACTGTTGATAATTTACGACGGGCAAATAAAAAACATGCTCAACATATTTCTCCGGCAAACATACAAGTAATATTTTCCCTTGTTGTTTCATAAATCGTCTTTGCAAGTTGCTCGGATTAAGACCCGTGTTTCATGTCGGATTAATTAGATTTGTAATGAGTACTTTAACGGATATCTGAATTTCAGAATTATTTGGACCTAGATAACTATCCATATCAGAAAACGTATATTTAGCTTCTTAATTGTAAAATGAGTCCCAACTAAAATTCAAACCTCTTAATTATATTTTTTAATTAAATAATACAGACCTATCACACTTGGAGCCACATGAAAAACTTAAAATTAAATTTGTTGAAATTAGCTAGCAAATTCTGCTAAAATTTTAGATATGAGCTTCAAGATTCTTTCAAGAATTCCCCCGTCTTCTTCATCCTACCCGTCCATTCAGGCTGCCATCTGGCCTCAAGGGTTAAACAAACCTATGCTGCCTCGTTGGTAGTGCCTTGTCTTCAGTGAATCCGAGCCCTTCTCGTAGCTACGTAGAAGTTGTGTCTATGATAATTGTCCATTTCGCACAAAATATATTATCACATAATTTTAGCATTAGAAAAAGTTAATTGTAATTAATAACTTTTTTGTGTGATTTAATTAAAAATTTAGAAATGATTTCAATATTGAAGATGCTCTAATAAAAACATTAACGGCGTTGCCGAAGCAATTTGGGAATATATAATTCTCCTTCCGGAACAGTACAGGAAAGGAGTATTTCCTGTGGCGCCCTTCCTTTTACGTTTCCAGCACACCGACTAAATCTTATAATTTATAGTGAAATTATGAAAATAATCTTCAAATTAAATTATTTATAACCATTTAGGAGGATATTTTTATCATTTCTTTTATTTTATAATTTTACCTCTAAAATATTCAATTATGGCTGTTACATGAGGTTATTTTAGCTTTTTATTTTTATTTTTAAATTTAAAGCACCGTTTGTAATTATAAAATCCACCACTTGTTCATGGATTATATTAAAAAAATGGCACGAACAGGAATGCACAAATGTCATGTCAAAAATATTGTCAAACATAAACGTCTCTGTTTCTACTTCAGGCCAAATGAAATCGGATTTGATTTCTGGCCAAATCAATCGGGCGCATGGCCGGCCACATGGGCATGGGGCAGGGTTCAGAGGTGTTATTATTTTCACGGGTCGTGTGCGTAACAATTTCCCTCCTCTAACATTTTAAATTAATATTGTTCGATCAAGATCTAAGGGTTGAGATTCATTATGCCGGTCATCCCGTGCCTACTCGTGCCTACCGTGTCTTACCGTGCCGTGCCTACCCGTACCTACCCGTTCCTATCCGTGCCTTGTCATGCCTACCCGTGCCTACCGTGCCTTGTCATGTCGTGCCTACCCGTGCCTATTTGTGCCTACCCGTGTCGTGCCATGCGTGTCCGTGCCTATCTGTTTGCCCTACTTATAAAGGAGCATCTGAGTGAGGCTTTAATTCGGAGATCACCAAAGATAATTTTGTACGGCTCGTTTTAATTTGTACGGTTATGATAAAATTTAAATATAAATTTTGATGTATGGAGAATTTATTAGTGTTAAATTAAAATTATTTATCGGTGATCGAACGGTTAATAACAAAAAAATCACACAGCTCTGCACAACAATGAAGCTTCTCTTTAAAAAAATAGACCATAGCCCTCTCTTTCAATTCAAAATTTTATATACAACATATATATTTTATATTCTAAGTATATTTTGGACCATAAAATAAAATGACCCTCGTAGCTAATTTTGTAATTTATTTATTAATTCTTATTTGAGTTGGTCGTTTTTTATTTGAGTCTCAAACTCCGCTACTGAAAAACTCTTGAGGGATGTGAGTTCGTATTTCCTGTGATCATCTGATTCATCTCAAACATGTTACGCAGCCGCCATAAAATTTCTACTAATTGCAGGGGTGCAAAGAGAAAGGTCCAAAAGCCAAAATCAAAACCCTAGCCGAGCCCTCTTTTTCCCGTTTTCTTTCGGCTTCCGTTTCCCCAGCCCCGCCTATCTTCTAGGGTTACGGTACCAAAGGCAATCTCTGCTTTCGTCTCCAATGGCGACAGAAATGGCTGGTCCGTCGGCGCAGAGAGGCGGCCGTCAGGGGGGTCGACCCGCTCTAGACGACGAGGGCCTTGTGTTCGAAACATCGGCGGGGGTAGAGGTGGTTACCACTTTCGACGGGATGGGGATAAAAGACGACTTGCTCAGAGGGATTTACGCGTATGGATTCGAGAAACCCTCGGCGATTCAACAGAGAGCCGTGATTCCTATCATTGCTGGTCGGGATGTGATCGCTCAGGCCCAGTCGGGGACGGGAAAGACGTCCATGATCGCTCTCACTGTCTGTCAAATGCTCGATACCACCAGCCGAGAGTATGATTTCATTTATTTTCGTTCTCTTCCCCTTTTCGTGCTCTGTTTCAGAAAGAATTGATTTGTGATATGCTGTATGGTGTAACAGTTTAAGTTTTTTTTTATCTTATTCAGCTTTGCCTCTATTATTTCATGGTCCATTGAGCCCCCAGATCAGCAATTAAACAGCAAGCAGCAACAGGCTGTCAATGAAATTTTAAATGGGATCAGTTTCTATGTGACAACCTTAAGCAAATATGAACCAGCTGCCACATGGCAGCTTGGCATAGATTAAAGTGGTATGGTCTCGTGTTAGTTAGAAATAATTGGCGCTGTTTCTCTGGTTGTCATTACCACTACTGCCACCAGTATTTTTTACATTTCAGTTGCCCAATTATTTCTGGGGTCTGCACCAGTTAAGTTCTACAAATACTGTAAGAGCAGCACCACACTTGATTAAAATTGAAGTTGTTTTTGTTATTTATTTGGTTATCAGGGTGCAAGCACTAGTGTTGTCGCCGACCAGAGAATTGGCTTCTCAAACTGAAAAAGTAATACGAACAATAGGCGACTTCATAAATGTACAAGTTCACTCTTGCATTGGTGGAAAGAGCTTGGGAGAAGATATAAGGAAGCTTGAGTATGGGGTCCATGTTGTGTCAGGTACACCTGGTCGTGTCTGTGACATGATTAAGAGACATGCCTTGCGTACGAGAGCTATCAAGCTTCTAATTCTGGTTAGTTTCCTTCTGCCCTTTTGACTCCTCCCCTCTTCAATGTTTGCAAAAAACATTTGTATTCATTAAACAAATAGTAAAATTACGCTTGAGATTAAGTACGATAAAGACCCTTTCTTTTCTCCATGCCATGAATTATTTTACTTGAGCTTCTATCCTTAAAATCTGTCAAATGATTATAAACTTTTTGATTCCATTAAGCTGTTCTTCTGAGTATTACCAGGTTCCTAATCTTGGTCTGAAATTGTGTCATATGGTTGCTAATATTCTGCTGCTATACCATTTGGGTTAAACAAAGTCAGTTCACTTCTTCTAAGATCCTTAAAGAAATGTCATGGATTTTAGAACAATATAGTCTTGTCCAAAGTGGAAATTAAGTGGTTATCTCAAATTGACATGTTAACTTCCTAGGGATGATTTATCTTCTTCTTTTAATCGTCCCCAATAGGATGAGGCTGATGAGATGTTGAGCAGGGGATTTAAGGATCAGATATATGATGTATACCGCTATCTCCCACCAGAGCTACAGGTATTTTTTCCTTTCAAATTTGTTTTCTTATTTAGTATCATCTTTTTCACAATTTCATTAACCTTGGTAATCTGGAGGAAGAAAATTTAGATCCACTTATATCATAAAGTTAAACCTAGTGAGGCTTTGGTTGTTGCAGCTGGCTCATGATTTAATGGTTATTGCAAAATTGCATATGAGTACCAGGCTTCAGTTTATAGCTTAGGTCTTTTAAATCTTAGTGAATTATGCATCCAAGTATAGTTGATTTGTGTTTTTGTAGTGTATTTAGATTGTCGAGACTTTCAGAAAATTAAATAATAAAATGATAATTTGTCCTTTTTTGTTGTTCATGCAGGTTGTTCTGATATCTGCCACGCTACCACATGAAATACTCGAAATAACCAGCAAGTTCATGAGTGATCCTGTTAGGATCCTTGTGAAGCGTGACGAGTTGACTCTGGAGGTAAATAATTCCTTATTCATTTTTTCTTTTGATAAAAATGAGGGAAACCCACCGGTTTCATTGAAACCAAAATTAAATAATTCCTGATAAGCTTTATCATTTTATTTTCAAGTTTTACTGCCTTGTTCTAATCACTCTTTTTGCAAATTTAGGGAATTAAACAATTCTTTGTTTCTGTTGAGAGAGAGGAGTGGAAGTTTGACACATTGTGTGACCTGTATGATACACTCACCATAACCCAAGCTGTTATTTTCTGCAACACCAAGAGAAAGGTAACAATATTCATTGTATCCAGTTTTGACTCAGTAATGTGTCAATGGAGAAATAGAAAACATAGTGCTAACCAATTATTTAAGTGGATCACATCAGTAATTGCACTATATGTGGTGTCTGCTCATTACTAATGAAGTTCATAAAAGGAATGGAATCACATTCCAAAGATATCATCTTAAAGGGATAACTTACTAGTGTTGTCCCCGCCATTTTGCATTGATGGATAGTTAACATTAGTGACTGCATCCCATGTGTTGTTCTAGCACTGCATGTATACCAGTATGAGATTTTCTAATGGGCTGTCCCAGAGTGAACTATTATCTCTACTCTTGATGATATTAACTCATAATAGCTGAATTTACTAAGTTCATGAAATGGGTTAGAAGGTTTTCGAATTAATAGAAGTTTGACTTATGTTGCCATTATTCCTCTTGATATCATACTGTACTCATGTGGTTTTCTGCAATAGCCACAGAAGATTTTTCTCATCTTTTCTGTTTTCAGCATCCCAGATGTAAGATGAGAATCCTCTAAATATTTAAATATGAACATTGAATTGATGTGTGTTGCATAGGTTGATTGGCTGACAGAAAAGATGCGTAGTAATAACTTCACAGTCTCATCCATGCATGGTGACATGCCTCAGAAGGAAAGAGACGCCATCATGTCTGAGTTCAGGTCCGGTCACACTCGTGTTTTGATCACCACTGATGTGTGGGCCCGTGGCATTGATGTTCAGCAGGTAAGCCCTTGTGCTATATTTCAATTCCAACAAAAGAGGAATGTGGATTAGAGCACTGAATTGAGAGGAACTTCAAAAATGTAGTATACTATGTAAATACTAAGAGACAACCAGTCTGTGTAGTTGTGTATTGTTTGGAATGGTAAATTGTCACACTACAGCATTAAATTGGCTGGATATCAAATGTGACACTGTAAATATGTTCTCAGTGATTTAGATAGGCTATGTTTCAATTCCAACAAAAGAGGAATGTGGATTAGAGCACTGAATTGAGAGGAACTTCAAAAATGTAGTATACTATGGTAAATACTAAGAGACAACCAGTCTGTGTAGTTGTGTATTGTTTGGAATGGTAAATTGTCACACTACAGCATTAAATTGGCTGGATATCAAATGTGACACTGTAAATATGTTCTCAGTGATTTAGATAGGCTAGATATCAAACATGATGCAGCTTGAGAACCAATATGTCTTTTGAACGAACAACCTAAAAAAATTAATTGCTCAGTTTACACATTGGTGGCCTTGTGAATTTCGTACTTTTGCACCCCTTTAAATGGTGAAGAGTAATACCTACAATTTTAGTTTTGGATTTCAACGAATTTTGACTTCACCCTTTTCATATTACTAAATGACATGTAGTTCCTTTTTGCTACCTTTTTTCTTATTGTGTAAAATCTCTGGGTACTAGACATGTAAACTTTAGTACAACAACAACAACAATAAAGCCTTTAATCCCAAATGCAAAGATTTCATCTTGAAATTTCTTTTTCTATAAATTTGGTAGGTTTCTCTTGTTATAAACTATGACCTTCCAAACAACAGAGAACTCTACATTCACCGCATTGGCCGATCTGGTCGTTTTGGAAGAAAGGTACCTTCCTGATCCTCTTTCATTTATGTGTGTATTGCATTTGTTGAGAGGCCCTCTAGATTTTACAATACTTTTTTTGTAAAAAGTTGGGTCTCGCTTCAAGCCCTCCAAAGCCATTGAGGGGTGGCTATTTTCAGTATTTTACAATATTCGTTAGAAAAACACTTTCTGAAATTAATTAATTTATCTAAAATCTGATTGTACCAATTCTGGGGTTATTGGTGTAGGGTGTGGCAATAAATTTTGTGCGTAAGGATGATATCAGGATTTTGAGAGACATTGAGCAATATTACAGTACCCAAATTGATGAAATGCCCATGAACGTTGCTGACCTCATTTAAAAAGGGAATGTGCTTTAAACTAAACTATATTTGCTAAACGAGTTCTCAATGTTTTGGTGCTTGACCAGTTTGTTACTTTTAGTTTCTCTGTTGTAAAGTATTGCTGGATTGGGTTTTTTTTGACTGTCATGTTTCAGCTCTGAGATTGAAATTGAATGCTATTGTATTATCTCTTCTAGTTATGGATTTAGTAACAGTTCTTCTAACAGCATTATTACTGGTTGGCTTAGCGTACACGAATGTATTCCTTTTTTTGTATGGTAACTGTTATAACGGTATAACCAATTATTGCAAAGACTGGTTCCTTACTGCATATTTGGGAGGTGCATGACTTGGAATTTGGAACCTCAGTATAGCCCGGGTTCCCACTTCAGATGCATCGCTCTTGTCAGTCAGGTTTTACTGAGGATTTATGTAACTATTATTGGGTTCTGATCAACTGCTTATTCTCATAAATCATGATTGGTTCTCTTTTATTTATATCTATTGCTCGTTTTTTAATTCTTCATTACGAAACGTTCTCGCCGAATATATGGTTGTCCTCTTACTTAGCTGGTAAACATGTCATTTAATTTATACGACAGCCCTTCTCCACTTCTTTTTCTCAGAAAGCACCTGATAAAAAGTTGCACCTCAAACAAGAATTACATGCTCTTGCGACAATATCCTATGTTGCAAAGTGGAAATTATATAAGAATATTCCGTGATCCGAGAAGAACATGCCTCGAATATCCTAATATCATGTAAACAATCATGGCATGATTTGCTGGAATATAATCATACCAAGTGTATTGATCATTTGTGATTATGGGACCTACAAGCAACGAAATGGATTATATGGGTATAATTAAAGCAAACAATAATGAAAAGAAACTATTTATTATTTGTCCGCCAAACAATGTTTATTTAATGCAGTGATATTATTTTAGAATCCAAAAATATGATCCCACGCAATCTCGCACCTCATTTGATCTTGCCGTATCAATGATGGGTTCACCTAGAACTTGGCAGTCACTTGCAAAATAAATGATCTTGTAACCAAAGTGATAGTTAATTAGGATGATAAATCCAAGAGTTCATGGATTAAAATATTTATGGATGTTAATTGAAATTTGAGAGCTAGAATATTATCTTTCTATCAAAAAGAAAAAAAAAAAAAAAAACACTTGGTACTCATATTGGCATAAAAATATTTTAAAATTAGTTCCCAAGATTCTGGTTCATTCTTTATTCCTAGTAAATAAACAAAGTGAATAATTCGGTGATTTAGATATTCCAACAACTGATTCAAGTTGCAGGGCTTTTTTGTCATAACGTTATTCAATTCTATATATTTCAAAATGAAATATATAAATAATTAAATATCAAATATGAGGCATTGATCTTCTCCCATGTACGAGAGATGTATCTGATGAAATTTTATAATTTCATTTTTTAATTTGATCAACTGGTCGATTAAATGTATCCAAGTCAGTAGCGATAGGTCAATTTTAGAACATTCATTTTCGACCACTTGTTCAAGTATAAAATTCAACTCGTTAATTCATAAAAATTTCATATGAACCTCTTTTTAAAAAATATTTTGGATTTGATATTTCAATTTTAAGATTTGAAATATATATATAAAAGATAACGGTACGATTTCTTTTCTGACATGAAAATCTCGTAAAATTTGTACCCTCTAGTGATTTTGACAATAATGGCATAACCTAATATTCTTCATATACCAAGTTGTAAAGTTGAATCCCAATATATTTTTGAATTTCAAGTAGCGCATGGCATTTTGCATCCAGGAAAGGAACTTGTATTCTCTCTTTCTCGGATTGTACTACTTGTTGGAACATACTAAGGGCCTATCAAATCAACATATTGATCCATCCCATCTTGCCAAGTGTTAAGAGAAATGACTGATCCCTCATGCATCCCGTGTCAGAATCAGTGAAGGATACCTGCCGTGCCAGAACCAGATCCGACCTCATCCACCCGTAACTATTTAATCTCGCACAAAAGTACCATACCTTTTGGTCGGATTAAACTGAAACAAACATCAATTTGGGTCCTTGCCTTTTTTTTTTTTAGAAAATCTGTTTTATTTATTTTTATTGGAATCTCTCATGAGTATTCATTTTTTTTGAATTAAAATTTGGAGCCCTTCATTTTTTATAACCAGACAAAAAAAAATTTCACCCATGACCCAAATTAATATCCCGTGCCCTCCATTTTTTTTGGTCCGGTTATGAAAAAAAAAATAGTGGGCCCGAGATATTAGTTTAGGCCCTAGGTGAATTTTTTTTAATTTGTTTTTGGTATGTTATAAAAAAATGGATTAATCTTTTGAAATGTCACTGAATTTTGATGTTTATTTATATTTAATCATTGAATTTCTATTTATCCATTTTTAGTCATTGAACTTTGATGTTTATTTATATTTGGTCACTCCAATTAGTTTTTTCACTAAAAAATAATTGAAATAAAATTACATTTGTTCCAAAATTAATTGGAATGAAAAATAGATAAATAAAATAAAATAATATTTATTTTTTCATTAGTTTTTCGAATATTTTTGAGTGAAAAAACTAATTGGAGTGATCAAATATGGATAAACATCAAAGTTCAGTGACTAAAAATAGATAAATGAAAGTTCAGTGATTAAATATGGATAAGCATCGAAATTGAGTAACTTACCAGAAGATTAACCCTAAAAAAATTGGAGGGTCCAAGACATTGATTCAGGTTCTAAGTGAAAACAAAATTTTCATTTTTTTTTGGTCTGGTTATAAAAAAGAAAAGAGTTGGAGGAGGGCCCAAGATTTTAATTCGGGTCCTTTTGAAAAAAAAAATGAATACTCATACGAGATTCGAATAAAAAAAAGATTTTCTAAAAACAAAAAAAAAATTGTTACCTACCAGATAACCTGACGAAAATTGTATCTAAATTGAATAAGGCATAGTAGTATGCATATAATATGGACCCAATTGGTTCTCTATTCCTCTTTTACCGTAAAAGAAAAATAATCTCCTTTTATCCTCGAGTTCACCATTTCTCGGCTTGTTTTTGAGGAGTAAGGATCTAATGACAATGTTTAAACTTGACAATGCTTTCTTTTAAAATAATTCAAATAATTTTTAAAAATAGGGAAAATTTACAGAAATATTCTTGAACTCATCATATATTGGTTATTTTTCATTTTTATGTAATCTAAGTATCATTATTTATTTCATTAAAGACAATCAAAATTATATGAAATTTGCAAGTTTCAAATTTAAATGGTCTTTTATGGAATATCAATAACGCTTATCTTATATGGAATTTGATACAAAATAAATATATAAGATCAAAAATATATTTATAATTTTTGTCTACTTTTAATAATTTTTAAATTTTATTTTGAATTTATTTGAAAATTATTATCAAAATTATTTAAAATAGATTACCGGACTTTCCGTAGTCCAGACTCGCATCTGTTAGATATTTTGATAAATTTTATTTAATTCATTTTTTTATCATTATTATTCTGAAACAAAAAGGAAAAGGATATTATCTGATTTTGAGAACGACAGAATTAATTGGACCAATTGGCCACCCGTCATTTAATCGTTACAATGATTGGCTCTTATTTTTTATGATTTATGTATTATTGATACTTCTAAATCCTAATATAATATTTAAGTGAATATCGATTAGTTGCTCCCCGATACATTGCATTGAACCGTTGTTTTGGACGGTAGTGCTCTTCAAATTGTTTGACATCATAAAGCCGTTTCTCTCATCAAAATTCATTAAATAATTGATTGAAAATGACATGGTCATTTTATTTGGTATTGACTTTTTTTATTTGGTCCTCACTTCCAATTTGCTCCATCAGGACTATAGTAATGCTAGAATTCACCAATTAGTACACAAAGATATACAAATCAAAATAAATAAAATCAAACAGTTTCTATCATAATTACTCCGAGATACAGTTGCAATCAAAATTGAGTTCTCTTTTCAAATGTTATAGCAAGAAGTGCACCAAGATTTAAAAAAAAAAAAAAAGAGACCATGAGTATTTTGGAAGGGGTTCACTATAAGTATGATGAAACATACGAGTGAATATTTCTCCTTTTAGTTCGATTCTTCCTCTTACACATCTTCTACATATCTCATCTTTCAGGTATGCAGTGCTACAAAAAGTTAGCTCAAGCTAAGTCTTTTTTACTTTATTTTTATATTTTTAGAGCTATATTTGTATTTCAATTTTTTATTTTTCTGTTTTTTTCCTCTCTTCTTTCTAATCTGTATCAACTTTTTTTTAATTTGATTTAATGAAAATTCATGATAGATTTTTCACCTGTACATCAATAAAAAAACACTATAACATTCTTTGGCTTTCTATAACGAATTAAAATTTTGATGAAGTGGCAAGCAGGAGAATAAAAAAAATCAGTTCACACTTGACGAGAATCATCACACTACCATAGTGCCGTTTTAATTTTTAATTCACTTATTTGTTTTAGTTAGAATCAGTAAATAATCTTGTTTTTGTGGTTCGATATCCTTCTATATTACTTCATCACTTCGTTCCTAAAATGTAGTTATAGACTAAATAGTTCATTAAAAACACGAAATTAAAAATATTTTTAATAAAGATTTTATATTAAACAGAATTGTAGCATGATTTTTAAAATAACAAAGATGTATATAATTATTTTCTAAATAAATGATAATCATATATAATTTATGATGACATAAAATTTAGACCATCTTAAGAATTTTTACATTAGACATATCACACTCATCTAAGGAAAGAGAAAAAAACTATATATGAGTGATTAAATAAAGTAGATGAAAAAATTCAAATAAAATTAATAATAAAGAATAGTGGCGATCATTCAAAATAAAACACAACACCATTATCACAAATCCGCGGTAAGTCATTGAGTGCTTTTTGGGTTTGTCACTCACTCACTTGCATAGTTGCATGTGACATGTAACTAGCCCATTATGACTGTTAGATAAGGTGTTTTTTGCAGCTAAGGTGTCTAAAGTCTGGATCTTGCATCCATAGTCCATAGAGCCCTTCAAACCTCTGATTCTTGCATTTCACTTGTTAAACTAAATATTGTAATATAATTGTGTCAAAATTTTGGTTCGATAACTTACAGTGACATGTGGGTCTTACGTACTGATCTGCCTTTTTTTTTTCTTTTCTCGTTGTCAGTTTTAGTACTACTAAGTTTGATATCTTGCCCTCATTCAGGGGAGGATCTACAGTGGGAAGTCTTTATCAGCGTCCAGGCTTAGTTTTTTAAATGTATTATTTCTTAAATTTTTCTGATATTATATATAAATATTAGGAGCTCGGCTCGGAAATGGAAAGAAAGAGTTCCCTTCGGTCTTCTTTTCTTCCTTTTTTCCTTGTTCGCTCGGTCGGGACAGGGGCAGCCCTTCTCCTCGGTCAGTTGTTCACCTTTCGGTTCACCTGACCTTTGTCGTTTGTTGTTTTCTGCTGTTGGGAGTTTATTGAACCCGCACGCGAGTTTTTCGAAAATGATGAATTTTGCGAAAAATGAGCACAAGCCCACCGGCGTTTGAGGTAACCATCCCTTTCTTTTCTTTTGCTTCTTTTCTTTTCTTTTCCTTTTCTTTTGAAAAGTCAAGAAAAAAAATAGTGATGATAGCGGATAAGCTATCAGATTCCTTCCCCCTCCCCTACACCCGTTCCCCGGTCAGTGTGGAGCCAACCCTCACACCCGAAACTCGACTTCTTCTTCGGATGGATGCTTTTGCAAGGCCACCGCGTTGGGCCTCCAAGTAGAAGATTAACAACCTGGGTTCCGGAACTCTTCTACAGTTTTCGCCTTCTCGTGTTATTTTCCTACTGGGTCCCATCAGAGTTACGAGTACCCACACCATACGCACATAGTTCGCCAGAGGTCAAACGTTCGAAAACCATCTACGATATTTGTTGCTTTTGTGTTTCATGTTTGTCCACAAAACTTGCTAAGACTTGATTTTCCTTTAGATAAATCTTCGTCAAATAGGGTTTTTAGATGCAACATCCTTCCGACAGGCAAGCCGGGGTTTTGTCTTCCTTGTTCCTGTTTGTGAGTCGGATGTAATATAGCAATACTGTTGTAGAGCTACACCACTGTTCTTCCTACATCTAAGGTATTCTTCCCCCCTCCGCTAGGGAGAGAGCTCTCGACCAAAGGACGAGGGCAAGCGAAGTTTCTCCTCCTAATGGAGGGTATGGGGGGGGGGGTTTAGGGTTTTTACTGAATCTAAGGTCTTTTCCGGACCTCAGATCCACGTTTCAAACCCATAGGAAGGAATTCACCTTAAAGAAGCAAAAGAGAGAGGTTAAGGTTATATCTCCCGAGACAGATCCAACACACAGACAACAGCGAAGCCCTTTTTGTGGAGGACCGCGCCGGGAAGCTGGGCCTAAAAGTAAAGCTAACATGCTCCTAGAAATACGGAGCTCCTCCGTGATCCTAACACAAAAAATATATCAAATGATTTTTAAATTTTGATTTATCACTCTCATTATATTCTTCATATTGAAAACTTATGAGGTATAAAAATTTGGGGTGTTTCAAGTTTTCTAAGTCATTCTTTTTAATTTTTAAAAATTAATTTTAAAAAAAATAATAAAATATTTAATGTTTGTACATTATTTTCAAAAAATGAAAAGAACAACTTAAGAAACTCGAAACGCCCCAAATTTTTGTACCCCACAAGATTCAATATGAAGAATTTAATGAGAGTGATAAATCAAAATTTGGAGATTATTTGATATATTTTTTGAGTTAGAATCATAGAATGACTCCGTGCTCCTAAGATCATGGAAGGACTCCGTACTTCTAGGAGTACGTTAGTTTTACTCTATATATATATATAGAGTAAATTTTAAGTATGAATAATTTCAAGATATTTATAATAATTTACTTAAAAAAATATTTATAATAAGAAAAATGTTGTTGAGATGCTAAAATGTTTAGGGAAAGGGTCAAAACACTGGTTGGATTTGAATCTGACAGAGAGATTTGCCCAGTGACTACTTCCCAATGGATCGAAAACAAAAGATGGAGAAAATTCGCTTCTGATAAATATATATATATTCTGCGTTCATTTCCTTTTCCATATGCAACAATTTGGGAAACAGTAAAGAGAGCAAATCCTGTAGTTGTTTTGTCTTTTGATTCGAGCACCATCATCTCTTATTCTCTTGCATGTGAAATATAGCCGACCAATCAGGGAACTCAAAATTGTTATCTTCAAGCCCCTCTAATAGTTTTCTTCTTTTAGAAATTTTGTTCGAGCATCATCATCATGCTGTCAAGTAAATAATAAAAAAAATGCTGTATCTTGACTCTTGAAAATAAATATTGTGCAGCTTGTTTGTTCCACCTGTTTAATACGTCTTTTTTTTTTTTTCTAATTGTACATTCAGTAGAATTGTGCACAGCATTTTTTTTATTGAAAATGTAATATATGATTTCGCATGTACTGTTTAATGATTAGTTCTAATTATGATCACTATCAGACACCGTTAGAAAGAAATGGTTGTAGTGATAGCTGGAAACTTTTTCTGTTAGTTGTTACAGGATAAATAATTCTTTATAAAGTATGTCTATCCGAAGAAACCAATCAATCATATTCGTACTTGCTTCACGAAAAAATAAAAAGGAATTTTTCTATGGATTAAATAGACCATAACCTTACCACCAAATTTGCTACCAGATGTCCAAAATATTGAATCAGAAGATGGTACTTGAATTCCTTTATTTTTTTTCTTAAAACATCATTGCATGTTTTGCTTTCTTTTTTCTTTGATAGCATATAACAACTATGGCAAGTCCAATAACCATGATATTACCCAGGACATACGAATGTACTGCGTGCTGAACTGCATATCATATATTTGCACCGTAAAATGTAAATTAGAACAAATAAAATAATCTGTCTCAATAGTCAATATATATAAAAAAATGCCAACTTTTATCTGGAACACCTAAAGGGCCACTATGATAACTGCATTAAATATGCACGGAATACTGATTAAAAATTGCTAGAATATTGCTATATTAAAATCAGGAGCATATGTACCTCATAAAAAGAATTATAGAAATACATAATAAAAAAGATGTACTATATCAAAAGAGGCGTACTAATACACAAAAAAAAACAAGAAGAAGAAAAGGAAAACTAAATAAAAAAATGTACATCAAATAAAAGAAAAGAAGGTATACTTGCAGCACTCAAGCCATCTAATTTTTTCTGTTATTCAAATTCCATATAACACCAACGCTGTTATTTGGCATTTGGCATGCTGGACCACTATAAATAGCACTCCCATGAAAAAACACTAGACATGAAAAACGCGATTCAGAGAAACTAACGCTCAAAAACTCTCACAAAGAGATGCCATACTACTCAGCCTCTTCTAACCCTCCATTGAAAGAATCCTACATGAAATTGCGAAGCAATGCTGTTCTTCCCCAACAAAGTTGGAACCAAGATAAGACATGCGCAGAAGAGTGTGAGATCCCCACCATAAACTTACATCGCTTAACGAGCAATATCTCACAAGAGAGAATGAAATGCAAAGAAGCAATTGCAAAAGCAGCCGAAGAGTGGGGCGTATTTCATGTCTTAGACCATGGAATAAGCCACAAACTTTTGAGGGTTATGAGAAGAGAGCAAATCAGGTTGTTTTCAATGCCATTCAAGAAAAAAAGATCTTGCTGTGGCCTCCCGTACGGTTCTTACAGGTGGGGCACACCTACTGCCACATGTCAGGAGCAGTTCTCCTGGTCTGAAGCGTTTCATGTGCCTCTATCAGATATTGATGTGAGTTGCCCAACTGAGGAATTCAATACCTTCAGGTACCTGATTAAATATTCCTACCAAGTAAACTAGGCAGATATGCTTTTGTAAATCGTTGGTATGAGACGAACACATCTAGAGTGACTAGTGAGGAGATGTGTTGCCCCCACCCCCAACACACACAAACATACGCATGCATGCACCCCACCAGCACACAAATACAAAATGTCAATAAAAAAATAAAAAACCAAACCGTCATGTTTATTTTACAAACAAAAAAAAAAGCAATAAGGATTCATCCAGCTGTTAGTCTTTTAGTAATCATGGGTCAGGACAATAACCATACAGTACTGGCATTATCATGTGATGACCATGTCTACCCCAGACAACTACAAAACTAATTCCTAACAAACCACTTTTTTTGGAGCAGAGTGGTGATAGATAAGCTTGCGACAGATATGTCAAACCTCGCAAACAAAATAGCAAGGGCTTTGTCAGAATATCTGGGCAAACCTAGCACCAGATACACCATTAAGAGATGTAGCAAGAGCACGTCCTTCTTCAGACTAAATCACTACCCGAATTGCCCCTTTCCAGAAGAAATCTTTGGCATGGTGCCCCATACTGACAGTGATTTTTTGACCATAGTACATTCTGATAAGGTGGGCAATCTACAGTTAAAAATTAAGGATTCAAAATGGGTATCAGTTCAGCCAAAGCCAGGTGCTCTTATTGTTAATATCGGAGATCTATTTCAGGTATGAGCTATTACGTATGTAATGTATGGTATCTATTTCAGCTGAAACTGGTAAAGTGTTCCATCATCCTGTACCGCCTTGAAGGCTATCAAGATTTTCTTTTTCTTTTTTTTATTTAGGCTCATCTTGTGCTTAGTTGCACATGAGTATGAAGACTACTATGCATAATTCAAGGTTAACTAATTATAATGGTGTTGTCGTTGGGTTACTAGACTTGTTTAGCGGACCTAATGAGCCTAGTACCAATTAACATTATTTTTGCAGAATACTTTGTCCTTAAACCTTGCTAAATACCAAGGGCCGTCAACATGTTACAACTATGAGTTACTTTAATGTTACTTTCAAAAAAATATTCTCCAAAAGAATGGAAAAATACAGCTGTCACACTACAAAGGAAGGGCAACCAGAATTTTTTTTTTTTGTGATTTCAAGTTTAAGTGTTATGCACTTCTGCGTTTCTTAATTTGAATATATCAATTACAGGCTTGGAGCAATGATGTATACAAGAGTGTAGAGCACAGAGTTATGCCTCATAGTGGGGTTGACAGATACTCCATGGTCTATTTCCACTGTCCATCATACGAGTCTCCAATTGGAAGTTGTACAGGTCGTTCCCCCATTTATAGGAGCTTTACTTTTGGGGAGTTTAGAAAGGAGGTAGATAAGGATGTCAAACAATTAGGGTGCAAAGTGGGGCTCCCAAGATTTCGTTTATAGATATGTCTGAGTGACACTTCAACAAGTGCTACAGTATGTTTTCATCCCTTCAGCTTATGTATCTAGGATCTATAGCCCAGAACCTATAGCTGAGAGCAAATGGCACAAGGAATGCTCTTTTTTTTTTTTAAATTATTTCTGATGTAGTCATTTGTTTCTTTTTACCATGTTTGAGCATAGGAGTGGAAGATGAGGAGATAATCCTTTTCCATCTTAGAGGGGTTAAGAATTATCCTCTTCTCTCCCCAGATTTACCCCCTTCCATACCAGAACTTTGGAACAAGAAACAACACACCTCTAATATATGCAATATCACACATCAACAGAAGGATAATCTCTTTATCAAAAGTGCATGTCATATTGTACATTTGTACAATTATAAAATTGATAATTTGTGAAACATGTCTTGGAAAATTCACTGCACTACTAGGGGAAAAAATATGGCCTTTATACAGATCCAGGTGGCTTATTTACAACAATATGGCACAACACCAATAATAAATAAGAAAACGGCAGGGACCCCTTGACATTACTTTGACGACCTTGACAACGGATTTTCAAATAAATTCCAAAAAATTCTTAAAAATAAAAAATCTTTTACAAACATATTTTTGAACTTATAAATCAATTATGTTTAAAATTTCATATAATTTGAGTGTCATTTGATATTCCATCAAAATTTAAAACTCATTAAATTTAGACCATTGCAAATGTCATACAATTTTGAATGGTCTTTGACAGAATATCAAATGACACTCAAAATTGCATGAAATTTGAAACACAATTAATCTCTAAGTTCAGTAACATGTTTATAAAAGTTTTTCTATGTTTAAGTTTTTTCTAATTTATTTGAAAATCCGTCATCAAGGGATCCCTTCCCTTAAGAAAATTAGTTTATTACCAGATTATATCTATAAGATGATATTGTCTCCATTCAGCAGACAAAAAGTCTCCATCCTTGCAATTATAAGCTTCTGTCACATCAAAAGCATCTTTGGGTTTGACATTCAAGGGTTTCAGCACATGTCAGTATCAAAGCACGTCAACTCAGAATTGATGAAGTAATTTTTTCTTGATTCATTTCGGTTTTTGTAGCTTTTCAGTTAAAATATTAACCTTCTATAACTACATTATCTGAAAAATACCTGATTCAAGCTTGCACTGACAGCCTGCAGCTGTTGCAAATAAAGCTGAGAAAAGATGCATCTCGGCTGAAATATCAACAGCTGTCAAATAAGAGGACAACAGAAAGTAGATACTTCAGTGCAATGAGATATTCTACACATAATAAACAAGGAAGATACTTCTATGGGCCAGTGCTGGACATGAACAGTCAGTGAAAATTCAGTATCATCTAGTAGGTTTCTTCGGGCAGGACAGTATTCTTATAAGGCTCAACTCCACAAAAGCTATTTGAAAAGCACATACAAACCAAGATTTGAAACATACAGGCTTACACGTGAATACAAGTAATTAAAAAGGAAAAACAGAAAACCTTCAAGAAATGATCTCTTATAATTGAAGTGACCTCTGTGGGCTAAGTATCCTTATGCCATGAACAGTGTGCCTCAACAGGCCATTAAGCTAGGCCCAACACTGAGCATGTTAAAAAGATCCATTAATCATGGTATTCGCTCAGTTTGACATAATCTTGGGACGCCACTTGCTTCACCTCTTTGATTAGTATCGAGTTGGAATTAGCCTGTTGCTTGCCAATCAATCAGGTTAGAATTTCTCATTCTAGAACTGGGAATATCGCTTTGACCCCACCCCTTCTGGACTCTCTTCAGCACTTTTAGGGCCACACCAGACCCATCATCCCTAAATGCAGATCAAAGCAAGTTTGTCACAATATAATGGTTGTCATAGTGTAGCGTTGTTTCATTCATTTGCTTATTCTGAAAAAAATGGAAATAATGCCCGTTCAAAACATGTATAGGAGTTCCTATTGTTTCATTTTTTTTTCCTTTTTTTATTTATTCATTAGTTTGGTTTGTGATTGATGAAATTTGTAGGACATAATAGACATATTAACAAAGAAATATTAAATGACTGTACCTGTGCAGTAAAGTACGCCAATTGCTCTCCCTAGAAGCCCTTTCATTAAGCCTCTCTTGTTTATCATTCTCTGAGAAAGGAGAGGACCTATCACTGGACACCTCCAATTGGCTAGCCATGTGCATCATCTTTTCTGAAAGCTTATTAGCCTCAATTTTGCATCCTTTTTTACTTAATCCGTCTATTACCGGCAAAAAGGCTGCCGGGTCAATCACTAATCCTTTGTCAACAATCATATTAAGCAAATTCAGTGCATCATCTAGCTTTTCTTTCTCGCAAAGTTGGTTTAAAAGGGATACATAAGGAAATTTCTCAACTGTGAACCCTTTTCCTATTGCAACCTCCAGTATGTTCAAAGCTTCAAGAAAATTCCCACAATTGTGAAACTCACTGCACATAAAGCTATAAAGTGCCCGTCTTTGACCACAGGTGCTCAAGGCAGTGTCAAATAGTTCCTTGGCTGTGTCAAAATCAGGGACACGAAAGAAAGCCTTGATCAAAATTATGAAGGTGGTCACATTTGGGGCAATACCATTTTGCAACATCTCTTCAAAAAGTTGTACAGCTTTGCTTACTGCCGCTTGCTGTTCACAGAATGCTCGAATTAAGTTATTATAAGAAATGATGTCAGGCGGAATCCCTCGTTCTCTCATCTCGGTCATTAAAGTAACAACTTCATTAGCTTGCTTTTTATTTTGCAACCCCCATATTAGCAAATTGTATGTTCTAAGACTAGGGTTGCACCCCTTCTTTTCCATGTCCCTCAAGACCTTAAGAGCTGAAGACACCTTTCCATGCTTACAGAATCCATGAATAAATATGTCATACACCAGTGAATCGACTGAAATACCCCTTCCTACCATCTCCACCAACTTTTTCTTAGCTTCACTAAACCGACCAACGGCACACAAACTAGAGATAATTATTGAATATGTAAACTTATCAGGCTCACATTTTCTATTGTTATTTGAATTATCTACTAGACCAAGGTACAAATTTCCAAGAACACCTAGAGCCGCACTGCCATGCTGCCACATAGAATCTACAATTTCAATAGCATTATCTAACTGCCCGTTCTTGCATAATCCATCTATTACTATGTTGCAGGTTATGCTATCAAGTCCATACCCCTTCGCATTCATTTTCTCTAGTAATCTATCAGCTTCATATATGTTACCTTCTTTCAATAAGCTCTTCAACAAAATGTTACATGTGAAGTTGTTAGGGAAACAACCATTCTTGAACATTTCTTCTAGGACCATACCAGCTGCTGATGCATTGCCTTTTGAACAGTATCCTTGGATTAGTGTTGTGTAAGTAACTATATCAGGTTCGACTCCACCTTTTCTCATCAAACTCAAAACCAACTTAGCATAAAACATTGTACCTGCCTTACATAACCCATCTATGACAATATTATAAGAATAAATATTAGGTTCAACCCCCTGCTTTGTCATTTCACCAAGCAATTCCCATGCCTCCAACAGTCTCTCGGTTTTAACCAACCCCTTTAACCATCTGTTGTAACTCTCAACCCTTCTTAAAATGCCTTTAGTTTTCATTGAAGAAACTAGAGCTCTAGCTTCGTGGACCATACCTTCCTTGCAAAAGCCATCAAGCATTATATCAAAGGTTGCTTGATTTGGTCTTGGCAGACCCATTTTTTGATCCTCCTGCATATCCTTGAAAATTGAGTATGCCTCCAAAACTTTACCGACCTTACAAAGAGCTGTAATTCGGCAATTGAATGTTACAACATTTGGAAAGAGACCCTTATTTTGCATTCTCTGTACCAATTTCTCTGCTTCGTTGATCTTGTCTTCTTTCCATAAACCCCATATCAAACTGTTGCAGATAACCAAATTCATACTAACCCCAAATTGCTCCATCATGTCAAAAATCTTCATTGCTTCGGTGCTCTTGCCACATTGGCAATATCCATTGATCAGAATTCCAAATGTATGTTCATTTGGGGGGCAGTTCCTCTCGGGCATTCTATCAAACAGAAAACGGGCATGCTCCAGCTGCCGAGATTCACATAAATGTTTCATGAAAACGTTGTATGTGAAGGTATCAGGTTTAACGCCGGAGATTACCATGTCTTTATATATTAGCTCGACTAGTTCAGGACGCCCGGACTTGAGCGAGAGGTGCAAGAGAGAGCTGTACAAACGGAGAGGCGGAGGCGTTGAAGGGGAATGCGAACGTAAAGAGAGAAAACATGAGAGAGCAGGAGAGATAAGGGAAAGAGAGCACAAGTCTAGTGATAGGTGGAGGAGGGAGATGGAAGGAGAGGGGGAGGGAACAGACAGGAGCAAAAGGCGGAGAGACTCCAGCTGGGGCAGATGGTCTGAACGGGCGAGAAGTCTGGAGAGGAAGGAAATGGAGGAGAGAGTGACAACTGGAGGGGATGGGGAGGTGACGAGGCGACTGAAGAGATGCCATGCGAGGAGAGGATTGGAGGCGTTGCGGCGGAGGAGAAATGTTAGGTTGGTGGTGGTGGTGGTGGTGGTGGTGGCAGGTGGCATGGGATGGTACGGGGGAGACTGGGCCCCGCTTTCAGACTTTTTGATTTTAAGTTTGGGAAATTTATAGTTGTAGTCCTGTGGAAGCGTCAGACCGAATTTTGCAAAGGTTCGCCTGATCGCCTCTCAGTCCATGGGCCTGAATCTGATGGCAGCTCAGCCTAGTTATTTTAGGCGTCGAAGCGTGATTGGAAATAGTAAAAAATTAACTATTGTATATGTGGATTCGTTAGCGTGAAATTAGTTTGGGAACGTGATAAAATTCGATATTATTACTTTTTAAATGTGCTTTTACTGAACTTGAATCTCCATCTATCTAAAAAGACAAAAGACAAAGTTCATCAATTACGTTTTTATTAAGCATGCGGTCTCCAATTGTGAAATTATCGGAACCAAAATTTCAAGTTTGTTTTCTTAGGAATGGATGTATCAAAGCTAAAAAAATAAAGGTAACCATATTAATTCTGCTAGAAAACGTTTGCAATAAAGTCTGAATTAAGTTATTTTATTTTCTCAGTTAGTTAACACCGTATTTGTAATTTTATGCCGCCAAAATAAATAGATACGCACTTTAACGCATGTACGATTATGTTCAAACTCTTAATTGCGGTGACGTGTTGCATCGTAAAAGACAACATTTATAGTGTTTTACCGAACTTACATGAGCGAAGCCAAATAGATACATCATACATCCAAATTTCATCAATGTTTTTAATTAATTTATGCATAATTTGAAAGCATAAAATCACAAAAACTCACAAAATATTCAAAAAGTGCCATTTATGAGATTAAATATTTATCTGAGCTAAATAAAATGGATATGATACATTTTACAAACAAATTTTGACTAGGATTTAGTTAAAAACACGTTTAAATAGATAGGATACACGTTTAAATAGTAGGTTAAATGGTTTTGTTATAGTTTTGAATCAGTTTATTTTTCGTTTTTATTCATAAAATCATCAAAACTCACATAAATTATACCAAATAATGCCCATTACAAGATTATGAATTTATCTGAACTAAATTCAATTAGAATGCATTCAAAACACATTAAAATTAAAAGAATCTTAATTATTTTAATTAATTTACTCTGTGTTCATAAAATTGCCAAAACTTACATAAATATACTAAATAATGTCTACTACAATTGGAAGAATTTATCTAAGCTAAATTAGATTTAGATAAATACAATGTGTTTTCTGCATAAAATTTGATTAAATACATTTATAACGTATTTAAACTATTGTGTCATTTTTTAATGAATTTATGCTACTTTTTCTAGAGAAAAAGTATCAAATCTCACAAATGAACTTCAGATTGAATAATAATTTAATTAATTGAAACAATAAAATCCGGGCTTTCTTTCTCCTAGTAGGTTGGCCGGTAGAAGACGGTAAAATACACCGAGATAGATTAGACAGACTTAAAAAAAAATAAAAATAAAAATAAAAATAAAAAATAGGACTATGCACTCTTTACTTTCTTAAAATTCTTTCCCTCCACAAAACATTTCCCTTTTTCCCGCTTCGTCTTCCCGCCAATCCCCGCTGTACACCTACCAAGGGTTCCCGCATCGCACTGGTCTCGTGAAAGAAAGAGAGATCAGAGATGGCACAGTCGGCACCAACTGGCTGCTACAAGTGCGGTCGGCCAGGTCACTGGTCACGTGACTGCCCTTCCTCCGCTTCTTCCGCACCGTCAAACCCTAACCCTAACCATAGCCATACCCCTCATACCCCCAATTTCTCCAAACCCAAGACCCCATTTACGAACTCCAAATTCTCCAGCGAATCGAATACTGTGACCCCGTCGGCTGCACCTGGTTCTGATTCGGCCCCAAAGAAGAAAGCTCGATCCAGGCCGAACCTGACAGCCGATCTATTGTTGTCTGATGAAGGGCTTGGTTATGTGTTGCGACATTTCCCTCGTGGTTTCAAGTACCATGGCCGTGGCCGTGAGGTAATCTTTCAAGATTTTATTACTCTTCAGTGGTCAACAGGCAATTTCACTTGGTTGGTGTAATCTGGTATTGTTTTTTTAGTAAACGAAATTTTTTTAACAGACAGTAGCAATAAATGCTTGGATCATATCCAATTGAGTCTATAATTAGCTTATCAGTATCTCAACCGAGTACGAAAGTCCTTTAATTTAAATTAGATTTTCTGAATTTTTTACCTAGAGACCAACATTTCTCCTTATTATAATAATTTTTATAGGTGGCGGATCTAGGTAATTTGATTGGATTATATTCGGAATGGCACATGCGCCTAATACCATACTATTCTTTCGATCAATTCATCCACAAGGTCGAGCAAGTGGGGGCTAGCAAACGTGTCAGAGTAAGTTCCTTTTTGTTAGATTTTTCAAATTTATTTTATTATGTTTACAAGATTATCTGAAATTTGATCTGGTGCTTCAAAAATTATCTTGGGGTTGATATGTTATAATGAAAGAATTCTGCCTTTTCTTTCATGTGCCACTTTTCCTAAAAGGTGCCAATCAGCTGGTATCTAATCTGATTAGTACCATGCATGTCAACTTTGAGCAAATTGGCCTCAATTATGACAACAAAGTTGTGATTGAACTAGCAGTATGGTGATAAAGTCAGACATGACTTCTAAGCAGAAAAACTCTGTATGACAATCCATCCAGGTTTCCACTCTTTGTTGTACCAGAGAGCAAGAGATAAGACGTGCTCTCAATATTTCCAGTTTCCATCTCTGACTCCCCATATGTTTTCTGTTTGAACTCACAAAATCATTTTGGTATTCCTTTTGTTCTCTTTTCTTCCATATGTAGAGATGCATTGGAGAGTTAAGAGAGAGGGTGGCAAGGGGCGGGGATCCTACAAAACTGCATGAGTCACCTGTTGAAGAACCTACCCAAGAAAATGAACCTGGTGAGTAACATTTGTAAATGTTTGTAAATATTTCTAATCATGGTTCTGACATAGCCGCCTTGTAATTATTATAGATGGAGATGCAGCAAATGATCCAACTCCTGTCCCAGCTGATTCGCCACATGAGAATCCTCCCGCAGCAATCGATCCAGTTGAACCAGCTGAACTAACTGATCTGGATGATGACCTGGCTGATCCACCTGAGGATATGTTAGATGAGATCTACCACAATGCCATTGAAGTAAGTTTTAAAGTATCAGGCTGAATGTCATGTGTACTCCCCAGGAAACTCACGTTGTTCTGATACGCCCCTTCCAAAAGAGGAATATCATTGGTCTCCCTACAAAATCACTTGAGCAACACTCTCTCAGTATACTGTTCATTTATAGGATGAGTTTGGCCATTTAAATAGGAAAATCCCAAATTGATAATCCGTATTGCAGGTCAGTAAATTTTCATAAATTGTTTCTAATATGGCCTTTTGTACTAATACCTTTAAGGATGACAGGATGAGCGGTATTTTTGTTTGGCTCGATTGTTAACCAAAGTGAAGCAATGTAATATGGTTTTAAACAACTAACGGTGTGCTGTTGATGATCCTCTTTTAACATGCTTTGAGGGTTTTTTTCATGGGCGTTGGGTTATTTTTATCATTCTTAAGGTTTATATGATACTTTCTGGCTTCGCAGAATTTCCCATGAATTCTGAGCCTGAATATCTTCCCAGCACTTAAAAATCAGTTTATTACCTGGCTTTTTATTGCATTTTTACACAGGAACCAGAAACTGTTACTGGTCAACAAGTGACCCCACCAACAGAAACTTCTGAAAGACAAAATGCTGAGCCTTCATCTTTGAATGAGAAATCCAATGAGAATACAGTGAAAAGAACAGCCGTCGAGCTGACTGAAGAGCAGAAGGCTCGCATGGAAGCCAACCGCCTCAAGGCCCTAGAGCGTGCCAAGACCCGTGCACATGCTGCTCAAACTGAGTCTTGAAACGGTCACTGAGTTGTCTAGAAGTATTATTTGTCTTTCAGACTAAGGCTTCCAGTTTGACAGTTGGGTCTCCCTTGCTTCTGTTCTTAGAATACCTTGATCTTTCTTTGGTTGTATGGGATTGTATGCTGAAGATCGGAAAAAGATGTTGATTTTTGTTTGTTGTTTCTTTTTTGGTTTATTGACGAGGTCTGGACCATTATAACAGAACTTTTGCAAATTTGACACAGTATAGGAATGGTCTATGCAATGATGAGGATAGAAAATTGCAGTTGATAAAAATGGCATTCATATATGGTTTCTTAAGAAAAGGCAATAAGTTTTAGATTGGTTTGTATTTCATCCGTGTCTTGCATTTAGATATTGATTGTTACAAAATTACCGTAAGGATCGTTAAACGATAGTAAAAGAATAATGTTGGAAGTAGTGTCGATTTGATATGAGAATGATAATCCAAAAAAAAATCAATGCTAACCTAGATCCGTGATGTAGTAGTCTTTTTTGAATTATAACTTGAAATAGTACTAAACAATCAAAAAGATTTTAGTAATTATTTCAACTGTACATTTATAGAAAAATTCTAATCTAGTATAGTAGTATCATTCAATCGGTCGTGTTGCAAGTTTAGGAAAATCATGTCCTTCAGTTTCCAATACTTTTTTTAATTAGGGTTGCTAATCAGATTTTGCCAGAAAAAATATAGTATATATAAATAATGAGATATTTAAAATAAAAAAATTTCTTGTAAAATGCTTTTATTAGAAATTTTTTAAACATGAATGTATTTAAAAAAAAAACTGTTTACTCATAAGATCATACAATGTGTAATTTTTTTATAATAAAATTTAATAATAGTTGATATTTAATTATGTGAAAGATAATGCACAAAATATAATATTTTTTCTAGAGTAAAGTTGCACATGCGTAGTTTTTTTATAATAAAATTTAATTATAGTTGATATTTAATTTATTTGATATATAACTTTTTTAGACCTCCTAAAAATACATGATAAAAAAATAATAAATGGAATAAAGAGAAAAAATGAATTTGACTAAAATCTGAACCGTTGCTTTTAATCAATCAATCTCAATTATAAATTGAATATTGATATTTTGATCATTACACATCATCTGATAACATTAATGGACATATTTAATACATATGATATTTATAATATAGTATAGATGCTAAAAATATATTTATTGATAAATATTATAATTAGCTACATATAATTCATTAAAAATAATACAAAGAGTTATACTATTTTAGTATTTAAATTGTATCTTACAAACATCATACTCAGTGGCGGAGCTTAGTGTTAGGATTTTGGGTTGTGGCCCCCCTTGAAATCTATAAAATACATATGAAAATTTATATTTCGAGTCTAAATTATATTTGATTCAAACACTTTGCACAACCGGCCCCCTCTTATATTTTCAGCAAGCTCCGCTACTGATCATACTATCTCTTTAAATGAATTAAGAAAAATAATATAAATTATTTGATTAAGATAAATAAAAAGAAAAATATAAAATCAATGATGAAAACACATAAATGATGAGACACGGCTAAAAAGCTCGAAAAATATAAAATATCCCTAGAAAGGGACGGTTCCGTTCACCAGTAAAAAGTTGAGCTTTTCATAGGGTAACAAAGCGTACTAGTGCATGTGGTTTTGGGAAAGGGGTAGGTTCAAATGGTTTTGAATCTAAAAATTAATTCAAAGTCTCTTATCTATTGATTTTGCATTCAGATTAGTTAAGAGATGAGAGAAAAATTATAAACAAATAAAAAAATGCGAATCTCAATGCAAAATCAATGAATGAGAGAGCATTGAACTTACCCAGCTCCGTGTGGTTTTATGTTTTATATTGCTACTTTTCGGTTGCTTTAAACTTTATATATATTTTTTTTGAAAATCTGTAATTATCTTCTTATCAACATGCGATCAGGAATGATAATAAAAACCGTAATCCGTTATATTCATTCGGATCTACTCGGTTTGATAATTAATCCGTCCGGCTCTGAAAGAAAACAGGATAGGGCCGGATCGGGTACGAACTTGAGGATAGATCTGAAAGAAAACGAGTACGAGCGCGTAAAACCTGAAAACAGCATCTGACGCCCTCCTCACCGCCGAAAATGTGTCCGGGAGCGCAAAACATGTAAACGGGACCCGACGCCATCGGTACCGCTTCAAACGGGTTCGGGAGCGCAAAACAAGAAAACAGGACCCGACACTGTCGGTACCGCCTAAAACAGAGTCCGGGCGCGCAAAACATGTAAACGGGACCCGACGCCGTCGGTACTGCCAAAAACGTGTCCGGGAGCGCAAAACATGAAAATGGGAGCCAACGCTCGGTACCGCCTAAAACGAGTCAGGGCATGTAAAACATGAAAATGGGACCCGACGCCCTCCGCACCGCCGAAAACGTGTCTGGGAGCGCAAAACATGAAAACGAGACCTGACGCCGTCGGTACCGCCTAAAACGAGTTCGGGCGCGGAAAACATGAAAATGGGACCCGACACCGTCAGTACCGCCGAAAACATGTCCTGGAGCGCAAAACATGAAAACGGGACCCGACGCCCTCCGCACAGCTGAAAACGGTTCCGGGAGCACAAAACATGAAACGCCCTCGGAAGCATTGAAGAAGAGTTCGGGAGAGCAAAACATGAAAACGGAACCCGACGCCTTCGGTACCGCCGAAATCGAGTCCGGGAGCGTAAAACATGAAAACAGGACCCGACGCCCTCGGTACCGTTGAAAACGAGTCCGGGAGCGCAAAACATGAAAACAGGACTCGACGCCCTCCGCACCACCGAAAACATTTCCGGGAGCGCAAAACATGAAAACGGGATCCGACGCCGTCCGTACCACCGAAAATGAGTTCGGGAGCACAAAACATGAAAACGGGACACGACGCCCTTGATACAGCTGAAAATGAGTCCGGGAGCGCAAAACATGAAAACTGAACCCGACGCCCTCCGAATCGTTGAAAAAGTATTGACGGCGTCGGGTACTGTTTTCATGTTTAGCGCTACCGGACTTATTTTCGGCGGTACCGAGGGCGTCGGCTCCTGTTTTCAAGTTTTGCGCTCCCGGACACGTTTTCGAAGGTACCGAGGGCGTCGGGTCCCGTTTTCATGTTTTGCGCGCCCGGACTCGTTTTCGACGGTACTGTGGCTACCGTTTTCATGTTTTGCTCTCCCGGACACGTTTTCGGCGGTACCGAGGGCGTCGGGTCTCGTTTTCATGTTTTGCACGTACGGACTCATTTTCGGCGATGCCGGGGTTGTCGGCTCCCGTTTTCATGTTTTGCGCTCCCTGATACGTTTTCGACGGTGTAGAGACCGTCAGGTCTCGTTTTCATGTTTTGCGCTCCCGGATATGTTTTCGACGGTATCGACGGCGTCGGCTCCCGTTTTCATGTTTTGCTCTCCCGGACACGTTTTCGGCGGTACCGACGCCGTCGAGTCCCGTTTTCATGTTTTGCTCTCCCGGACTCGTTTTCGGCGGTACCGACGCCGTCAGGTCCCGTTTTCATTTTTTGTGCTCCTGACATGTTTTCGGCGGTACGGAGGGTGTCGGGTTCCATTTTCATGTTTTGCACTCCCGGACTCATGTTTTGCACTATCGGAGGTTGTCGGGTCCCGTTTTCATGTTTTCCGCGCTCGGACTCGTTTTAGGCGGTACCGACGGCGTTGGGTCCCGTTATCAAGTTTTGCGCTCCCGGACACGTTTTCGGCGGTGCGGAGGGCGTCGGGTCCCGTTTTCATGTTTTGCGCACACGGACATATTTTCGGCGGTACCGACGGCGTCGGGTCCCGTTTTCATGTTTTGCGCGTCCGGACTCATTTTAGGCGGTACCGAGGGCGTCGGCTCCCGTTTTCATGTTTTGCGCTCCCGGACACGTTTTCGACGGTACCGACGTCGTCGGGTCCCGTTTTCATGTTTTGCGCTCCTGAACTCATTTTCGTCGGTACCGACGGCGTCAGCTCTCGTTTTCATGTTTTGCTCTCCCGGACACATTTTCGGCGGTACTGACGCCGTCGAGTCCCGTTTTCATGTTTTGCTCTCCCGGACTCGTTTTCGGCGGTACCGACGTCGTCGGGTCCCGTTTTCATGTTTTATGCTCCTGACACGTTTTCAGCGGTACGGAGAGTGTTGGGTTCCATTTTCATGTTTTGCACTCCCGGAATCATTTTCGGCGGTATAGAGGGCGTCGGGTCTCGTTTTCATTTTTTGCGCTCTCAGACTCATTTTCGGCGGTGCCGAGGGCGTCGGGTCCCGTTTTCATGTTTTGCGCTCCCGGACTCGTTTTCGGCGGTACCGAGGGCGTCGGCTCCCCTGTTCATGTTTTGCGCTCCCGGACACATTTTCGGCGGTAACGACGGCGTCGGGTCTCGTTTTCATGTTTGCGCGCCCGTACTCGTTTTTGGCGGTACCGAGGGCGTCGGGTCCTGTATTCAAGTTTTGCGCTCCCGGACTCATTTTCGGCGGTACCGACGGCGTCGGTTCCTGTTTTCATGTTTTGTGCTCCCGGACACGTTTTCGGCGGTTCAGAGGGTGTTGGGTCCTATTTTCATGTTTTGAGCTTCTGGACTCGTTTTCGGCGGTACCGAGGGCGTCGGGTCCTATTTTCATGTTTTGCGCTCACGGACACATTTTCGACGGTTCGGAGGGTGTCGGGTCCTGTTTTCATGTCTTGCGCTTCTGGACTCGTTTTCGGCGGTACCGAGGGCGTCGGGTCCTGTTTTCATGTTTTGCGCTCCGGGACACGTTTTCGACGGTTCGGAGGGTGTCGGGTCCTGTTTTCATGTTTTGCGCTTCAAGACTCTTTTTCGGCGGTACCGAGGGCGTCGTGTCCTGTTTTCATGTTTTGTGCACACGGACACGTTTTCGGCGGGTCGGAGGGTGTCGGGTCCTGTTTTCATGTTTTGCGCTCCCGGACTCGTTTTCGGCGGTACCGAGGGCGTAAGGTCTCGTTTTCATGTTCTGCGCGCTCGAACTTGTTTTTGGCAGTACTGAGGGCGTCGGGTTCTGTTATTTCATGTTTAGCGCTCCCGGGCTCGTTTTCGGCGGTACCGAGGGTGTCGGCTCCCGATTTCCTATGTTGCGCTCCCGAACACGTTTTCGACGATACCGAGGGCGTAGGGTCCCGGTTTCATGTTTTGCGCTCCCGAACTCATTTTCGGTGGTTCCTACGGGTCACGGCTCCCGATTTCATGTTTTGCGTTCTCGAACTCATTTTCGGCGGTACTGAGGCCGTCGGGTCCCGTATTCCTGTTTTGCGCGCCCGGACTCATTTTCGGCGGTACCGAGGGCGTCGTGTCCCGTTTTCATGTTTTGCGCTCCCGGACTTTTTCTTCATGGTACCGAGGTCGTCATGTCCCGTTTTCATATTTTGCGCTCCCGAACTCTTTTTCGGCGGTACCCAGGGCGTCGGCTCCATTTTTCATGTTTTACACTCCCGGACACGTTTTCGGCGGTACCGACGTCGTCGGGTCCCGTTTTCATGTTTTGCGCTCCCGAACTCGTTTTCGGCGGTACCGACGGCGTCGGGTCCCGTTTTCATGTTTTGCGCTCCCAGACACGTTTTCGACGATACGGAGGGCGTCGGGTCCCGTTTTCATATTTTGTGTTCCCGGACACATTTTCGGCGGTACCGAGGGCGTCAGGTCTAATTTTCATGTTTAGCGCTCCCGGACTCGTTTTCGGCGGTACCGGGGACGTCGGGTTCTGTTTTCATGTTTAGCTCTTCCGGAACGCATTTTCGGCGGTACCGAGGGCATCGGGTCCCGTTTTCTTATTTTGCGCACCCGGACTCATGTTTGGCGGTACCGAGGTCGTCGGGACCTGTTTTCCTGTTTTAAGCTCTCGGACTCATTTTCGGCGGTACAGAGGGCGTGGGCTACCATTTTCATGTTTTGCTCTCCCAGACACGATTTCGGCGGTGCCGAGGCCGTTAGGTCCCGTTTTTATGTTTTGCGTGCTCGTACTCGTTTTCGGAGGTATCGAGAGCGTCGGCTCCCGTTTTCATGTTTTGCGCTCCCGGATACGTTTTCGGCAGTTCCGACAACGTCGGGTCCCGTTTTCATGTTTTCCACGCCCGAACTAGTTTTACGCGGTACCGACGGCGTCGGGTCCCGTTTTCATGTTTTGCGTTCCCGAACTCGTTTTCGGTGGTACCGACGACGTCGGGTCCCATTTTCATGTTTTGCGCTCCAGGACACTTTTTCGACGGTGCGGAGGGCGTCGGGTCGCGTTTTCATGTTTTACGCTCCCGAACATGTTTTCGGCGGTACCGACATTGTCTCGTCCCGTTTTCATGTTTTCCGCGCTCGGACTCGTTTTAGGCCGTACCGACGACGTCGGGTCCCGTTTTCATATTTTGCGCTCCAGGACACGATTTCGGCGGTGCGGACGGCGTCGGGTCCCGTTTTCATGTTTTGCGTTCCCGGACACGATTTTGACGGTACCGACGGCGTCGTGACCCGTTTTCTAATTTTGCGTGCCCTGACTCATTTTATTCGGTACCGAGTGCGTCGACTCCCGTTTTCATGTTTTGCTCTCCCGGACACGTTTTCGACGGTACCCACAACGTCGGGTCCCGTTCACATGTTTTGCATGCCCTGACTCGTTTTAGGCAGTACCGAGGGCGTCCACCCCCATTTTTATGTTTTGCGCTCCCAGAAACGTTTTCGGCGGCACCGAAGGCGTCAGGTCCCGTTTTCATGTTTTGCGCGCCAAGGTTCGTTTTCGCCCGTACCGACGACGTCGGGTCCCATTTTCATGTTTTGCCCTCCTGGACTTATTTTCGGCGGTACCGAGGGCGTCGGTCTCGTTTTCATTTTTTGCACGCTCGGACTTGTTTTCGGCGTTACCGTGGGCGTCGGGTCCTGTTTTCATCTTTAGCGCTCCCAGACTCGTTTTCGGTGGTACGAGGGCGTCGACTCCCGTTTTCATGTTTTGCTCCCTCGGACACGTTTTCGGCGGTACCGAGGGCGTCGGGTCCCATTTTCATGTTTGCTCGGCCAGACACGTTTTCGGTGGTACCGAGGACGTCGGGTCCTGCTTTCATGTTTTGCGTTCCCGAACTCGTTTTCGGTGGTATCGATGGCGTCGGGTCCTATTTTCATGTTTCACGCTCCCGGACACGTTTTCGGCGGTTCGGAGGGTGTCGGGTCCCGTTTTCATGTTTTGCTCTCCAAGACTCATTTTCGGCGGTACCTATGGGTGTCGGCTCCCAATTTCATGTTTTGCGCTCCCGGACTCATTTTCAGCGGTACCGAGGCTGTCGGGTCCCGTTTTCATGTTTTGCGCGCCCCGACTCGTTTTTCGACGGTACCGAGGTCGTGAGGTCCCGTTTTCATATTTTGCGCTCCCAAACTCTTTTTCAACAGTACCGAGGGCGTCGTGTCCCGTTTTCACGTTTTGCGATCTCGGACTCTTTTCCGACGGTACCGAGTGCGTCGTGTCCCGTTTTGATATTTTTGCTCCCGAACTCGTTTTCGACGGTACCGAGGGCGTCAGGACCGGATTTCATGTTTTGCGCTCCCGGACTCATTTTTGGAGGGTACCGAGGGCGTCGGGTTCCGTTTTCATGTTGTGAGCACTTTGACTCTTTTTCAACGGTACCGAGGGTGTCTTGTACCGTTTTCATGTTTTGCGCTCCCGGACTCATTTTCGGCGGTACCGAGGCCGTCGGGTCCCGTTTTAATGTTTTGCGCTCCCGGACTCTTTTTCGACGGTACCGAGGGCGTCGTGTCCCGTTTTCATATTTTGCGCTCCCGAACTCATTTTCGGCGGTACCGAGAGCGTCAGGTCCCGTTTTCATGTTTTGCACGCTGGACTCGTATTCGGCGGTACCGAGGTCGTCGGGTCCTGTTTTACTGTTTTGCGCTCCCGGACTCATTTTCGGCGGTACCTAGGGCGTTGGCTACCATTTTCATGTTCTGCTCTCCCGGGCACGTTTTTGTCGGTACCGAGCGTGTCGGGTCCCGTTTTAATGTGTTGCACGCCTAGACTCTTTTTCGGCGGTACTCAGTGCGTCGGGTCCCATTTTCATGTTTTGCGCTCCCGAACACGTTTTCGGCGGTACCGACGGCGTCGGGTCCCGTTTTTATGTTTTGCCCTCCCGGACTCATTTTCGACGGTACTGAGGGCGTCGGGTCTCGTTTTCATGTTTTGCGCGCTCGGACTCGTTGTCGGTGTTACCGAGGGCGTCAGGTCTTGTTGTGATGTTTAGCGTTCCCGGACTCATTTTCTGCGGTTCCGAGGGCGTCGGCTCCCGTTTTCATGTTTTGCGCTCCCGGACACGTTTTATGCGATACCGAGGTAGTCGGGTCCCATTATCATGTTTGTGCGCCCAGACTCGTTTCGGCGGTACCGAGGGCGACGGGTCCTGTTTTCATGTTCTGCGCTCCTGAACTCATTTTCGGTGGTACCGAGGGCGTTGGCTACCATTTTCATGTTTTGCTCTCCCGAACACGTTTTCGGAGGTACCGAGGGCGTCAGGTGCCGTTTTCATGTTTTGCGCTGCCGAACTCGTTTTCGTCGGTACCGACGGCGTCGGGTCCCGTTTTCATATTTTGCGCGCCCGGACTCGTTTTCGGCGATACCGACGGCGTCCGGTCCCGTTTTCATGTTTTGTCCTCCCAGACTCGTTTTCAGTGGTACCGAGGGCGTCGGCTCCCGTTTTCATGTTTTGCGCTCCCGGACACGTTTTCTGCCGTACCGACGGCGTCGGGTTCCGTTTACATGTTTTGCGCGCCCGGACTCGTTTCAGGCGGTACAACGACGTCGGGCCCCGTCTTCATATTTTGCGCTCCCGGACACGTTTTCGGCGGTGCGGAGGGCGTCGGGTCCCATTTTCATGTTTTGCGCTCCCGGATACGTTTTCGACGGTACCGACAACGTCGGGTCCTGTTTACATGTTTTGCACACCGGGACTCATTTTAGGCGGTACCGACGGCGTCGGGTCCCGTTTTCTTGTTTTGCGCTGCTGGACACGTTTTCGGCGGTTCGGAAGGCGTCGGGTCCCGTTTACATGTTTTATGCGCCTTGACTTGTTTTAGGCGGTACCAAGGGCGTCGTTCATGTTTTACGCTCCCGGACACGTTTTCGGCGGTGCCGACAACGTCGGGTCCCGTTTACATGTTTTGCACGCCCTGACTCTTTTTCGGCGGTACCGACGGCGTCGGTTCCCGTTTTCATGTTTTGCGCTCCCGGACACATTTTCTGCGGTACCGACGGCGTCGGGTGCCGTTTTCATGTTTTGCGTGCCCTGACTCGTTTTAGACAGTACCGAGGGCGTCGGCTCCCATTTTCATGTTTTGCGCTCCCGGACACGTTTTCGGCGGTACCGACGACGTCGGGTGTCGTTTTCATGTTTTGCGCGCTAAGGCTCATTTTCAGCCGTACAGACGGTGTCGGGTCCCGTTTTCATGTGTTGCCCTCCCGGACTCGTTTTCGGCGGTACCGAGGGCGTCGGGTCTCGTTTTCATGTTTTGCACGCTTGGACTCGTTTTCAGCGTTACCGAGGGCGTCAGGTCCTGTTTTCATGTTTAGCGCTCCCGGACTCGTTTTCGGCGGTACCGAGTGCGTCCGCTCCCATTTTTATGTTTTGCGCTCCCGGACACGTTTTCGGCGGTACCGAGGTCGTCGGGTCCCGTTTTCATGTTTGCTCTCCCGGACACGTTTTCGGCGGTACCGAGGGCGTGGGGTCTCGTTGTCATGTTTGCGCCCCCGGACTCGTTTTTGGCGGTACCGAGGAAGTCATGTAATGTTTTCATGTTTCACGCTCCCGGACACGTTTTCGGCGGTTCAGAGGGTGTCGGGTCCCGTTTTCATGTTTAGCACTCTCAGACTCATTTTCGGCGGTACCTACGGGTGTCGGCTCTCGATTTCTTGTTTTGCGCTCCCGGACTCATTTTCGGCGGTACCGAGGCCGTCGGGTCCCGTTTGATGTTTTGCGCCCGGACTCGTTTTCGGCGGTACCGAGGGCGTCAGGTCCCGTTTTCATGTTTTGCGCTCCCGGACTCTTTTTCGATGGTAACGAGGGCGTCGTATCCCGTTTTCATATTTTGCGTTCCCGAACTCGTTTTCGGCGGTACCGAGGTCGTCGGGTCCTGTTATCATGTTTTGCGCTCCCGGAATCATTTTCGGCGGTACCGAGGGCGTTGGCTACCGTTTTCATGTTTTGCTCTCCCGAACACGTTTTTGGTGGTACTGAGGGCGTCGGGTGCCGTTTTCATGTTTTGCGCGCCCGGACTCATTTTCGGCGGTACCGAGGGCGTCGGGTTCCGTTTTCATGTTCTGAGCTCCTTGACTCTTTTTCAACGGTACCGAGGGTGTCTTATATCGTGCCCTGACTCGTTTTAGGCGGTACCGAGGGCATCAGCTCCCGTTTTCATGTTTTGCGCTCCCGGACACGTTTTCGATGGTACCGACAACGTCGGATCCCGTTTACATGTTTTGCACGTCCGGACTCATTTTAGACGGTACCGACGGCGTCGACTCTCATTTTCAAGTTTTGCGCTGCTGGACACGTTTTCGGCGGTGCGGAGGGCGTCGGGTCCCGTTTTCATGTTTTGCGCGCCTTGACTCGTTTTAGGCGGTACTAAGGGTGTCGGCTCCCATTTTCAAGTTTTACACTCCCGGACACGTTTTCGGCGGTGCCGACAACGTCGGATCCCGTTTACATGTTTAGCACGCCCGGACTCTTTTTAGGCGGTACCGACGGCGTCGGGTCCCATTTTCATGTTTTGCGCTCTCGGACACGTTTTTAGCGGTACCGACGGCGTCGGGTGCCGTTTTCATGTTTTGCGTGCCCTGACTCGTTTTAGGCAGTACCGTGGGCGTCGGCTCCCATTTTCATGTTTTGCGCTCCCGGACACGTTTTTGGCGGTACCGACAGCGTCGGGTCTCGTTTTCATGTTTTTCCCTCCCGGACTCGTTTTCGGCGGTACCGAGGGCGTCGGGTCTAGTGTTCATGTTTTGCACGTTCTGACTCGTTTTCGGCGTTACTGGGGGCGTCGGGTCCCGTTTTCATGTTTAGCGCTCCCAGACTCGTTTTCGGCGTTACCGAGGGCGTCGGCTCTCGTTTTCATGTTTTGCGCTCCCGGACACGTTTTCGGCGGTACCGAGGGCGTCAGGTCTTGTTTTCATGTTTGCTCTCCCAGTCACGTTTTCAGCGGTACCGAGGGCGTGGGTCCCGTTTTAATGTTTGCGCCCCAGACTCTTTTTCGGTGGTACCGAGGGCGTCGGGTCCTATTTACATGTTTCACGCTCCCGGAAACGTTTTCGATGGTTCGGAGGGTTTCGGGTCCCGTTTTCATGTTTTACGCTCCCGGACTCATTTTCGGTGGTACCAAGGCCGTTGGGTCCCGTTTTCATGTTTTGCGCGCCCGGACTCGTTTTCGGCGTTACCGAGGGCGTAAGGTCTCGTTTTCATTTGTTGCGCTCCCGGACTCTTTTTCGACGGTACCGAGGGCGTCGTGTCCCGTTTTCACATTTTGCGCTCCCGAACTCATTTTCGGCGGTACCGAGGGCATTGGGTCCCGTTTTCATGTTTTGCGCACCCGGACTCATTTTCGACGGTACCGAGTTCGTTGGGTCCTATTTTCATGTTTTGCGCTCCCGGACTCATTTTCGGCAGTACCGAGGGCGTGGGCTACCGTTTTCATGTTTTGCTCTCCCGGACACGTTTTCGGCGGTACCGAGGGCGTCGGGTCCCGTTTTCATGTTTTGCGCGCCCGGACTCGTTTTCGGCGTTACCGAGGGCGTCGGGTCCTATTATCATGTGTTGCGCTCCCAGACTCATTTTCAACGGTACCGACGGCGTCGGGACCTGTTTTCATGTTTTGCGCACCCGGACTCGATTTCGGCGGTACCGAGGTCGTCGGGTCCTATTTTCATGTTTTATGCTCCTGGACTCATTTTCGACGGTACCGAGGGCGTCAGGTTCCGTTTTCATGTTTTGAGCTCCTTGACTCTTTTTCAACGGTACCGAGGGTGTCTTGTACCGTTTTCATGTTTTGCGCTCCCGACTCATTTTTGGCGGTACCGAGGCTGTTGGGTCCCGATTTCATGTTTTGCGCTCCCGGACTCTTTTTCGACGGTACCGAGGGCGTCGTGTCCCGTTGTGCGACCCTTTTTCGCGCGCTCCGCACCGTCTCTGGGCGATGGGATGCGGAAGAAGGACACAGAGATCCCTCCCAAGCGTGCATCTGTTTAATGCCGGTTGATTCTACCGTTTAGACCAATTTAAATGCATATTTAGGGGTTTTTTTAGTGATTGTGAGTTCTTGTAGATTCCGGTGGGCGCAAGCCCCCACCGTTAATTACCCTGGGCTGTTAACCTCGAGGCACCTCTGGATCTTTAAAAGGGAGAAGCAAATATTATAGTTAAATGATGGTCAAGTGGTCGTGTACCCTTATGATCGGGAATCATTAGAGCACCCAAGATTTACCAAAAGATTAATCCCGTGAAAGACGAACCTACTACAGATCAGTTCAGTCTTTACCGCCTCGAGAGATAACCTTACTACAGATCAGATTAATCTCTTCAGAGGGGTTCGAGGTGAGTCTACTACAGAACGACTCAACCTCAGTTGATCTAGAAGATAAACCTACTACAGAACGGTTCAATCTTAACTAGTCAACAACCAATCACACAAAATACAACTCGAAGCACTAAGCCGGTTGATCTTGAGGTTGGTGAATCAGGAGAAGGGTGGATTTGGCCCACGTGTTTCTTCTCACTGATCTTCTAGATCATGAATTCTAAGCACTAAGCCGATTCATAAACCTAGGAACACAACTGCACACAAAGTCAAACTTGAAGCACTAAGCCAGCTTGACATTGAGGCGTGTGTCAGTGAAGGAACCTACTACAGAACGGTTCACATTCACTATTTTGTGGATGAATCAACTACAGAACGATTCAATCTCATAATATCAGGAGATGAACCAGAAGACAAACTTATCGACGGATGAGTTCAGTCTTACTAGCTCAACCAGTCATGAATTACTTGTTCATGACACCGAGCCATTAAGATGTCACTTCTTTCGGACATCATAATGTTCTTCTCTTTTAAAGTCGACATATCTCTTTATGTTGATGTCGCAGTCTTGGTTATTCTTCAACGAGCGTCAAGATGTTCTTGTCCCGACTAATTGTCCTGAATGTTGCATTACTTGTGCAAGATCACTGTGTTACTTTACACCCCTTGTGTGAGCGTATTTATTCACCTCTAAAATGTAAAAAGATTATTACATTTTTATTGATTTTTTATTATTAAGATAATGCCTTTCATTATTATCTCTATTACAAAGGTGGGTTTATCTTTTATTTTTGAACTCTATTTATTTCTGTAGAAGATTACTTATAAAAAATAATAGAAAATGGGTTAGCTATTATTTGGAATTTTATTTAGATTTTTGGGATTTTATAATAGCTAAAGTAATAGAATTTTATTTTTATTATTTTTAAACTCTATTTATTTTTGTAGAAAGTCACTTACAAAAATAATAGGAAATAAGTTGGCTATGATTTTATTTGAATTTTTAGGATTTTTATAATAGCCAAAGTAATAGGATTTTATTATCATATTTTTATTATTTTTAAATTCTATTTATTTTGTAGAAAATTATTTACAAAATAAAAGATGAATTGGCTATTTTTATTTTGATTTTAGAATTTACAATAGCTAAAAGAATTATTATTATTTTTATCCTATTTATGATAGCTTTTATTTTTTTATTATTTCTATTTATTATTTGTAGAAAAATAGTAGAGAATGAATTTTATATTTTTATTTGAATTCTAGAATTTTTAGAATAAGATTTTGTTTTACTATTATTATTGTCATCATTTGAATTTTAGAATTTTTATAATAGCTAAAAGAATGAAATTTTTTATATTCTTTATTACAACCATTATTTTTCTTATTGAATTTTATTCACAAAATATTAGGGATGATTTAACTTTTATTATATTTTTATTAGTATTTTTAAACTGAAAATAATAATATTTATTCTATTATTATTATATTTTTATTTAGATTTTTAGAAATAACCAAAGGAATATAATTTATTTTATTATATTATTTTATTGTAAATTCTGAAATAAAATAAGATATATTTATTATTTATTATTATAATTATTTATTTTTATTTTTATAGAAAAGACTAAAATAATACTTATTTAATATTATTATTTATTCTCTTTTATCTTATTATTTCTTATTGAATATTATTATTGTCATTATTATTTTATGAAAATCACTTGAAAAATCAGTAAAAATATATTTAATTATAATTTAAGATTTTATTTGAATTTTTAGATTTTTATAGTATCTAAAATGACAAGTCAAAGTTAAGTCAAACATACAAATGCAATATAATATCCTTTACTTTTAAATTGTTTTAATATGATAATATTTTTAAAACTGAAATATTATTATACAGAAAAATACTATGAAAAACAAAGAATTTTTAAAAATAAATTTGAATTAATTTGGAGTTTAAGAACATTTCCAAATGATTTATTTACTCTTTATTTTTAATTTTCTGTTATTAATTGAATTTTAGGTTTAATGAACTGGGACGGGATTTATTTTCTTTTTATTTGTTCTTACTGGGCCGGCATGGAATTGGGCCGAGATTAATCCCTAGATTAATCTGAGCTATTGGATTTTGCGTCAAGATTCGCACAGATCTTTTATTAACTTTGTATTTCATTTGGGCCGCCAGATTTTGTTGAGATGTGTACTGAACGGATTAAAGGCCCAGATTAAACTGTGCTTTAATTTTCTAAACATCTACCGGCCCAGATCTCTCAGATCTGTCCCAAGATTTGTGTGATCCTTTGAGATTAGCGTTGAGATTGTTCTCTTATGTCTCTCCCTTCCCCGTGCTTTGAGATACGTGCTGCATAGGCGATCTTGGTGCTCCGGCGACCTGATCGGAGATCGGCCACCACCTTTAGTGTCGCCTTGGTATGGAGAGATAATACATGCTCTCCGATTGTTCATCGGGGTAGTGGATTGCCGGCACCACCGTGCCCAATTGGCCGAGTTGTACCGCTTTGGTACCGATCGCTTTTCTCGATCAAATTAAGTTAATTCAATCGCTATTCCTTTGTAATTCTTGATTCATTTACATGATTCTAAGTCTTAGTCAACAGAATTAGTGATTTAATTGTTACAAAAGTCTCTTTTCTAGCTAGAATTGCAACGAAATAATTGCTAAGAACGGTACCAACCAGCAATTCAGTATTATACTCAGTACTTCTAATCAATTGTCAAGATTTACTTGATCTTATTGATGTGGAATTCGTCGCCTATGCAATGCACTTTAATCAAAGCATGTAACTTGATCAATTGAGGTGGTTTTCGAATGCTATTGCATTACTGGTTTCGAATTTCAGCGATTAACTTTAAAATTCCGATCAATTACTTGATTCACAGTCGAATTCTTGAAGCAATTGCTTAGAGGCACAAAGACTAAGAGGTCAATGACCTTCGATTAGCCAATTATTGTGATTTAGGGCTAGGAGATCGTTCGATCTTCGACTAGCTTTTCTGACAAGCCAATCCAATATCTTAATTGCTCGATTAACTAGATCAGAAGCATAAGAATGAAACAAAAGGTATTCAAACAGTAAGGCGACAGCTTAGAGAAGGAATTCAATCAAAAGAATTGAATAATTCGACTAGAATGAAAGAAGAAATGCGAAAAATTACAAATAACAGTATTGAAAGTTTACTGATCTGATGAAATCGAATACAATTGTAACTCAAGTCTTTAGCTTTGATCACAACACTAACCTTTACCATTTCCTTGATCTTAAACTCTCTAATTCACTGTAATTGAGATGGAGGGAGTATGTATACCGAGTTCTCAACACTTGTTGAGTTCAATCGGTTGAAAAGCCTCTCACTTGCTCTCTAGATGATCTTGAAGGGTTATAGGTGTTGTGTATCTGCTTCTTGCTCTGTTGTCTCCCCTTTATTGCTGTCGAATTGGGTTCATATATATAGATTGATCGGTTTGACCAGATTTGACTTCTCCAATTCAATTGCACTTGGTCTATTATATCATCCACCCAAGCTGTCACCTTTGTGCCATATGGTCCACTGAACCAAGCCTTCACTTATTTGGCTCATGTGCAACTGCCTAGAGGCAGTTACAACTTCATTTTATTCACTGATTTGCCACTACTCGGTTCTCATACCCCTCCAGGCCCTTCTAGCCCCTTCTAGACCTTTCTAGATCTCATTCCATTCATTTATAAGCTGTTCACATGCTCCTTGAGCTCCATTTCGTAGCAATTATTTAAATCTCCTTTCTTCTTCCTTTATAAGTTCATAACTAAGTCTCAGCCTTTCTCTTTGATTCTTTTCTTGTTTTTTTACAATTCAAAGCTTAAACATCTCTCTCTTAGTGCCAGGCAACCCCCTGTGTACTTCCTTTGTTGATTTGATAACTCTAACACAGTGTTCAACCAACTCGTTTTCAGGTCGAGTTGTGAACTAGTGCATCTCCCCTTTCCAGCACTCAACTCTTTCCAATTTTCGCTCTAACATCATCGCCTTAGGCCTAGGAAGCTTTCCCATCCATCAATTGCAAGTTTCAAGCTTTAATTCACAAGTTTCAAGTTTTGCACCGAGGCATTTCTCTCTGCCATATCTTTCTCTTTACTACATTATTTCTAAACCTAACTTCACATACCTTCTCTCCTTTACATAGAGTAGCCAGGGTTAGAATCAATTGATCTGAAGTTGCGTGCTTTGCTTGATCTCCATTGATGGCGCCATCAACAGTGAGATCGATCGGGAGGAAGAAGAGAAGAAGAGAGAAGAAGGAGGGAGTGTCCTTAAGCTCAACTGCACTCGGTGCATGTGAACCAAGGCAGAGAAGAAAGAGAATGCAAAGATAGAGACCTTCAGCGCCAGGTACATGCATTCTTCTTTCTTTCATTTAAATTCCAGCTAGTAGATCTGTGTAGATTTGGTTTGTTATTTTCTTGTATGCCATAGACTCATGAACCTGACTAGTGGGCCCTACTCGTAAGCTCTCTGTACCTAGGCCCACAGGGGTAATTAGCAGTTGATTAGTTCACAGGTTAGAGTTAGTTAAGTTGTGTTGGCAATATCTGATTGGTTGTTGAGTTAAACACTCCTTTCTTAATCCTAATGGCATGTTAATAAGTGCTGAAGTGGTTGAACCAGAGCTTACCATGTGGCACAGCTGGGTTGAGGTGGCTTGATGTAGCTGTGCCATGTGGCATAGGGTTGGGTGAGGTGGACTTGTAGTATGATGCCATGTGGCACAGGCATGTTGAAGTGGCCTGCTGTGATTGTGCCATGTGGCATGTACTGAGGTGATGTGGACCACTAGTTGACTGCCACGTGGCACTGAGGTGGGGCCCACCTGTCAGTGACTTGTACCAGGGTGGGGCCCACTTGCTGACGTGGACCAATGAGAGGTTGCCACGTGGCACTCGGCTGCTGAGTTGGTCCAATCTGCTGCTGCCACGTGGCACACCCTCTCTCTTCCTCTGTTTTATATCTCTTTTGTTTTCTGCACCCAGTTTGTACCCAAGACTATTGTTATCCCCAAATTGCACCCAGAGTTGTCTTGATCAAATCTCAGCCCTTGATCAATCCATTTAATCTGTTTTATCTTCCCTGAATTTATTTTAATAGCTCCACTTATCCAAAAATCATGAAATTTTTACCAAAAATCTCTAAATTCATGATGATCATCCCTGTAATTTTTAATTCCATTTTTACCCCTGTCTATTTGAATTAAAAATTCTTTTGTCAAGAAAACCCTATTTCTTCCTTTGAATTAACCCCAGATTTCAATTGTAGCTCAGTGTATCTGCCAAATATCTCTCTCTTGTAGAAACCACCCTAACTAAATACCAATTAGACTTGTATTGATATTTATTAGGGTTTGATTTGATCAACAGTTGATTACTTGTCAACAATTGATATAAATCTAGACTTGATCAGATGGTTGCTCCCAGCTTTGGCACCGATCGGTCTTGTGAAATTGACTTTCAATCCCTTAACATGAGGGTGATTTGGTCAAAGAGCGACTACTTATCGATGAATGACACAAATCAAAGCATGGTTAGGTGGTTGCTCACAGTTTTGGCACCAGGTCAGCCTTGGAAGCAAAATCACATTTGAAATTTCCCATGATTGGTTGTATCAAAATACTGGCTTGGCATTGACACAGTTCTCGTTGTATAGGGATTATACTGCTTCAGTTCTTAGGGTTTACTCTGAGGGTAGGTTCTTAGGGTTTAATCCTGATTCCTTTGAGGTGTGGGGCCCACCTGTCAGTGAAAAATGATTACATGGATGACCCATGAGGAGATCTCTTCCTCTCTTCTGAATCTCCTGAGCGTCATCCACATCAAATGAACAGTGGATGACGGGATATTTATACCCTTGCTTCGTGTTTTAGAATTTCCTTGTGGGATTAACACCTAACTCTTGTTCCGGCTAGATTAGGTTTTTAGTAAAATAGGCTAGGTTTATGTTGTTGGAGCTGTTTACAAGGGACTGCCAGGTGGGTCCCGCTTGTCAGAAAAGATATAATCACATGGTGACACCCGAGAGATCTCTCTTCTCTCTCGATCCTCTCGGCTATCACTCATGCCGAGTAGATAGAGGATAGTGGGGTATTTATACTCTTTATTTTGCGCCCAGAATTTCCTTGTGGGACAAATAAAGTTGCTCCGGAGTTCGTTAGCGACCTCTTCTGATCAGTGGGCCCTTTCTCTTGCCTTTTCTCTTTCCCCTTTCTTATGTTTTACTATCAATAATTGATATTCATTTTTATTTATTCAGCTGTTTATCTTTGAGATTTTCCAAGGGTAAACAAAGAGCCACCCACCAAAGCGGGTCCCGAAGATTTTTGGAAAATTAAGGGGACTGCTTTGGTGCACATATTCGTCGCACATTTTCTTTCTTTCTCTCTCTACCCTCCCTCTTTTATTGTTGACTTTATCGTCTTTTATTCTAGATTCGACCATCTCTCCATATGGCACGATTCCCAGATGTCCTCAGAGTCATTATCTCTCTTTCTACGAGGACCCGGAGGACTGGACGCCCATAGTTAGGGTTACACGTGGCACTCCCATATATCTTCGAGCCGGTGGTTTGATTTTTCGCGATGAGCAGCCTCACGACATCACACCCTTACTACCTCGAGATCTTTCAGCCGCAGCACCTCTTGTTCATCTTCTTGGCAAGGAGATGATTGACGGAGAGGCCTCTCGTTGGGCCGGCATCGACTTCAGCCTTCCACTTAGATATCATGGGCATCAGTTAGATTGGACCCGCTATATTCTTACACGGGAGAGGGACATCCTTTGTAGCTCAGGTGTGTATAGTTGTATCTTCTTGTCGATGTTTCGGTACCACATCGACACACCTTGGCTTTGTGCCTTCTGCGAGCGGTGGAGTTACTCCACCAACACTCTCTTCATTGATGATCGGGAGTTGACTCTTACATTATGGGAGATCCGTCAGTTGACCGGCCTACCTGTGTTCGGTCACTATTATGATGAGTTCTTGTTGTCAGAGGGTGATTTGAGGGACCCTTCCCTGCACCCGGCTTCTCTTCGGGAGGTTTATAGGATTTATGATCAGTTGAGGGGACAACACCTTTCTGTCCCTTTCAGATTCTGGATATCTTATTTCACTGATCGGCTGCATTCTCATGCCGAGCATTGTGCTTCCACCCGTGACCCTTTTGGCACCGGGCGCCTTGATCTTTTCAGTGATGTGGCCGCTCCTTCGCAGGACACTTTGTGCTCACATGGTATTGACCGTGAGACTTATTTGACAACCTTTCTCTCCTGGTGGATTTGTTTCTTTTTACTTCCCAGTTCGGGGGCTCGTACCATCCGCCCTTCGGTATTTATGATGGCGAGTCAGATTGCTCGTGGTGAGAGAGTCTTATTGGCTGTGCCTGTCTTGGCCAACATCTACAGGATTTTGCGGGGTTTGACATCTTCACGCGATCCTTCTCGCTGTAAGGAGTTGGTACCTTGGCATTTTATTAGTGGGTGGTTGCATATGTACTGGTCTAGCCTGTATCACCCATCCTTATCATCAGATTTGAGGGCCCGCTTACCTATCTTGGGTGACCTAGCTGGTACAGAGTCCGCCTCTCTGACCCCGGAGGATGCTCGCTTCAGGTTTTATCGTAGCCATGATCATCTGAGACTGGCTCGTACCAGATTAGCTACTCATCATTTGGCTGGGACTACTTGCAGATCTCTGGTTGATGCGACATTTTCTTCTAGGGGTTCTTCTCCTTTCGAGAGATCGACGGATGTCTTAGACTATTTCATCAGCCTTCGCCACGGGTTCTTACCACTCCGTATCGGCGATTATGCTTTCATAGAGCCCTATTCTCCACACAGATGTACGCATCAGTTTGGGAAACGTGTCAGGGAGCGTAAAACATGAAAATGAGAAACGACACCCTTGGTACCGTGGAAACAGAGTTCAGGAGCGCAAAATATGAAAAAGGGACCCTACGCCCTCGGTACCGCCGAAAATGAGACCCTACGCCCTCGGTACCGCCAAAAATGAGTGCGGATCGCAAAACATGAAAACGAGACACGACGCCCTCGGTACCGTCGAAAAAGAGTCCGGGAGCGCAAAATATAAAAACGGGACCCGCCGCCCTCGGTACTGTCGAAATCGAGTCCGGGAGCACAAAACATGAAAACAGACCCGACGCCCTCGGTACCACCGAAAACGAGTCCGGCCACCCTAATCATGAAAACGAGACCTGATGCCCTCGCTACCGCCGAAAATGAGTCCGGGAACATAAAACATGAAAACGGGACCCGACGCCCTCGGTACTGCCGAAAACGAGTCCGAGCGCGGAAAGCATGAAAATGGAACCCGACGCCCCGATCGGTACTGCCGAAAACGTGTCCGGGAGCGCAAAACATGAAAACGGGTGCCGACGCCCTCGTGCACGCCGAAACGTGTCCGGGAGCGCAAAACATGAAAACAGGACCCGACGCCCTCGGTACCACCGAAAATGAGGTCGGGCCCGCAAAACATGAAAACGAGACCCGACGCCCTCGGTACCGCCGAAAATGAGTCCGGGAGCGCAAAACATGAAAACAGGACCCGATGACCTCGGTACCACCGAAAATGAGTCCGGGCGCGCAAAACATGAAAACGGGACCGACGCCTCCGTACCCCCGGAAATGTGTCCGGGAGCGCAAAAAGAGAAAACGGGACCCGACGCCGTCGCTACCGTCGAAAAAGAATCCGGGAGCGCAAAACATGAAAACGGAGCCGACGCCCCTCGTGCGCCGAAACGACTCCGAGAGCGCAAAACATGAAAACGGGACCCGACGCCCTCGGTACCGTCGAAAATGAGTCCGGGTGCGCAAAACATGAAAACGGGACCCGACGCCCTCGGTTCCGTCGAACACGAGTCCGGGCGCGCAAAACATGAAAACGAGACTCGACGCCCTCTATATCGCCGAAATCGTGTCCGGGAGCGCAAAACATGGAAACAGGACCCGACGCCCTCGGTACCGCCGAAAATGAGTTCGGGAGTGCAAAACTTGAAAACGGGACCAGACGCCCTCGGACCGCCGAAAACGAGTCCGGGAGTGCAAAACATGACAACGAGACCCAACGCCCTCGGTATTGTTGAAAACGAGTCTGTGCGCGCAAAACATGAAAATGGGACCCAACTTCCTCGGTACCGCCGAAAACGAGTCCGGGAGCGCAGAACATGAAAAAGGGACACGACGCCATTGGTACCGTTGAAAAAGAGTTCGGGACGCAAAATATGAAAACTGGACCCTACACCCTTGGTACCGCCGAAAATGAGACCCTACGCCCGGTAACACCAAAAATGAGTTCGGAGCGCAAAACATGAAAACGGGACACGACGCCCTCGGTATCGTCGAAAAAGAGTCCGGGAGCGCAAAACTTGATAACGGGACCCGACGCCCTCCGCATCGCCGAAAACGTGTCCGGGAGCGCAAAACATGAAAACGGGTGCCGACGCCCTCGGTACCGCCGAAAACGTGACCGGGAGCGCAAAACATGAAAACAGGACCCGACGCCCTCGATACCACCGAAAATGAGGCCGGGCCCGCAAAACATGAAAACGAGACTCGACGCCCTCGGTACCGCCGAAAATGACCCCGAGAGCGCAAAACATGAAAACGGGACCCGACGCCCTCGGTACCGTCGAAAATGAGTCCGGGCGCGCAGAACATGAAAACGGGACCCGACGCCCTCGGTAATGCCGAAAATGAGTCTGGGCGCGCAAAACATGAAAACGAGACCTGACGCCCTCGGTACTGCCGAAAACGAGACCCGACGCCCTCGGTACCGCCGAAAACGAGTTCGGGAGCACAAAACATGAAAACGGGACCGACGCCCTCGGTACCGCCGAAAACAAGTTCGGGAGCACAAAACATGAAAACGGGTCTTGACGCTCTCGGCACCGCCGAATATTAGTCCGGGCGCGCAAAAAAATGAAAACGAGTCCTAACGCCCTCGGTACCGCTGAAAACGATTTCGGGAGCGCAAAACATGAAAACGGCACCAGACGCCCTCGGTACAGCCGAAAATGAGTCCGGGAGAGCAAAACATTAAAACGGGACGCGACGCGCCGGAGCGCACCGCCGCCGAAAATGAGTCCGGGCGCGCAAAATATGAAAACGGGACCCGACGCCCTCGGTACCGCTGAAAACGAGTCCGGGATCTCAAAACATGAAAACGAGTGCAGATGCCCTAGGAACCGCCGAAAATGAGTCCGGGAGCGCAAAACTTGAAAATAGGACATGACGCCCTCGGTACCGCCGACAAAGAACCCGGGAGCGCAAAATTTGAAAACGGGACCCGACGCCCTCGGTACCGCCGAAAACGTGTCCGTGAGCGCAAAAGATGAAAATAGGACCTCATGCCCTCGGTACCGTCAAAAATGAGTCCGGGACGCAAAACATGAAAACGGGAAACGACGCCCTCGGTACCGTCGAAAATGAGTCCGGGACGCAAAACATGAAAATGGGACCTGACGCCCTCGGTAACGCCGAAAACGTGTCCGGGAGTGCAATGCATGGAAACAGGACCCAACGACCTCGGTACCGCCGAAAACATGTCTGGGAGCGCAAAACATGAAATTGGGACACGACGCCTTCGATATCGTTGAAAACGAGTCAGGGAGCGCAAAATATTAAAATGGAACATGACGCCCTCGCTACCGCTGAAATCGAGTCAAGGGACGCAAAACATGAAAATGGGACCCGACGCCCTGCGCACCTCCGAAAACTAGTCCGTGAACACAAAACATGAAAACAGGACTCGACGCCCTCGGTATCGTCGAAATTGAGTCCGGTCGCGCAAAACGTGAAAACGGGACCAAACGCCCTCTATACCGCCGAAAACGTGTCCGGAAGCGTAAAACATGAAAATGGGAGCCGACGCCCTCGGTATTGACGAAAACGACTCCGGGAACACAAAACATGAAAACGAGACCTGACGACCTCGGTACCGCCGAAAACGAGACCCGACGACCTCGGTACCGCCGAAAACGAGTTCGGGAGCGCAAAACATTAAAAAGGGACAAGAAGCCCTCGGTACCGCCGAAAATGAGTTCGGGAGCGCAAAACATGAAAACGGGAGCGGACGCCCTCGGTCCTGCCGAAAACGACTCCGGGAGCGCAAAACATGAAAACGGGACCCGACGCCCTCGGTAGTCGAAAACGAGTTCGGGCACGCAAAACATGAAAATGGGACATGACGCCCTTGGTACCGCCGAAAATGAGTCCGGGAGCGCAAAACATGAAAACGGGACATGACGCCCTTGGTACCGCCGAAAAAGAGTCCGGGAGCGCAAAGCATGAAAACGGGACCCGACGCCCTCGGTAACGCAGAAAACGTGTCCGGGAGTGCAATGCATGGAAAAAGGATCCAACGACCTCGGTACCGCCGAAAACATGTCTGGAAGCGCAAAACATGAAATCAGGACCCAACGCCCTCGGTACCGCCGAAAACGAGTTCAGGCGCGCAAAACTTGAAAATGGGACCCGACGCCCTCGGTACCGTCGAAAATGAGTCCGGGAGCGCAAAACATGAAATCGAGATCCGACGCCCTCGGTACCGCCGAAAATGAATCCGGGCGCGCAAAACATGAAAATCGGACCCGACGCCCTCGGTACCGCTGAAAACGTGTCAGGGAGCGCAAAACATGAAAACAGGAGCCGACACCCTCGGTATAGCCGAAATCGAGTCCGGGAGCGCAAAACATGTAAACAGGACCTGACGCCCTCGGTACCGCCGAAAACGAGTCCGGGTGTGTAGAACATGAAAACGGGAGCCGCCGCCCTCGGTACAGCCAAAAATGAGTCCGGGAGCGCAAAACATGAAAACAGATCTGACGCCCTCAGTACCGCCGAAAACGAGTCCAGGGATGCAAAACATGAAAACGGGACCTGACGCCCTCAGTTCTGTCGAAAACGTGTCCGGGAGCGTGAAACATGAAAATGGGATATGACGCCCTCGATACCGCCGAAATCGAGTCAAGGAGCGCAAAACATGAAAACGAGACCTGACGCCCTCGGTACCGACGTAAACGAGTTCGGAAGTGCAAAATATGAAAACGGAACCCTACGCACCGCTGAAAACGTGTCTGGGAACGCAAAACATGAAATCGGGACACGACGCCCTCGATATCGTTGAAAAAGAGTACCGCAGCGCAAAACATTAAAACGGGACCCGACGCCCTCGGTACCGCCCTCGGTACTGTCGAAAACGAGTCAGGGAGCGCAAAACATTAAAACGGGACCTGACGCCCTCGGTACTGCCGAAAACGAGTCAAGGGAGGCAGGGCAAGAAAAAGGGACCCGACGCCCTGCGCACCCCCGAAAACTAGTCCGGGAGCGCAAAACATTAAAACGGGACCCGACGCCCTTGGTACCGTTGATAAAGAGTCTCGGAGCGCAAAATTTGAAAACGGAACCCTACGCTCTCGGTACCGCCGAAAATGAGTCCGGGGGTGCAAAACTTGAAAACGGGACTTGATGCCCTCGGTACTGTCGAAAAAGAGTCCGGGAGCGTAAAACAAGAAAACGGGACCCGACGCCCTCGGTAGCGCCGAAAATGTGTCCGGGAGCACAAAACATGAAAATGGGACCCGACGCCCTCGGTATCGCCGAAAATGATTCCGGGAGCGCCAAACTTGAAAACGGGACATGATGCCCTCGGTACTGTCGAAAAAGAGTCCGGGAGCGTAAAATAAGAAAAAGGCACCCAACGCCCTCGGTACCGCCGAAAACGTGTCAGGGAGCGCAAAACATGAAAACGACACCTGAGGCCCTCCGCACCTCTGAAAACGTGTCTCGGAGTGCAAAACATGAAATCGGGACACGACGCCATCGATATCGTTTAAAAAGAGTCCGGGAGCGCAAAACATTAAAAGGGGACCTGACCCCTCCTGTCCTGCGAAAAAAGAGTCAAGGGACGCAAAATATGAAAACGGGACCCGACGCCCTGCGCACCTCTGAAAACTAGTCCGGGAGCGTAAAACATGAAAACGGGACCCGACTCCCTCGGTACCGACGAAATAGAATCTGGGCTCGCAAAACATGAAAACGGGACCAGACGCCCACGGGACCACCGAAAACGTGTCCGGGAGCGCAAAAATGAAAACGGGAGCTGGCGCCCTCGGTACCGCCGAAACGACTCCGGGAGCGCAAAGCATGAAAACAGGACAAGACGCCCTCGGTACCGCCGAAAACGTGTTCGGGCGCGCAAAAGATGAAAACGAGACCTGACACCCTCGGTACCGCCGAAAACGTGTCCGGGAGTACAAAACATGAAAACAGGAGTCGACGCCCTCGGTATAGCCGAATCGAGTCCGGGAGCGCAAAACATGAAAATTGGACCTGACGCCCTCGATACCGCCGAAAACAAGTTCGGGCGCGCAAAACATGAAAACGGGACCCGACGCCCTCGGTACCTCCAAAAGCTACTCCGGGAGCGCATAACTTGAAAAAGGGACATGATGCGCTCGGTACTGTCGAAAAAGAGTCCGGAAGCGCAAAACATGAAAACGGGACCCGACGCCCTCGGTATCGCCGGAAACGTGTCCGGGAGTGCAAAATATGAAAACGAGACTCGACGCCCTCGATATCGTCGAAAAAGAGTCCGAGGGAGCAAAACATGAAAACGGGACCTGACGCCCTCGGTTCCGCTGAAAATGATATCGGGAGCGAGGAATATGAAAACGGGACCCGACGCCCTCGGTTCCGCCGAAAACGTGTCCGGAAGCGCATAACATGAAAACGGGACCCGACGCCCTTAGTACCGCCGAAAATGAGTCCGGGAGCGCAAAACAAGAAAACGGGACCTGACGCCCTCGGTACCGCCGAAAACGTGTCAAGGAGCGCAAAACATGAAAACCGGACCCGACGCCCTCCGCACCGCTAAAAACGGGTTTAGGAGCGCAAAACATGAAATCGGGACTCGACGCCATCGATATCGTTTAAAAAGAGTCCTGGAGCGCAAAACATTAAAAGGGGACCTGACGCCCTCGGTCCTGTCGAAAACGAGTCAAGGAGCGCAAAACATTGTAACGGGACCTGTCGCCCTCGGTACCGCCGAAAATGAGTCAAGGGACGCAAAACATGAACACGGGACCCGACGCCCTTCACACCTCCGAAAACTAGTACGGGAGCGCAAAACATGAAAACGGTACCAGACGCCCTCAGTACCGCCGAAATAGAGTCCGAGCGCGCAAAACATGAAAACGGTTCCCGACGCCCTCGGTACCGCCGAAAATGAATTTGGGAGTGCAAAACTTGAAAACGGGACTTGATGCCCTCGGTACCGCCGAAAACGAGTTCGGGAGCGTAAAACATGAAAACGGGACCAGACGCCCTCGGTACCGCCGAAAACGAGTCCGGGAGCGCAAAACATGAAAAGGGGACCCGACGCCCACGGTACCGCCGAAAATGAGTTCGGGCACGTAAAACATGAAAACGGGACTCGACGCCCTCGGTACAGCCGAAATCGAGTTTGGCAGCGCAAAACATGAAAGCAGAACCTGACGCCCTCGGTACCGCCGAAAACGAGTCCGGGCGTGCAAAATATGAAAACGGGACACGACGCCCGTGGTACCGTCGAAAAAGAGTCCGGGAGCGTAAAATATGAAAACGGGACCCTACGCCCTCGATATCGCCGAAAATGAGACCGGGACGTAAAACATGAAGACGGGACCCGACGCCCTCGCTACCGCCGAAAATGAGTCCGGGATATAAAACATGAAAACGGGACCCGACGCCCTCGGTACCGCCGAAAATGAGTCCTGGAGCGCAAAACATGAAAACGGGACCCGACGCCCTCCGTACCGTCGAAAATGTGTCCGGAAGCGCAAAACATGAAAACGGGACCCGACGCCCTCGGTACCGCCGAAAACGAGTCCAGGAGCGCAAAACATGAAAACGGGACCTGACGCCCTCCGCACAACTGAAAACGTGTCCGAGAGCGCAAAAAATGAAAATGGGACAGGACGCCCTCGATACCGTCGAAAAAGTATCCGGGAGCGCAAAACATGAAAACGGGACCCGACATCCTCGGTACCGCCGGAAATCAGTCCGGGAGCGCAAAACATGAAAACGGTACAAGACACCCTCGGTACCATTGAAAAAGAGTCAAAGAGCTCACAACATGAAAACGGAACCCGGCGCCCTCGGTACCGCCGAAAATGAGTACGGGCGTGCAAAACATGAAAACGGGACCCAACGCCCTCGGTACCGCCGAAAAAGAGTCCGGGAGCGCAATACATGAAAACGGACCCGACGCCCTCCCTACCGCCGAAAACGAGTCCGTGCGCGCAAATCATGAAAACGGGAACCAACGCCCTCGGTACCGCCGAAAACGAGTTCGTGCGCGCAAAACATTGTAACGGGACCTGACGCCCTCGGTACCGCCGAAAATGAGTCAAGGGACGCAAAACATGAACACGGGACCCGACGCCCTACGCACCTCCGAAAACTAGTCCGGGAGCACAAAACATGAAAACGGTACCCGACGCCCTCGGTACCGCCGAAAATGAGTCCTGGAGCGCAAAACATGAAAACGGGACCCGACGCCCTCTGTACCGTCGAAAATGTGTCCGGCAGCGCAAAACATGAAAACGGGACCCAGACGCCCTCGGTATCGCCGAAATAGAGTCCGGGCGCGCAAAACATGAAAACGGCTCCAGACGCCCTCGGTACCGCCGAAAACGTGTCCGGGAGCGCAAAACATGAAAACGGGAGCCGACGCCCTCGGTACCGCCAAAAATGAGTCTGGGAGCGCCAAACATGAAAAAGGGACCCGACGCACTCGGTACCACCGAAAACGAGTCCTGCGGCGCAAAACATGAAAACGGGACTCGAAGCACATGGTACCACAGGAATCGAGTCCGGGAGCGCTAAACATGAAAACAGGAGCTGACACCCTCGCTACCGTCGAAAACGAGTCCGGGAGCGCTAAACATGAAAACAGGAGACGACACCCTCGGTACTGTCGAGAACGAGTTAGGGAGCGCAAAACATGAAAATGGGACACGAGGCCCTCTGTACCGCCGAATACGAGTATAGGGATGCAAAACATGAAAACGGTACCCGATGCCCTCGGTACCGCCGAAAAAGTGTCTGGGAGCGCAAAACATGAAAACAGGACCCGACTCCCTCGGTAGCACCGAAAATGAGTCCGGGCACGCAAAACATGAAAACGGGACCCGACGACCTCGATACCGCCGAAAATGAGTTCGGGAGCGCAAAAAAAGAAAACGGGACCCGACGCCCTCGGTACCGACGAAAACGTGTCCGAGAACGCAAAACATGAAAACGGGAGCCGACGCCCTCTGTACCGCCGAAATCGAGTCCTGGAGCGCAAAACATGAAAACAGGATCCAACGCCCTCGGTTCCGCCGAAAATGAGTCCGGGCGCGCAAAACATGAAAACAGGACCCGACGCCCTCGCTACCGCCGAAGACGATTCCAGGAGCGCAAAAAATGAAAACGGGACCAGACGCCCTCTGTACCGCCGAAAACGAGTTCGGGAGCGCAAAACATGAAAAGGTGACCAGACGCCCTCGGAACCGCCAAAAATGAGTCCGGGAGCACAAAACATTTAAACGGGTTACGAGGCCCTCGATACCGCTGAAAAATTAGTCTGAGAGCGCATAACATGAAAACATGAGCATATGCCCTCTGCACCGCCAAAAAAATGTTCGGGGAGCACAAAATAAAAATAGGACCGGACGCCCTCGATACCGTCGAAAGTAAGTCCGGGTGTGCAAAAAATGAAAACGGGACCCGACGCCCTCGGTATCACCGCAAATGAGTCCGGGCGCGCAAAACATGAAAACGGGACCCTACGCCCTCGGTAGCGCCAAAAACGAGTTCGGGAGCGCAAAACATGAAAACGGCACACGACGCCCTTGGTACCGCCGAAAACGTGTTCGTTCGCAAGAACATGAAAACAGGACCCATCGCCCTCGGTACCACGGGAAACGAGTCCGAGAGCACAAAACATGAAAACGGGACCCGACGCCCACGGTACCGCCGAAAATGATTCTAGGAACGCAAAACATGAAAACGGGACCCGAAGCCCTGGGAACCGCCAAAAACGAATTCGGGAGCGCAAAACATGGAAACAAGACCCGACGCTCTCCGCACCGCCGAAAATGTGTCCGCTAGCGCAAAACATGAAAACAGGACAGGACCCGACGCCCTCCGCACCGCCCAAAACGTGTCCGGGAGCGGAACTCATGAAAATGCGATTCGACGCCGTCGGTACCACCGAAAATGAGATCGGGAGCGCAAAACATGAGAACGGGACACGACGACCTCGGTACCATCGAAAACGGTACCCTCAATACAGCCGAAAACGAGTCCGGAGCGCAAAACATGAAAACAAGTCCCGATGCCCACGGTATCGCGGGAAATGACTCCGGGAGCTCAAAACAACAAATCAGGATCCGACGCCCTCATTATCGACGAAAACGAGTCCGGAAGCGCGAAACATGAAAACGGGAGCCGACGCCCTCGTTACCTCCGGAAACTAGTCCGGGAGCGTAAAACATGAAAACGGGAGCCGACGCCCTCGGTACCGCCGAAAATGAGTACGGGAGCGCAAAATATGAAGACGGAACCCGAAGCCCTCGGAACCACGGGAAAAGATTCCGGGAGCGCACAACCTGAAAATGGGAGCCGACCCCCGCGGTACCGCAGAAATCGAGTCCGGGCGCGAAAAACATGAAAATGGGACACAACGCCCTCGGTACTGCCGAAAAAGAGTGGGAGCGCAAAACATGAAAACGGGAACCGACGCACTTGGCACCGCCGAAAACGTGTCCGGTAGCGCAAAACATGAAAATGGGAGCCGACGCCCACGGTACCGCCGAAAATGAGTCCGAGAGCGCAAAACATGAAAACAAGAGGCTACGCCCTCTGCACCATCGAAAATGAGTCCGGGGGCGCAATACATGAAAACGGGACCCGACGCCATCGTATAACCGAAAACGAGTTCGGGCACACAAAATATTTTCACGGGACCCGACGCCCTCGGTAACGCCGAAAACGAGTCCAGGAGCGCAAAACATGAAAAAGAGACCTGACGCCCTCGGTACCGCCGAAAATGTGTTTGGGAACACAAAACATGAAAACGGGACCCGACGGCCTCCATAATGCCGAAAACGTGTCCGGGAGCGCAAAACATGAAAACGAGACCTAACACCCTCGGTACCGCCCAAAACGTGTCCGGGCATGCAAAACATGAAAACGGGAGCTGACACCATCGTTACCGTCGAAAACGAGGTATGGAGCGCAAAACATGAAAATGGGACCCAACGCCCTTGATACCGCCGAAAACGAGTCTTGGAGCGTAAAACATGAAAACGGGTCCCGACGCCCTTCGCACCGTCGAAAATGAGTCCCGGAGCGCAAAACATGAAAACGGGACCCGATGTCCTCGGTACCGTCGAAAACAAGTCCGGGAGGGCAAGACATGAAAACGGACCCGGCGCCGTCGCTACCGCCAGAAACGAGTCCGAGCATGCAAAACATAAAAATGGGACCCGACACCCTCGGTACTACGGGAAATGAGACCGGGAGCGCAAAACATGAAAACGGGAACCGACGCCCTCGGTAGCGCCGAAAATGAGTCCGGGAGCGCAAAATATGAAAGCGGGACCCGACGCCCTCAGTACCGCCGAAAACGAGTACGGGCAAGCAAAACATGAAACGGGTCCCGACGCCCTTGGAACCGCTGAAAATGAGTCCTGAAGCACAAAACATTAAAACGGGACCCGACGTCCTCGGAACCGACGAAAAAGAGTACGAGAGCGCAAAACATGAAAACGGGTCCAGACGCCCTCGATATAGCGAAAAATGACTACGGGAGCTCAAATCAGGGTATGACGCCCTCATTATCGTCGAAAACGAATCCGGGAGCGCGAAACAAGAAAACGGGACCCGACGCCCCCGAAAATGAGGCCGGGAGCGTAAAACATGAAAACGGGAGTTGACGCCCTTAGTACCACTGAAAACGAGTCCGGGAGCGCAAAACATGAAAAAGGGACCCGCCACTCCCGGAGCCGCCAAAATGAGTCTAGGAGCGCAAAACATGAAAACGGAACCCAACGGTCTCGATACCGTCGAAAACGGGACATGTCGCCCTCAATAACTTCGAAAACGTGTCCGGGAGCGCAAAACATAAAAACAGGTCCCGACATCCTCGGAACCACCGAAAACGAGACCGGGAGCGCAAAATATAAAAACGGGGGCCGACGCCCTCGGTATCGCCGAAAAAGAGTCCAAGCGCGCAAAACATGAAAAAGGGACACGTCGCACCCGATACTGTCGAAAATGAGCTTGGGCACGCAAAACATGAAAACGGGACCCGACACCCTCGGTACCGCCGAAAACGAGTGCGGGAGCGCAAAATATGAAAACGGGACACGTCGCACTCGGAACCGCCGAAAATGAAAGTGAGAGCCGAGAAACGAGAAAACAGGATCCGACGCCCTCGGAACCACGAGAAACGATTCCGGGAGCGCAAAACATGAAAGTGAGAGCCGACGCCCTCGGTACCGCCGAAAATGAGTCTGGGAGCGCAAAACATGAAAACGAGACTCAACGCCCTCTGCATCGCCGAAAACGTGTCAGGGAGCACAAAACATGAAAATGGGACCCGACGTTGTCGGTACCGCCGAAAATGAGTCCGGGAGCACAAAACATGAGAACGGGATCCGACGACCTCGGTACCGTTGAAAACGGGACACGTCGCCCTCAATCCCGCCGAAAATGAGTCCAGGAGTGTAAAATGTGAAAACGAGTCCCGACGCCCATGGTATCGCAGGAAACGACTCCGGGAGCTCAAAACATCAAATCAGGATCTGACGCCCTCTTTACCGACGAAAATGAGTCCGGGAGGGTAAAACATGAAAACGGGAGCCGACGCCCTCGTTACCGTCGAAAATGAGTTCGGGAGCGCGAAACAAGAAAACGGGACCTGACGCCCTCGATAACGTCGAAAATGAGGACGGAAGCGTAAAACATGAAAATGGGAAACATGAAAATGGGAACCGACGCCCTCGGTACCGCCGAAAACGAGTCCGGGAGCGCAAAACATAAAAAAGGGACCCGCCACTCCTAGTGCCGCCAAAACGAGTCCAAGAGCACAAAACATGTAAATGGGACCCGACGGCCTCGGTACCATCGAAAACAGTACACGTTGCTCTCAATACCGACGAAAACGAGTCCAGGAGCGCGAAATATGAAAACGAGTCCCGACGACCTCGGTATCGCGGGAAACGACCCCGGGAGCTGAAAACATGAAATCAAGAGCCGACGCCCTCGTTACCGCCGAAAACGAATCCGGGAGCGCAAAACATGAAAATGTGACCACACGCCCTCGGTATAGCCGAAAATGAGTCCGGGAGCGCAAAACTTGAAAATGAGAGCCGACGATCTTGATACCGTCAAAAACGGGACCCGTCACCCTCAATAACTTCGAAAACGAGTCCGAGAGCGCAAAACATAAAAACAGGTCCCGACGCCCTCGGAATCGCAGGAAACGACTCCGGGTGCTCAAAACATGAAATCAGGAGTCGACGCCCTCGTTATCGCCGAAAGCGTGTACGGGCGCGCAAAACATGAAAATGAGACCCGACACCCTCGGTACCACCGAAAACGAGTCCGAGAGCGCAAAATATCAAAACGGGAGCCGACGCCCCCGGTACCGTCGAAAAAGATTCTAGTCGCGCAAAACATGAAAAAGGGACACGTCGCACCCGATATCGTCGAAAACGAGTCCGGGCGCGCAAAACAGGAAAACGGGACCCGACACCCTCGGTACCGCCGAAAACAAGTGCCGGAGCGCAAAACATGAAAACGGGACACGTCGCACTCGCTACCGCCGAAAACGAATCCGGGAGCTCAAAACATGAAAACAGGATACGACGCCCTCGGAACCACGGGAAACGAGTCCGAGAGCGCAAAACATGAAAACGAGAGCCGACGCCCTCGCTACCGCCGAAAATGAGTCTGGGAGCGCAAAACATGAAAACGGGACCCGACGCCCTCCGCACCGCCGAAAAAGTGTCCGGGCGCGCAAAACATGAAAATGGGATCCGACACTGTCGGTACCGCCGAAAATGAATTCGGGAGCTCAAAACATGAAAACAGGATCTGATGCCCTCGGAACCACGGGAAACGAGTCCGAGAGCGCAAAACATGGAAATGAGATCCGACGCCCTCGCTACCGCCGAAAATGAGTCTGGGAGCGCAAAACATGAAAACGGGACCCGACCCCCTCCGCACCGCCGAAAACGTGTCCGGGAGCACAAAACATGAAAATGGGACCCGACACTGTCGGTACCGCCGAAAACGAGTCCGGGAGCGCAAAACATGAGAACAGGACCCGACGACCTCGGTACCGTCGAAAACGGGACACGTCGCCCATTATCCCGCCGAAAATGAGTCCCGACGCCCACGGTATCGCGGGAAACGACTCCGGGAGCTCAAAACAACAAATCAGGATCCGACGCCCTCATTATCGATGAAAACGAGTCCGGAAGCGCGAAACATGAAAACGGGAGCCGACGCCCTCGTTACCTCCGAAAACTAGTCCGGGAGCGTAAAACATGAAAACGGGAGCCGACGCCCCCGGTACCGCCGAAAACGAGTCTGGGAGCACAAAATGTGAAAACGGGACCAGACGTCCTCTATACAGCCGAAAACGAGTACTGGCGCGCAAAACATGAAAACGGGACCCGACGCCCTCGAACCGATGAAAACGAGTCCGGGAGCGCAAAACATGAAAACAAGAGCCGACGCTCACGCTACCGCCGAAAACAAGTCCAGGAACGCAAAACATGAAAACGGTTCCCGACGCCCTCGGTATCGCGAAAAACGACTCCGGGAGCTCAAAACATCAAATCAAGATCTGATGCCCTCATTACCATCCAAAACGAGTCCGGGAGCGCGAAACATGAAAATAGGACCCGGCGCCCTCGATAACGCTGAAAACGAGGCCGGGAGCGTAAAAATTAAAATGGGATCCGACGCCCCCGGTACCGCCGAAAATGAGTCCGGGAGCGCAAAACATGAAAAAGGGACCCGTCACTGCTAGTACCTCCAAAATGAGTCCAAGAGCGCAAAACATGAAAACGTGACCCGACGGCCTCGATACCATCAAAAACGGGACACGTTGCCTCCTCAATACCGCCGAAAATAAGTCCAGGAGCGCAAAACATGAAAACGGGTCCCGACGCCCTCGGTATCGCGGGAAACGACTCCGGGAGCAGAAAACATGAAATCAGGAGCCAACACCCTCGTTACCGCCGAAAACGAGTCCGGGAGCGCAAAACATGAAAATGGGACCACACGCCCTCGGTACAACCGAAAATGAGTACTGACATGCAAAACATGAAAACGAGACCCGACGCCCACGGAACCGACGAAAATGAGTCCGGGACCGCAAAACTTCAAAATGAGAGCTGACACCCACGGTACTACCGAAAACGAGTCCGAGAACGCAAAACATGAAAACGGGTCCCGACACCCTCGGTATCGCGGAAAACGACTCCGGGAGCTCAGAACATCAAATCAGGATCTGACGCCCTCATTACCATCGAAAATGAGTTCGGGAGCACGAAACATGAAAACGGGACCCGACGCCCTCGATACCGCTGAAAATGAGGCCGGGAGCGTAAACGACAGCCGACGCCCTCAGTACCGTCGAAAACGAGTCCGGGAGCGCAAAACATGAAAAAGGCACCTGCCACTCCCGGTGCCGCCAAAATGTGTCCGGGAGCACAAAACATTAAAACGGGACCCGACGTCCTCGGTACCGTCGAAAACGGGACCCGTCGCCCTCAATACTGTCGAAAATGAGTTTGGGAGCGCAAAACATGAAAACGGGTCTCGACCCCTTCGGTATCGCGGGAAACGACTCCGGGAGCTCAAAACATGAAATCAGGAGTCGACGCCCTCGTTATCGCCGAAAACATGTCCAGGAGCGCTGTTTACCCCTGAAAATTCGGGGAATTAAAAAAATAACTTGGGACAAAAGATTCAAAAATTCAAGGAGAAATTTTAAAAGCCCGAAGAGGCTTAATTCAAGTCTAGAAGCACCAAGAAAAAAGAAGAATTCATAGAAATGCTCAAAAATCAAAATTCTTAAGAAAAGAATTAAATGTCGAAACTCTATAAATTCAAATCGAAGAGGTGAAAATGAACAAATTTTATGTTGAAAATTTTCTTATTTGAAATCATTTTAATGCACTTTTGAGGTTGTTTAGCAAAGAAGTTTCAAATAAAATTTAGAAAAATCTGAAAATATATTTTTATTTTTAGAAAATAGTTTAACTTTCGGATTTAAACTCTTTTAGTTATTGATTTCTTTTAATGGCAAGGACTCACGACTTTGTACTAGCCGGCACAAGCTTTACAACTCTTCAAAATGAAGGGCTTACGACTTTGTACTAGTCGGCACAAGATTTAGACAAGCTTTATTAATTATAAAGATTATTTTATATTTTAGGTGAAGGCAAGGGCTCACGACTGAACTCAGCTGGCACAAGAGTTTATAGAATTATTTTTATTTTATTATGAACCAGATTATTATAATCTATTAACTGAATATTCATAAATGCATATAAAATCGTACGAAACTCCAAAATTTATGAAAATTTAGAGATGCATTATAACTATATCTAGATGCTCACAAAATTTTAATTAAATCGGAGTAGCAGAGGTATGAAATGTTGTACCAGTATTTGCTATTTTTTCGATTTAAAAAGGCAATATTTTTTTACAGAAAAATCAAAAAAATATAAAATCAGTTTTTATGGATTCATGGATTCATATGACTTATTTCTACAAGATCTGAAAGTTTTATAAGATTTGGAGCAGATCTCATCCCATTTTTTTTATTGCATTTTCAATCATTTTAGGACTGATTTTACATTTATAAGGGATTCATTGATTTTAATTGGTTTAAATGGATCATTTAGCTTCAATCGAACATTCAATGATGTTTGTATGCAAATTTGAGCCAAAAGAAAAGAAAGAAAATGAAAAAGATCGAATTGCAACATAAGAACATCAAGAAAAAAAAAGAAAAATCGATATTGCACATGAAAATTTTCATCTTTATTGCACGAATCAAAATTACAAGCTCCAATACACTCTGGATATCTATATTTACAGGATATATGCCTACCTAGATCTAATTTATAGCTTGAGTAGAAGAGGAATTGATTGAATCTTGTATCTTTGGGCTTGATTTTGATCTACACTCAAAGATTAGATCTTATTTTGTATCTAATTTGAGCTTCAATTGGTTTTGGCAGCGTTTTGGATTAGCATTCAGCTTGGGATGGATTGTGTCTCTTATGTTTGAAGGAGGAGAGGGGTTTTAATAATCCTAGGGGGTGGTAGATGGGTGTATGAGATCGATTTGACTTTTCTTTGACCAATGTATGCACCGACTCCCTTCATTCATCTTCTCATACTCTTCTGAACGTTTTGTGGTGTATTAGACCAGTTCTAAGTATTTTAAATGTGCTCTAACAGTTGAGAGCACAAGTGGGGCACAAGTGGAGTTTGTTATGTTTGCTGAAAATTTATAAATTTGTCATCCATAACCACCACTTGGTCACCAGATGATTCTAGGGACTTCTAGAATGTTGTAGAGCTTCAAACACGTTCTTGCCACTCCCTTCCTGCATTTTAGACCTTACCAGATCCCAATTATGCACGATCCTCTTTAATGACACCTATCACTTCTAGAGTATAGATTCTTTTGATCTGAGACCCATTTTTGCCTTCAAACCCGATTCCAAGCCTCATCGTCGTTCTCCTTCATTTCTTTATCATTTTTTATGTTTCAAAGCTTGAGTAGCATCTAATTGAACCCAGGAATTGATCTATAATTTTTATTCAATCAGTAGAATGCTCTAGTATAGAGTTTGACCAACTCGGTTTTTGACCCGATTTGCGAGTTCGTAGTCTCACCAATTTAAAACTTATGAAATTCAACCAAGCCCTCAAACAATCTCTTGTGACCATGGAGAAGGTGTTTGAAGTATCAATTTGATCAATCATGGTTCAGATTGCTCGATTTCATTTTTGGATCGGAAACTTCCCCTTCAGTTTTCTCCCAAACCGCTCAACCTTCTTTATCTCATTGTGTTCTCCTCCCCGTGCTCTTTCCAACGGTATATAATATGTAGGTTTTCGTCGCACGGAGCACCATCAGCATTTTCGAATTTTAGACAGTAGAGAGGCACGGTACTGTAGCAATGGGAATTTTCGAATTTGGTCCCTCTCCATTTGCTGATTTTCTTATTTCTCTTTTATTTTTAAATTGTTTCTCAAAGATCACTTTGTCCAAATTGTACCAAAATTTGCTCAAATATTTCTTGAAATATAAAAAAATTTATGATAATTTTTATTTACCATTTTACCCCTTGATCAAGCATCAATTAATTCTTAACACTTAATCAATTATTTTTTATTATATTAAACGATAATTTGGAATTTCTTTAATTTCCGTAACTCCAAAAATATCAAGTAATATATGAAAATTCTCAGAATTTTATGGAGAATTTGCCAGAAACAATCTCACATAGTTGTTTGTAACATTCTACATTGTTGAAAACGGCATAAAAGCGAATTTGAAGTCAACAGGCGATAACGCTGGGAGAGTTCTGCTGCTTCAGGGGTTAAGTATCCCCCAACTAGATCGGATACCCTCGGAGGTAGAGTCAGGTGAAAGCAGAATATCGAGATTCAGTCTTCAATGTTTTAGATGCTGGAAAAGAGGAAAGCAATATTTCTTTGACTCGCAGAAAGTGGAGAAAAAGCTGAGTGAAATGCAGAGGGAAATTGAAGAAAGCAGCGATATATTGTGAATAGTGAGACTCCATGCTTTTGTTTGAAACAAGGACAATATTCAATTTTGAAACTTGAGAATCGAGCTCCCGTTTTGAAAAGGAATTTTTCGGCAATGTTTTGGCTCGCTAAATATTTTAAAAATACCCAAAATACCCTCAGCTCAGCTGTCCAGTTCAGTCCTTTATCAGAAAAGAATTAAAAAACTGTACCGATCCGTGAATGTGACATATATATTATTTTATATTCATAAAATACATATCAATAGGAGCTTGTACATAAATTTTCATGCAAAAATACACTGTAAATATCTTTCAAATAAACAAAACAATCCTGACAGCCCCTGATTTTCAGAACCGTCCTCTGCTGGTATTTTGTTCAAAACAATACATTCAAATGCTCAAAATGAAAAGTATCCAACCTAAAAGTTGTTCGCAACATCTCATTTCATATTTCTGTCAAATAAAATTAGTATGTTATTAACTCGCTTCACTTTAAAAAATCAAAAAAATAGAAATATCTACTGAAGTCTTCGTAAGTTTTCAGATTTGTTCGTTGCTGATATTCCTCCCGAAATAATATTTTAAAGGATTCAAATTAAAAAATATTCAAAATAAAAGTTATTCATAACATTGTCAATGATATTTTTATCAAATAAAATAAGTATGTTACTAATATATTTTCTCAAAAATCGAAAACAATCCCTGACTGATCGTATTTTCATTGCTTTTGAAAATAAATAAAAAAATTAAAATGCATTCATTGAAAATAAAAATAAAATAATAAATAATAGAAATAAAATAAAATAAAACAAATAAAAAAATACAATACTTATATATTAAATAAAATTCTAAATTAAATAATTTTAAATAAAAATAAAAATTAAATAAAAATAATAATAATAAATAAATAAATATTGAAAGAAAATAAAAAATAATAAATATAACTCTTATTCAAAATTAAATAAATTTCAAATAAAAAATGAATGAAATAAATAAATACACAAATAAATGACTATACCTTTCTAATCAAATAAAAAAATTTAATTTTAAAATTAAACCGACCTTCAACTAAAATAAAAATAAAAGAAATAAAATTAAATCTTTGAAATTAAATAAATTTAAATACAAATAAAAAAATACAAATAAAAGAAGTAATAATAAGAAAGAAAATGACTTGATCTTTCTTATCAAATAAAAAAAAATCAATTTCAAAATTAAAACAAATTTCACCTAAGATCAAAATCAAAATAAAATAAAATAAAAAGAAAGTAACTCTCAATCTTCAAGATTAAATAAATTCAAATATCAATAAATAAAAGAAAGAACAATTAAAATTAACAAAAAAATAAAATATTGTATTTTTTATCAAATAGAAGAAAAAAAAATTAAATTTTACAATTAAATCAATCTTAACTAAAAAAATCAAAATAAATAAATAAATAAATAATAACACTCAATATTCAAACCTAAAAAATTCAAATAAAAAAGAAATTCAAATATCAAATAAATAAAACACAAGTAAAAAAAAGAGAAATAATAAAAAAAATAAATGAATACATCATTCTATCAAATAAAATAAAAATCAATTTAAAATAAATCAAACTCAATTCGAAACAAAAAAAAAATAATTCTTGATCTTAATATTTGAGTTGGTAAGGAGCCTTAACTCAATATCTCGTCTCTTGAAAATTATTCAAGTCTCTATATGGATCATCGAGACTTTGAATTTCTAGATTTATGAATTGGCACAACGCTTCAGATTCATAGTCTAGAAGATTGGTAAAAACCAAGAAAGGGGCCAAATCCTGTCTTTTTGATTTCACCGAATCTTGATGTTGAGCGGGCAGAGCGCTTGCGTTCACATCTTGTATCTCGGAAGATTCACCTTGATCTTGATATTTGAGTTGGTAAGGTGTCTTAACTCAATATCTCGTATCTCTACAAGGATCATAGAGATATCTGAATGCCTACTAAGTCTATGAGCTGGCATAACGTTTCATATTCATGATCTAGAAGATCAGTTAAAGACGATCAAAATCTTCTCTGTCTTTCTGATAACCAGTCCTTGATGTTGAGCTGGCATAGCGCTTCAAGCTTCACATCTTGCGTCCTGATATTCACATGGTCTGAGCTGTCATTAATCGAGGCTCATGGTCTGAGTTGTCATTAATCGAGACTCATGGTCTGAACTGCCATTAATTGAGGTTCACAAGGTGTAGACTACCTTAAAAAGTTCATATCTTCTCTGCTCTTTCTCACATCGACCACTTAAAATTGCTTAACTATTCTGTTTATTTTTTCTTTCTTAATTAGAGGTTCCTCGGGTTCAAAGCGCAGGGTAATTAACAATGGGGGCTTGTGCCCATTGGAATCTTAAAGACCCCACAATCTCTAAAAACTTTAAAATGTGCATTCTAAATTCATATAAATATACACCAATGCACACTTAGAGAGATCTCCGTGTAATTCTTCCGCAGTCCATCGCCCAGTTCCTTTTTCAGGGCGGTGATGGGCGCGAAAAAGGGTCGCACAAGGGCAAAACATGAAAACGGGATCAGACGCCCTCGATACTGTCGAAAATGAGTTTGGGAGCGTAAAACATGAAAATGGGGGCCGACGCCCTCGGTACCGCCGAAATTGAGTCCGGGACTGCAAAACATGGAAACGGTACCCGACGCCCTCGGTACCACTGAAAACGAGTACGAGCACACAAAACATTAAAACGAGACCCGACGTCCTCGGAACCGCCGAAAACGAGTTCAGGAGCGCAAAACATGAAAATGAGATCTGACGCCCTCCGCACCGCCGAAAACGAGTCCGGGAGCGCAAAACATGAAAACAGGACCCGACGCCCTCGGTATCGCCGAAAATGAGTGCGGGAGCGCAAAACATGAAATCGGGACACGTCGCACCCGATACCGCCGAAAATTAATCCGGGAGCACAAAATATGAAAACGGGACCCGACGACCTCGGTACCGTCGAAAACGGGACCTGTCACCCTCAATACCGGTGAAAACGAGTCCGGTAGCGCAAAAGATGAAAATGAGTCCCGACGCCCACGATATCGCGGGAAACGACTCCGGGAGCTCAAAACATCAAATCAGGAGCCGACACCCTCATTACCGTCGAAAACGATTCCGGGAGCGCAAAACATGAAAACGGGATCCGACGCCCTCGATATCGCGGAAAAAGACTCCGGGAGCTCAAAACATCAAATCAGGATCTGACGCCCTCATTACCGTCGAAAACGAGTCCGGGAGCGCGAAACATGAAAACGGGACTCGACGCCCTCGATACCGCCGAAAACGAGGCCAGGAGCGTAAAACATGAAAACGGGAGCCGACGCCCTCGGTACCGCCGAAAATGAGTTCGGGAGCTTAAAACATGAAAAAGGGACCCGCCACTCCCGGTGCCGCCAAAACGAGTCTGGAAGCGCAAAACATGAAGACAGGACCCGAAGTCCTCGGTACCATCGAAAACGGGCCCCGTCGCCCTCAATACCACCGAAAATGGGTTCAGGAGCATAAAACATGAAAACGGGTCATGACGCCCTCAGTATCGCGGGAAACGACTCCGGGAGCTCAAAACATGAAATCAGTAGTCGACGCCCCTCGTTATCGTCAAAAATGAGTCCGGGAGCGCAAAATAATAAAATGGGACCCGACGCCCTCAGTACCGCCGAAAACGAGTGCGGGAGCGCAAAACATGAAAACGGGACACGTCACACCTAGTACCGCCGAAAACAAATTTGGGAGCACAAAACATGAAAACGGGACCCGACGACCTAGGTACGACTGGAAATGAGTCCGAGAGCGCAAAACATGAAAACGGGACTAGACGATCTCAGTACCGTCGAAAACGGGACCAATCGCCCTTAATATTATCGAAAAGGAGTACGGGGGCGCAAAACTTGAAAACGAGTCCTGACACCCTCGGTATCGCGGGAAACGACTCCGAGAGCCGACGCCCTCGTTACTGCCGAAAACGAGTCCGGGAGCGCGAAACATGAAAACAGGACCCGACGCCCTCGGTACTATAGAAAATGAGTACGGGTGCGCAAAATATGAAAACGGGACCCGACTCCCTCGGAACCGCCGAAAACGAGTCCGGGAGCGCAAAACATGAAAACGGGATCCGACGCCCTCCGCACCGCCGAAAACGAGTCCGGGAGCGCAAAACATGAAAACGGGACCCGACGCCCTCCGCACCGCCGAAAATGAGTACGGGCATGCAAAACATGAAAATGGGACCCGACGCCCTCGGTACAGCCGAAAATGAGTACGGGCGCGCAAAACATGAAAATGGGACCAGTCGCCCTTAGTACTGCCGAAAAGGAGTTCGGGAGCGTAGAACTTGAAAACGGGTCCCGACGCCCTCGGTATCGCGGGAAACGACTCCGAGAGCCGACGCGCTCGTTCCTGCCGAAAACGAGTCCGGGAGCGCAAAACATGAAAACGGGACCCGACCCCCTCGGTACCATAGAAAACGAGCACGGGCGCGCAAAATTTGAAAATGGGACCCGACTCCCTCGGAATCGCCGAAAACGAGTCCGGGAGCGCAAAACATGAAAATTGGACCCGACGCCCTCTGCACCGCCGAAAATGAGTCTGGGAGCACAAAACATGAAAACGGGACCCGACGCCCACGAAAACACTGAAAATAAGTCCGGGAGCGCAAAACATTAAAATAGGAGGCTATGCCCTCCGCACTGCCAAAAATTTGTCCGGGAGCGCAAAACAAGAAAACTGGACCGGACGACCTCGGTACAGCCGAAAATGAGTACGGACACGCAAAACATGAAAACGAGACCCGACGCCCTCGGTACAATCGAAAATGAGTACGGGCACGTAAATCATGAAAACGGGACGAGTCGCCCTTAGTACTGCCGAAAAGGAGTTCGGGAGCGCAATACTTGAAAATGGGTCCCGACGCCCTCAGTATCGCGAGAAACAACTCAAGGAGCCGACGTCCTCGTTACCGCCGAAAAGGAGTCCGGGAGCGCAAAACATGAAAACGGGACACGACGCCCTCGGTTCCAGCGAAAACGAGTCTGGGCGCGCAAGACATGAAAACGGGACTCGACGCACTCGAAATCGCTGAAAACAAGTCTGGAATTGTAAAACATGATAAACGGGACCTGACGCCCTTCGCACCGTCGAAAATGTGTCCGATAGCGCAAAACATGAAAACGGGAGCCGACGCCCACGAAACTGCCGAAAATGAGTCCGGGAGCGCAAAACATGAAAACAGGAGGCTATGCCCTCCGCACCGCCAAAAACTTGCCCGGGAGCGCAAATTAAGAAAACGGTGTTGGACGACCTCGGTACAGCCGAAAATGAGTACGGGCACGCAAAACATGAAAACGGGACCCAACGCCCTAGGTACCGCTGAAAACGAGTCCGGGAGCGTAAATCATGAAAACGAGATCTGACGCCCTTGGAACCACGGGAAACGAGTCCGAGAGCACAAAATATGAAAACGAGACCAGACGACCTCGGTACCGTCAAAAACGGGAACAGTCGCCCTTAATACTGCCGAAAAGGAGTACGGGAGCGCAAAACTTGAAAATGGGTCCCGACGCCCTCGGTATAGCAGGAAACGACTCCGGGAGCGCAAAACATTAAAACGGGACCTGACGCCCTCCGCACCGCCGAAAACAAGTCCGTGAGCGCAAAACATGAAAACGGGACTCGACACCCTCGGTATCATCGAAAATGAGTGCGAGAGCGCAATACATGAAAACGGGACACGTCGCACCCTGTACCTCTGAAAACGAATCGGGGAGCACAAAACATTAAAACAGGACCCGACGACGTCGGTACTGTTGAAAACGGGACCTGTTGCCCTCAATACCGCCAAAAATGATTCCGGGACTGCAAAACATGAAAACGGGACACGACGCCTTCGAAACCGTCGAAAACGAGTATTGGCGCGCAAAATAAGAAAACGGGACACGATGCCCTCAGAACAGCCGAAAACGATTCCGATAGTGAAAAACATGAAAAACGGGACCCGACGTCCTCCGCACTGCCAAAAGCGTGTCCGGTAGAGCAAAACATGAAAAACGGGATCAGACGCCCTCGCTACCGCCGAAAATGAGTAGGGGCGCGCAAAACATGAAAATGAGACCCGACGCCCTCGATACCGTCGAAAATGAGTCCGGGAGCGCAAAATATGAAAATGGGAACCGACGCCCTCGGAACCACGAGAAATGAGTCCAGGAGAGAAAAATATGAAAACGGGAGCCGACGCCCTCAGTACCGCCGAAAACGAGTCCGGGAGCGCAAAACATGAAAACGCGACCCGACGCCCTCGGTATCGCCGAAAAAGAGTCCGGGGGCGCAAAACATGAAAACAGGACACGTCGCACCCAATACCGTCGAAAACGAATCCGGCACGCAAAACACGAAAACGGGACCCGACGCCCTTGGTACCGCCAAAAATGAGTCTGGTTGCTCAAAAACCTTAAAACGGGATCTGACGCACTCGGAACCACGGGAAATGAGTCCGGGAACGCAGAACATTAAAATGAGAGCCGACGCCCTCGGTACCGCCAAAATCATGTTCGGGAGCGCAAAACATGAGAACAGGACCCGACGATCTCGGAACCGTCGAAAACGGGACATGTCGCCCTCAATCCCGCCGAAAATGAGTCCGGGAGTGCAAAACATGAAAACGAGTCCCGACGCCTACGGTATCGCGGGAAACGACTCTGATTGCTCAAAACATCAAATCTAGAGTCGACGCCCTCATTACCGTCGAAAATGAGTCCGGGAGCGCAAAACATGAAAACAGGAGTTGACGCCCTCGCTACCGCCGAAAACGAGTCCGGGAGCGTAAAACATGAAAACAGGAGTTGACGCCCTCGCTACCGCCGAAAACGAGTCCGGGAGCGCAAAATATGAAATGAGGAGCCAACGCCCTCGTTACCGCCGAAAATGAGTACGGGAGCGCAAAATATGAAAACGGGACACGACGCCCTAGATATCGCCGAAAACGAGTTCGGGAGCGTAAAACATGAAAACTGGAGCTGACGCTCACAAAACCACAAAACCACCGAAAATGATTCCGGGAGCGGAAAACATGAAAACAGGAGGCTATGCCCTCCGCACCGCCAAAAAGGACCGGATGCTCGCGGTACCGCCGAAAATGAGTACGAGCGCGCAAAATATGAAAACGGGACCTGACGCCCTCGGTACCGCCGAAAACGAGTCCGGGAATGCAAAACATGAAAACGGGATCCGACGCCCTCAGAACCACGGGAAACGAGTTAAGGAGCGCAAAACATGAATACGATAGCCGACGCCCTCGGTACCGCCGAAAACGAGTCCGGGAGCGCAAAACATGAAAATGGGACCCGACGCCATTGGTACCACCGAAAACGAGTCTAGGAGCGCAAAATATGAGAACGGGATCCGACAACCTCGGTACCGTCGAAAACGAGACACGTCGCCCTGAGGAGTCTAGGTCTCCGAGAACTTTTTGAAAAGGGAAATACGGGTGCGCTTGAGAGTACGGTCTCCACTTCCTTGAGGTCGTGACTACCGCATACGCTGCCTTATCGATAGCTGTGTATCTCGTCTCAGCGCAAGATTTTCGATACAAAGCCGACTTTCTTTCTTTCAATACCACTGAAAATGAGTCCGGGAGCGCAAAACATGAAAAGGAGTCCCGACGCCCACGGTATCGCGAGAAATGACTCCGGGAGCTCAAAACATCAAATCAGGAGCCGACGCCCTCATTATCGTCGAAAACGAGTACGGGAGCGCGAAATATGAAAACAGGACCCGACGCCCTCGTTACTGCCGAAAACGAGTCCGGGAGCGTAAAACATGAAAACGAGAGTCGACGCCCTCGCTACCGCCGAAAACGAGTCCAGGAGAGCAAAACATGAAAACGGGACCAGACGCCCTCTTTACTGCCGAAAACGAGTACGGGAGCACAAAATATGAAAACGGGAGCCGACGCCCACGGCATCACCGAAAACGAGTCCGGAAACGCAAAACATGAAAACGGGTCCCGATGCCCTCGGTACCACCGAAAACGAGTGGAGGAGGGCAAAACATGAAAACAGAACATGTCACACCCGGTACCGCTGAAAATGAATCCGGGAGCATAAAACATGAAAACGAGAACCGACGATGTTTTAGTTGGGCAATTTTGTATAGGCGTAATTAGGATTAATTATATCAATTTGCTTGAAATTATGTGTACTTATGCATCGTACTTATGTCTCGTGTAAAATTAGTGTCGTAGAATTTACATATCGAAGTGTTACTTGGCTAATTGTGCGACCCTTTTTCGCGCGCTTCGCACCGCCTCTAGGCGATGGGATGCAGAAGAAGGACACGGAGATCCCTCCCAAGCGTGCATCTGTTTAATGTCGGTTGATTCTACCGTTTAGACCAATTTGAATGCACATTTAGGGGGTTTTTAGTGATTGTGAGTTCTTGTAGATTCCGATGGGCGCAAGCCCCCACCGTTAATTACCCTGGGCTATTAACCTCGAGGCACCTCTGGATCTGGATCTTTGAAAGAGAGAAGCAAATAACATAATTAAATGATGGTCAAGTGGTCGTGTGCCCTTATGATCGGGAATTATTAGAGCACCCAAGATTTACCAAAAGGTTCATCCAGTGAAAGACGAACCTACTACAGATCGGTTCAGTCTTTACCGCCTCGAGAGATAACCTTACTACAGGTCAGATTAATCTCTTCAGAGGGGTTCGAGGTGAGTCTACTACAGAACGACTCAACCTCAGTTGATCTAGAAGATAAACCTACTACAGAACGGTTCAATCTTAACTAGTCAACAACCAATCACACAAAATACAACTCGAAGCACTAAGCCGGTTGATCTTGAGGTTGGTGAATCAGGAGAAGGGTGGATTTGACCCACGTGTTTCTTCTCACTGATCTTCTAGATCATAAATTCCAAACACTAAGCCGATTCATAAACCTAGGAACACAACTGCACACAAAGTCAAACCTGAAGCACTAAGCCAGCTTGATATTGAGGCGTGTGTCAGTGAAGGAACCTACTATAGAATGGTTCACATTCACTATTTTTGTGGATGAATCTACTACAGAACGATTCAATCTCACAATCTCGGGAGATGAACCAGAAGACAAACTTATCGACGGATGAGTTCAGTCTTACTAGCTCAACTAGTCATGAATTACTTGTTCATGACACCGAGTCATTAAGATGTCACTTCTTTCGGACATCGTAATGTTCTTCTCTTTTAAAGTCGACATATCTCTTCATGTTGATGTCGCAGTCTTGGTTATTCTTCAACAAGCGTCAAGATGTTCTTGTCCCGACTAATTGTCTTGAATGTTGCATTGCTTGTGCAAGATTACTGTATTACTCTACACCCCTTGTGTGAGCGTATTTAATCACCTCTAAAATGTAAAAAGATTATTACATTTTTTATTGATTGATTTTTATTAGTAAGATAATACCTTTCATTATTATCTCTATTACAAAGGTGAATTTATTTTTATTTTTAAACTCTATTTATTTTTGTAGAAGATTACTTACAAAAATAATAGAAAATGAGTTAGCTATTATTTGAATTTAGATTTATTTAGATTTTTGGGATTTTATAATAGCTAGAATAATAGAATTTTATTTTTATTATTTTTAGACTCTATTTATTTTTGTAGAAAGTCACTTACAAAAATAATAGGAAATATGTTGGCTATTATTTATGATTTTATTTTGGATTTTTAGGATTTTTATAATAGCAAAATTAATGGGATTTTATTTTCATTATTTTAAATTCTATTTATGTAGAAAATTATTCACAAAAATAAAAGATGGGTTAGCTATTTTTTATTTATTTTATTTTGGGATTTATAATAGCTAAAAGAATTATTATTATTTTTGTTTTATTTATGATTTTTGTTTTTAGGCTTTTGTTTACTTTTATTCTATTTATAGAAAAATAATAGAAAATGAATTTTATTATTTTTATTTGACTTTTAGAATTCTTAGAATAAGATTTTATTTTATTGCTTTTATTCTATTTATAAAATAAAAGGAAAGTGATTTATAATAGAAAATGAATTTTATTTGAATTCTAAACTTATAAAAATAGGATTTTATTTCATTTATTGAATTTTATAATTTTGAATTTTAAGCTTTTATCACCCTTATTTTATTTATTATTTGAAAAAAATAATAGAAAATGAATTTTATGATTTTATTTGAGTTTCAAGCTTCTTAAAGAGTGAGATTTTATTTTTATTATTTTTTTCATTCTATTTATTTTTGTACAAGATTATTCACAAAAATAATAGAAAATGAGTTGGTTATCATTCATAGTTTTATTTGAATTTTTGGGATTTTTATAATAGCCAAAATAACATGTCAAAGTTTGATCAAATAGAGAAAAGCAAACAATGTCATTTTGCTTTTAAATTGTTTCAGCACAGTAAAATTCTTAAAATTGAAATATTTTTATATAGAAAAATACTATGAAAAACAAAGAATTTTTAGAAATAAATTTGAGTCAATTTGGATTTTGGGAAGATCTCCAAATGATTTATTCACTCTTTATTTTTAATTTTCTGTTATTAATTGTCAGTTGGGCTTAATGAATTGGGCCGAATTCATTTCCTCCTTTATTTTCTCTTTATTTTTCCGAATTGGGCCCAACACACAGCTGGGCCGGCCCTTTCTTTTAAACTCTGTTGTTTAATGTAGGCCGTTGGATTGTGCTGAGATTAGTGTAGAATTTTGATTTAAATGTTTAGATGCACTTGGGCAGTTGGATTTAGCTGAGATGCGTGTTGAATAGGTTCAGGGCCCAGATCTATTCTCCATTTCATTTTTTAAATTCTTGATGGATCTCATCCGCTAATAATCTTTAAAGATTGGTGAACGCTTCAATAGTCGTGCAAAGGAGATCCCCTCAGCCTCTGACTTCCCGATGCATTGAGATCCGTGCTGGGTGGCGTTCCCGGCGGCCGAAGCCCTTCTTCTCCGATCAGACCGATGGATTAGCATCGCCTCAGTGTGTAGAGTCTCTCTAAAGTATCTGATCAAAGATCCATACGGTAGTAGAAGCTGTGCAATGGTACCGACTGAGGTGTACCAATCGGAATTGGTACCGAGTTGAATTCTTTATCAAATTCGATCGAACTGGTCGGAGTTCTTGATAATTGCAAGCTTGATAAGCATCGTTTTGACATGCCATCATGATTTAGAGTGAGCAGAGGGTTTCTCTCATGCTAGTAGTGGAGCTGAACCACTTCACCTTTTGCCAATACACAGTACCGATTGGTACCGAATTGCTTCTTACCAAATTTGATGAATTCAATTAATGTTACTAATGATTGCAAGCTCAATAGGCATCGCTTTGGCATATGGATATGATCTGAAGTGAGTAAAAGATTTATTACTCACTGTCAATTGTGCTGAAGCACTCGTGTATTGGAAGTGTGCGGTATCGATTGGTACCGGCTTCAATTTCTTTCCAATCTGAGATGCTTATTGAACTTGCATACTCAATGAACAACCCTCAAGCCTAAAGGCTCACCCAATCTTAGCTGGGGCCAGTGGCTCGCTGAGGTTCTTGTTGAATTCGATCGATCTTTATAAACGGTATACTGATCTTACTGAGTTAATGCTTTTTGTTATAAGAATTAGGCACTTTGCATCATTCTCACCAATTACAATCATGCAATCTAGGTAATTAGCAGATAATGAGTCTTTAGTTATCAATTTATATCCAATCAAAGCTAAGGAAAAGGGCAATTAACAGAAAATTCATGAACAATAACAAGGAACAACAATTCTTTTCATGAATTCTTCATGTTAATGATTAGTCCAGGCCTAAAGGCTCACCAAGCAACTTGTACTCGGGCCAGTGGCTCACTGGATATCATCTACATGATTAATTTCATGTTTGAACAGTATTTTTAAATAAAGAAATGATGATACTAGAATAGAAAGAGGGAGATTCAGAAAAAAAAACAACAATGAGAACAGCAAGGAAGAAGTTGCCAATTGTCTTATGAACACGAATCAAGTATCTCAAATCACAAATTTCGAAAGAAAATCACAAAGAAATGATCTTTTTCATGTATCAAATGCTAATTACCTTTTTCTTGAATAGAAACGCCAATTGATTATCTTCTCTACTGCTTTCTTCTATCTCTCTCTCTCTTTTCAACAATTAGTGATCACTGATGCGAGTATGTGTGCTCTCAATTTTTTTTATCTCTTCGATTGGTCCCTTAGTTGATTTTCTAGTCGGCTTATATAGGCTAGAACCGGCCACCTTCTTGATTGTAATTGGTTAGATGCTTTCCACCTGGATTGCCAGCTTGTACAGATCTCCACCCTTCACTCTTCATGCTTGAACGGCTGTGATGGATTTGTGTTTCTTCCCTAACCGTTTTTGGTTAGTGCTTTGACCGTGCCGCTACTTCGATTGACTCCAACTCTTAATTACTAGTGTATTTCAACTGACAAGTGGGCCCAAGGTTGTTACCTACTATTTAAACGCTTCACGGCCACTCTAAATGTTGTTTCACTCATTTACCAATTTCAATTTTGCTGAGCCCATTTCTGTCCCGTTTTCTCCTTTTGATCAATTAGCATCTTACACCTTGAATTGACTCACCAATTCACCTCCATTGGCGTCGCCTTGCCTCAAAGAAGCTGCCTTGCAACTCAATTCGATCTCTAGAACACCAATTGAACTTCCCTCCTTAGCTCAATTTCGGGTACTAGCTCAATTCATCTTCTGTTCATCTCACTTCTTCAATTGATCTAGTAACATCTCTTATCTTATTGCCCGATCATCATTGCTCTATTAGATCACCTTCAATCATGGTGAGGCACCAGGGAAAGAAGAGAATGCGAGCTGTATTGGATTCAAGCAATGGCGAGAAGAAGAAGGAGGGAGAAGGCTCTTCAACTGGCTTGGATTCGCATGGCACACATGCACCAACACGTAGGAGAGAAGAGGAGCAGAGATTCAACACATTTAGTCCAGGTTCACCTTCCTTTTCATCTCTCGTTTAAATCTATTTGCGCTGGATTGAATAGGTAGGCTAAGTGGACTCGGCCTATAGATTTATTTCATGCTCCCACTCTCATTGATCTGACTACTGGGTCCTATATGTCAGACCTGATGGTTTAGGTATCTTAGTTAGTAGTTGATCTGTATTATGGTGCTGAGGTGGCAGAGTTTGATTGGTCATTTACTTGATGAATAATCACTTAACACTAACGATCTGTTAATGATTGGATGATGTGGATCTGCCTAGTAATGCCATGTGTACCACCCTGTGCTGACTTGTATCAATCGGATGAGGCCACATGTAATCTCTTGTGTATACTATGTGATGACATGGCACTAGTCTGTGCTTGCCACGTGGCACCAAGTGGGGCCCACTTGTCAGTTATCTTGTGATATGGTGGGGCCCACAGTGGTGAGGTGGACCAATAAGGAAGTGCCACATGGCTCTCATCTGTTGAGGTGGCTCACTCTGATGCTGCCATGTGTCTAGCTGCTGTATCCCAAATAATGAGGTGGCTTCATGGCATGCTGCCACATAGCACGCATCTGTTGATGTGGTGGCCTGAGGTGCTGCCAAGTGGCATGTATTTAGGAAGTGGCTGCTGATATGGACCAATGGGTGAATGCCACGTGGCATGTGTGGGGTCCACCTGTCAGATATCCATGCTGACATGAACCAATAGGATTGTGACACGTGGCAGTGGCTTGCTGACCTGGCCCACTCTGGTCCTGCCACGTGGCACACCCTCTCTCTTCATCTGTTTTGTATCCTCTATACTTCTTACACCCAGTTTGTACCCAGAGTTGTTGTTATCCCCAAATTGCACCCAGAGTTGCCTTGATTAAATCTCAGCCCTTGATTAATCCCTTTAATCTGTTTCATCTTCTCTGAATTTATTTTAATAGCTCCACTTATCCAAAAATCATGAAATTTTCACCAAAAATCCCTAAATTCATGATGATCATCCCTATAATTTTTAATTCCATTTTTACCCCTACCTCTTTGAATTAAAAATTCTTTTGTCAAGAAAACCCTGTTTCTTCCTTCGAATTAATCCCAGATTTCAATTGTAGCTCAGTGTCTCTGCCAAATATCTCTCTCTTGCAGAAACTCCCCCCAATCAAACACCAATTAGACTTGTATTGATGCTTATTAGGGTTTGATTTGATCAAAAACTGATTACTTATCAACAATTGATACAAATCTAGACTGGATCAGATGGTTGCTCGCAGCTTTGGCACCTGATCAGTCTTGCGAAATTGACTTTCAATCCCTTAACATGAGGGTGATTTGGTCAAAAAGCTGACTACTTATCAGCAATTGACACAAATCAAAGTATGGTTAGGTGGTTGCTCACAGCTTTGGCACCAGGTCAGCCTTGAAAGCAAAATCACACTGAGATTTCTTGTGATTGGTTGTATCAAAATACTGGCTTGGCATTGACACCATTCCTTGTTGCACAGGGATTATACTGCTTCAGTTCTTAGGGTTTGCTTTGAGGGTAAACCCTTAGGATTTAATCTGGACTCCTTTAATGTTTGTCACTGAGGTGTGGGGCCCACCTGTCAGTGAAAAATGATTACATGGATGACCGATCAGGATATCTCTTCCTCTCTTCTGAATCTCCTGAGCGTCATCCACACCAAATGAACAGTGGATGACGGGATATTTATACCCTTGCTTCGTGTTTTAAAATTTCCTTGTGGGATTAACACCTAACCCTTGTTCCGGCTAGATTAGGTTTTTAGTAAAATAGGCTAGGTTTATGTTGTTGGAGCTGTTTGCAAGGGACTGCCAGGTGGGTCCCGTTTGTCAGAAAAATATGATCCCATGAGTGACACCCGAGAGATCTCCCTTCTCTCTCTTGAGTCTCTTGGCTGTCACCCACGTCGAGTGGATGGTGAATGATGGGGTATTTATATCTGTATTTTGTGCCAAGAATTTCCTTGTGGGACAAATAAGGTTGCTACGGAATTCGGCAGCGACTTCTTCTGATCAGTGGGCCCTTTCTCTTGCCCTTTCTCTTTCCCCTTTCTTATGTTTTATTATCAACAATTGATATTCATTTTCATTTACTCAGCTGTTTATCTTTGAGATTTTTCAAGAGTAAACACTAATATTTTTAATGGGCATAATTAGGAGTAATTATGTTAATTTTTACGAAATTATATGTAGTTATGAGGCCAAAAATATTGAAAAACATAACTTTCTTAAATAGCATTTTTCAACGCATCTTACTTATGTTTTGAGGAAAAATAGTTCCCTAAAATATTTGTTTTCAAGTGCTAATTGAATAATATTATAATAGGCATAATTAGGAGTAATTAAATTAATTTACATCAAATTATGTGTAGTTATGCGGTCAAAATTTTTATAAAGGCAAATAACTTGTTCAAACAGCATCTTTTGACGCATCTTACTTACGTTTAGTGCAATATTAGCGTCATAGAATATTCATATCGAAGTTTTAGTTGGACAATTTTGTAATATGCATAATTGAGAGTAATTGTATTAATTTGTATGAAATTATATGTAGTTATGAGACCAAAAATTTTGAAAAACACAAACAACTCTTTTAAACAGCTGTTTTTAATGCATCTTTTTTATGTTTTGCGCAAAATTAGCGTCATAAAATATTCATTCGATGTTTTAATAGGACAAACAAATAATAGGCATAATCAGAAATAAATATATTAATTCGCTCGAAATTATGTGCAGTTTTGATGTAAAAAATGTTGAAAATCTTAAAAAAATTGTTTAAACAACAGTTTCTAATGCATCTCACTTATATTTGTGCAAAATTAGCATCATAGAGTACTCATATCTAAGTTTTAACTGGATAATCATATAAAAGGTATAATTAGGAGTAACTATCTTAATTTTTACGAAATTATATATAGTTATGTGGCCAACAAATTTCAAAAACTCAAACAACTTGTTTAAACAACCATTTTTAATGCATCTCAATTATGTTTTGTGCAAAATTTGTGTCATACGATGTTCATATCGAAGTGTTAACTGGATAATCTATTAATAGGTATAATTAGTTGTAAATATATTAATATTCATAAAATTATGTATAGTTATGAGTTAAACAATGTTAAAAATCTTAAACAACTCGTTAAAATAGCGGTTTCTAATATATCTTTCTAATGTTTTATGAAAAATTAGTGTCTCAGGATATTTATAATGAAGTGCTAACTGGACAATCTTATAATAGGCATAATTAGAAATAATTATATCAATTTGCATGAAATTATGTGAACTTATGCGGCAAAAAAATTTGAAAAACACGAACAACTTGTTTCAGCAACTGTTTTCGATGAATCCTACTTATGTCTCATGTAAAATTAGTGTCGTAGAATTTACATATCGAACTGTTAATTGACAAATATTTTAAAGGGCATAATTATCAGTAATTATGTTATTTTTTACAAAATTATATGTAGTTATCAGGCCAAAAATGTTGAAAAATATAAATTACTTATATAGAAGTTTTCAACGCATCTTACTTATGTTTTGAGAAGTTTTCAACGCATCTTACAACAGTTTTTAATGCATCTCACTTATATTTGTGCAAAATTAGCATCATAGAGTACTCATATCTAAGTTTTAACTGGACAATCATATAAAAGGCATAATTAGGCGTAACTATATAAATTTTTACGAAATTATATATAGTTATGTGGCCAACAAATTTCAAAAACTCAAACAACTTGTTTAAACAACTCGTTTTTAATGCATCTCATTTAGGTTTTGTGCAAAATTTGTGTCATACGATGTTCATATCGAAGTGTTAATTGGATAACCTATTAATAGGTATAATTAGTAGTAAATATATTAATTTTCATGAAATTATGTATAGTTATGAGCCAAACAATGTTAAAAAATCTTAAACAACTCATTAAAACAATAGCTTTCTAATATATCTTTCTAATGTTTTATGAAAAATTAGTGTCGCGAGATATTCCTAATGTAGTGTTAACTGAAAATCTTATAATAGGCATAATTAGGATTAATTATATCAATTTGTATGAAATTATGTGTACTTACGCGGCTAAAAAATTTGAAAAACGCTGAACAACTTGTTTCAACTACTTTTTCGATGTATCCTACTTATGTCTTGTGTAAAATTAGTGTCTTAGAATTTACATATCGAAGTGTTAATTGACAAATATTTTAATGGGCATAATTAGCAGTAATTATGTTAATTTTTATGAAATTATATGTAGCTATCACGCCAAAAATGTCGAAAAACATAACTTTCTTAAATAGCAGTTTTCAACGCTTCTTACTTATGTTTGAGGAAAAATAGTGCCCTAAAAAAATTGTTGTGAAGTGTTAATTGAACAATCTTATAATAGGCGTAATTAGGAGTAATTAAATTAATTTACAGCAAATTATGTGTAGTTATAAGGCCAAAATTTTTCATAAAGGCAAATAACTTGTTTAAATAGCAGCTTTTGACGCATCTTTCTTATGTTTTGTGCAATATTAGCGTCGTAGAATATTTCATTTCGAAGTTTTAGTTGGTCAATTTTGTATAGGCGTAATTAGGAGTAATTATATCAATTTGATTGAAATTATGTGTACTTATGCGGCCAAAATATTTGAAAAACGCGAACAACTTATTTCAATAGCTGTTTTCAATGCATCCTACTTATGTCTTGTGTAAAATTTGTGTCGTAGAATTTACATATCGAAGTGTTAATTGACTCATATTTTAGTGAGCATAATTAGGAGTAATTATGCGAATTTTTATGAAATTATATGCAGCTATGAGGCCAAAAATGTTGAAAAACATTACATTCTTAAATAGCAGTTTTCAACGCATCTTACTTATGTTTTGAAGAAAAATAGTGCCCTAAAATATTTGTTTTGAAGTGTTAATTAAACAATCTTATCATAGGTGTAATTAGGAGTAATTAAATTAATTTATACCAAATTATGTGTTGTTATGAGGCCAACATTTTTCATAAAGGCAAATAACTTGTTTAAACAACAGCTTTTGATGCATCTTACTTATGTTTTGTGCAATATTAGCGTCATAGAATATTAATATCACGGTTTTAGCCGGACAATTTTGTAATATGCGTAAATAGGAGTAATTGTATTAATTTGTTTAAAATTATATGTAGTTATGCGGCCAAAAATTTTGAAAAACACAAACAATTTGTTTAAACAGCAGTTTTTAATGCATCGTAATTATGTTTTGCGCAAAATTAGCGTCATAAAATATTAATTCAAAGTTTCAATAGGACAAACTAATAATAGGCGTAATCGAAGTAATTATATTAATTCGCTCGAAATTATTTGCAGTTTTGATGCAAAAAATGTTGAAAATCTTAAACAACTTGTTTAAACAACAAGCTTTTTAATGCATCTCACTTATATTTGTGCAAAATTAGCGCCAAAGAGTACTCATATCTAAATTTTAACTGGACAATCAGAAAAAAACATAATTTGGAGTAACTATATTAATTTTCACGAAATTATATGTAGTTAAGCGGCCAACAAGTTTGAAAAACACAAACAACTTGTTTAAACAAACGTTTTTAATGCATCTTATTTATGTTTTATGCAATATTTGTGTCGTACTATGTTCATATCAAAGTGTTAATCGGATAACCAATTAATATGTATAATTAGGAGTAATTATATTAATTTTTATGAAATTATGTATAGTTATGAGTCAAAAAATATTAAAAATCTTAAACAACTCGTTAAAGCAGCAGTTTCTAATATATCTTTCTAATGCTTTATGAAAAAAATAGTGTCGTAGGATATTCATAATGAAGTGTTAACTGGACAATCTTATAATAGGCATAATTAGAAGTAATTATATCAATTTGCATGAAATTATGTGTACTTATGCGGCCAAAAAATCTGAAAAACACGAACAACTTGTTTCAACAAATGTTTTCGATGCATCCTACTTATGTCTCGTGCAAAATTAGTGTCGTAGAATTTACATATCGAAGTTTTACTTGGCTAATATTTTAATGGGCATAATTAGGAGTAATTATGTTAATTTTTACGAAATTATATGTAGCTATGAGGCCAAAATGTTGAAAAACATAACTTTCTTAAATAGCATTTTTCAACGCATCTTTATTTATGTTTTGAGGAAAAATAGTTCCGTAAAATATTCATTTTCCAGTGCTAATTGAACAATATTATAATATCCATAATTAGGAGTAATTAAATTAATTTACACCAAATTATGTGTAGTTATGCGGCCAAAATTTTCATAAAGGCAAATGACTTGTTCAAACAATGCTTTTGACGCATCTTACTTACGTTTTGTGCAATATTAGCGTCATAGAATATTCATATCGAAGTTTTAATTGAACAATTTTGTAATATGCGTAATTAGGAGTAACTGTATTAATTTTTATGAAATTATATGTAGTTATGCGGCCATAAATTTTGAAAAACACAAACAACTCTTTTAAACAGCCATTTTTAATGCATCTTATTTATGTTTTGCGCAAAATTAGCTTCATAAAATATTCATTCGATGTTTTAATAGGACAAACTAATAATAGGCGTAATCAGGAGTAATTATATTAATTCGCTCAAAATTATGTGCAGTTTTGGTGCAAAAAATGTTGAAAATCTTAAACAACAGTTTTTAATGCATCTCACTTATATTTGTGCAAAATTAGCATCATAGAGTACTCATATCTAAGTTTTAACTGGACAATCATATAAAAGGCATAATTAGGCGTAACTATATAAATTTTTACGAAATTATATATAGTTATGCGGCCAACAAATTTCAAAAACTCAAACAACTTGTTTAAACAACCGTTTTTAATGCATCTCATTTAGGTTTTGTGTAAAATTAGTGTCTTAGAATTTACATATCGAAGTGTTAATTAGATAACCTATTAATAGGTATAATTAGTAGTAAATATATTAATTTTCATGAAATTATGTATAGTTATGAGCCAAACAATGTTAAAAAATCTTAAACAACTCATTAAAACAGCAGTTTCTAATATATCTTTCTAATGTTTTATGAAAAATTAGTGTCGCGAGATATTCCTAATGTAGTGTTAACTGGAAAATCTTATAATAGGCATAATTAGGATTAATTATATCAATTTGTATGAAATTATGTGTACTTACGCTGCTAAAAAATTTGAAAAACGCGAACAACTTGTTTCAACGGCTGTTTTCGATGTATCCTACTTATGTCTTGTGTAAAATTAGTGTCTTAGAATTTACATATCGAAGTGTTAATTGACAAATATTTTAATGGGCATAATTAGCAGTAATTATGTTAATTTTTACGAAATTATATGTAGCTATCACGCCAAAAATGTCGAAAAACATAACTTTCTTAAATAGCAGTTTTCAACGCTTCTTACTTATGTTTGAGGAAAAATAGTGCCCTAAAAAAATTGTTGTGAAGTGTTAATTGAACAATCTTATAATAGGCGTAATTAGGAGTAATTAAATTAATTTACAGCAAATTATGTGTAGTTATAAGGCCAAAATTTTTCATAAAGGCAAATAACTTGTTTAAATAGCAGCTTTTGACGCATCTTTCTTATGTTTTGTGCAATATTAGCGTCGTAGAATATTTCATTTCGAAGTTTTAGTTGGTCAATTTTGTATAGGCGTAATTAGGAGTAATTATATCAATTTGATTGAAATTATGTGTACTTATGCGGCCAAAATATTTGAAAAACGCGAACAACTTATTTCAATAGCTGTTTTCAATGCATCCTACTTATGTCTTGTGTAAAATTTGTGTCGTAGAATTTACATATCGAAGTGTTAATTGACTCATATTTTAGTGAGCATAATTAGGAGTAATTATGCGAATTTTTATGAAATTATATGCAGCTATGAGGCCAAAAATGTTGAAAAACATTACATTCTTAAATAGCAGTTTTCAACGCATCTTACTTATGTTTTGAAGAAAAATAGTGCCCTAAAATATTTGTTTTGAAGTGTTAATTAAACAATCTTATCATAGGTGTAATTAGGAGTAATTAAATTAATTTATACCAAATTATGTGTTGTTATGAGGCCAACATTTTTCATAAAGGCAAATAACTTGTTTAAACAACAGCTTTTGATGCATCTTACTTATGTTTTGTGCAATATTAGCGTCATAGAATATTAATATCGCGGTTTTAGCCGGACAATTTTGTAATATGCGTAAATAGGAGTAATTGTATTAATTTGTTTAAAATTATATGTAGTTATGCGGCCAAAAATTTTGAAAAAACACAAACAACTTGTTTAAACAGCAGTTTTTAATGCATCGTACTTATGTTTTGCGCAAAATTAGCGTCATAAAATATTAATTCAAAGTTTCAATAGGACAAACTAATAATAGGCGTAATCAGAAGTAATTATATTAATTCGCTCGAAATTATATGCAGTTTTGATGCAAAAATGTTGAAAATCTTAAACAACTTGTTTAAACAACAGTTTTTAATGCATCTCACTTATATTTGTGCAAAATTAGCGCCAAAGAGTACTCATATCTAAATTTTAACTGGACAATCAGAAAAAAACATAATTTGGAGTAACTATATTAATTTTCACGAAATTATATGTAGTTAAGCGGCCAACAAGTTTGAAAAACACAAACAACTTGTTTAAACAAACGTTTTTAATGCATCTTATTTATGTTTTATGCAATATTTGTGTCGTACTATGTTCATATCAAAGTGTTAATCGGATAACCTATTAATATGTATAATTAGGAGTAATTATATTAATTTTTATGAAATTATGTATAGTTATGAGTCAAAAAATATTAAAAATCTTAAACAACTCGTTAAAGCAGCAGTTTCTAATATATCTTTCTAATGCTTTATGAAAAAAATAGTGTCGTAGGATATTCATAATGAAGTGTTAACTGGACAATCTTATAATAGGCATAATTAGGAGTAATTATATCAATTTGCATGAAATTATGTGTACTTATGCGGCCAAAAAATCTGAAAAACACGAACAACTTGTTTCAACAGCTGTTTTCGATGCATCCTACTTATGTCTCGTGCAAAATTAGTGTCGTAGAATTTACATATCGAAGTTTTACTTGGCTAATATTTTAATGGGCATAATTAGGAGTAATTATGTTAATTTTTACGAAATTATATGTAGCTATGAGGCCAAAATGTTGAAAAACATAACTTTCTTAAATAGCATTTTTCAACGCATCTTTATTTATGTTTTGAGGAAAAATAGTTCCGTAAAATATTCATTTTCCAGTGCTAATTGAACAATATTATAATATCCATAATTAGGAGTAATTAAATTAATTTACACCAAATTATGTGTAGTTATGCGGCCAAAATTTTCATAAAGGCAAATGACTTGTTCAAACAGCAGCTTTTGACGCATCTTACTTACGTTTTGTGCAATATTAGCGTCATAGAATATTCATATCGAAGTTTTAGTTGAACAATTTTGTAATATGCATAATTAGGAGTAACTGTATTAATTTTTATGAAATTATATGTAGTTATGCGGCCATAAATTTTGAAAACCACAAACAACTCTTTTAAACAGCCATTTTTAATGCATCTTATTTATGTTTTGCGCAAAATTAGCTTCATAAAATATTCATTCGATGTTTTAATAGGACAAACTAATAATAGGCGTAATCAGGAGTAATTATATTAATTCGCTCGAAATTATGTGCAGTTTTGGTGCAAAAATTTTGAAAATCTTAAACAACTTGTTTAAACAACAGTTTTTAATGCATCTCACTTATATTTGTGCAAAATTAGCATCATAGAGTACTCATATCTAAGTTTTAACTGGACAATCATATAAAAGGCATAATTAGGCGTAACTATATAAATTTTTACGAAATTATATATAGTTATGTGGCCAACAAATTTCAAAAACTCAAACAACTTGTTTAAACAACTGTTTTTAATGCATCTCATTTAGGTTTTGTGCAAAATTTGTGTCATACGATGTTCATATCGAAGTGTTAATTGGATAACCTATTAATAGGTATAATTAGTAGTAAATATATTAATTTTCATGAAATTATGTATAGTTATGAGCCAAACAATGTTAAAAAATCTTAAACAACTCATTAAAACAGCAGTTTCTAATATATCTTTCTAATGTTTTATGAAAAATTAGTGTCGCGAGATATTCCTAATGTAGTGTTAACTGGAAAATCTTATAATAGGCATAATTAGGATTAATTATATCAATTTGTATGAAATTATGTGTACTTACGCGGCTAAAAAATTTGAAAAACGCGAACAACTTGTTTCAACGGCTGTTTTCGATGTATCCTACTTATGTCTTGTGTAAAATTAGTGTCTTAGAATTTACATATCGAAGTGTTAATTGACAAATATTTTAATGGGCATAATTAGCAGTAATTATGTTAATTTTTATGAAATTATATGTAGCTATCACGCCAAAAATGTCGAAAAACATAACTTTCTTAAATAGCAGTTTTCAACGCTTCTTACTTATGTTTGAGGAAAAATAGTGCCCTAAAAAAATTGTTGTGAAGTGTTAATTGAACAATCTTATAATAGGCGTAATTAGGAGTAATTAAATTAATTTACAGCAAATTATGTGTAGTTATAAGGCCAAAATTTTTCATAAAGGCAAATAACTTGTTTAAATAGCAGCTTTTGACGCATCTTTCTTATGTTTTGGCAATATTAGCGTCGTAGAATATTTCATTTCGAAGTTTTAGTTGGTCAATTTTGTATAGGCGTAATTAGGAGTAATTATATCAATTTGATTGAAATTATGTGTACTTATGCGGCCAAAATATTTGAAAAACGCGAACAACTTATTTCAATAGCTGTTTTCAATGCATCCTACTTATGTCTTGTGTAAAATTTGTGTCGTAGAATTTACATATCGAAGTGTTAATTGACTCATATTTTAGTGAGCATAATTAGGAGTAATTATGCGAATTTTTATGAAATTATATGCAGCTATGAGGCCAAAAATGTTGAAAAACATTACATTCTTAAATAGCAGTTTTCAACGCATCTTACTTATGTTTTGAAGAAAAATAGTGCCCTAAAATATTTGTTTTGAAGTGTTAATTAAACAATCTTATCATAGGTGTAATTAGGAGTAATTAAATTAATTTATACCAAATTATGTGTTGTTATGAGGCCAACATTTTTCATAAAGGCAAATAACTTGTTTAAACAACAGCTTTTGATGCATCTTACTTATGTTTTGTGCAATATTAGCGTCATAGAATATTAATATCACGGTTTTAGCCGGACAATTTTGTAATATGCGTAAATAGGAGTAATTGTATTAATTTGTTTAAAATTATATGTAGTTATGCGGCCAAAAATTTTGAAAAACACAAACAATTTGTTTAAACAGCAGTTTTTAATGCATCGTACTTATGTTTTGCGCAAAATTAGCGTCATAAAATATTAATTCAAAGTTTCAATAGGACAAACTAATAATAGGCGTAATCAGAAGTAATTATATTAATTCGCTCGAAATTATTTGCAGTTTTGATGCAAAAAATGTTGAAAATCTTAAACAACTTGTTTAAACAACAGTTTTTAATGCATCTCACTTATATTTGTGCAAAATTAGCGCCAAAGAGTACTCATATCTAAATTTTAACTGGACAATCAGAAAAAAACATAATTTGGAGTAACTATATTAATTTTCACGAAATTATATGTAGTTAAGCGGCCAACAAGTTTGAAAAACACAAACAACTTGTTTAAACAAACGTTTTTAATGCATCTTATTTATGTTTTATGCAATATTTGTGTCGTACTATGTTCATATCAAAGTGTTAATCGGATAACCTATTAATATGTATAATTAGGAGTAATTATATTAATTTTTATGAAATTATGTATAGTTATGAGTCAAAAAATATTAAAAATCTTAAACAACTCGTTAAAGCAGCAGTTTCTAATATATCTTTCTAATGCTTTATGAAAAAAATAGTGTCGTAGGATATTCATAATGAAGTGTTAACTGGACAATCTTATAATAGGCATAATTAGGAGTAATTATATCAATTTGCATGAAATTATGTGTACTTATGCGGCCAAAAAATCTGAAAAACACGAACAACTTGTTTCAACAGCTGTTTTCGATGCATCCTACTTATGTCTCGTGCAAAATTAGTGTCGTAGAATTTACATATCGAAGTTTTACTTGGCTAATATTTTAATGGGCATAATTAGGAGTAATTCTGTTAATTTTTACGAAATTATATGTAGCTATGAGGCCAAAATGTTGAAAAACATAACTTTCTTAAATAGCATTTTTCAACGCATCTTTATTTATGTTTTGAGGAAAAATAGTTCCGTAAAATATTCATTTTCCAGTGCTAATTGAACAATATTATAATATCCATAATTAGGAGTAATTAAATTAATTTACACCAAATTATGTGTAGTTATGCGGCCAAAAATTTTCATAAAGGCAAATGACTTGTTCAAACAGCGGCTTTTGACGCATCTTACTTACGTTTTGTGCAATATTAGCGTCATAGAATATTCATATCGAAGTTTTAGTCGAACAATTTTGTAATATGCATAATTAGGAGTAACTGTATTAATTTTTATGAAATTATATGTAGTTATGCGGCCATAAATTTTGAAAACCACAAACAACTCTTTTAAACAGCCATTTTTAATGCATCTTATTTATGTTTTGCGCAAAATTAGCTTCATAAAATATTCATTCGATGTTTTACTAGGACAAACTAATAATAGGCGTAATCAGGAGTAATTATATTAATTCGCTCGAAATTATGTGCAGTTTTGGTGCAAAAAATTTTGAAAATCTTAAACAACAGTTTTTAATGCATCTCACTTATATTTGTGCAAAATTAGCATCATAGAGTACTCATATCTAAGTTTTAACTGGACAATCATATAAAAGGCATAATTAGGCGTAACTATATAAATTTTTACGAAATTATATATAGTTATGTGGACAACAAATTTCAAAAACTCAAACAACTTGTTTAAACAACTGTTTTTAATGCATCTCATTTAGGTTTTGTGCAAAATTTGTGTCATACGATGTTCATATCGAAGTGTTAATTGGATAACCTATTAATAGGTATAATTAGTAGTAAATATATTAATTTTCATGAAATTATGTATAGTTATGAGCCAAACAATGTTAAAAAATCTTAAACAACTCATTAAAACAGCAGTTTCTAATATATCTTTCTAATGTTTTATGAAAAATTAGTGTCGCGAGATATTCCTAATGTAGTGTTAACTGGAAAATCTTATAATAGGCATAATTAGGATTAATTATATCAATTTGTATGAAATTATGTGTACTTACGCTGCTAAAAAATTTGAAAAACGCGAACAACTTGTTTCAACGGCTGTTTTCGATGTATCCTACTTATGTCTTGTGTAAAATTAGTGTCTTAGAATTTACATATCGAAGTGTTAATTGACAAATATTTTAATGGGCATAATTAGCAGTAATTATGTTAATTTTTACGAAATTATATGTAGCTATCACGCCAAAAATGTCGAAAAACATAACTTTCTTAAATAGCAGTTTTCAACGCTTCTTACTTATGTTTGAGGAAAAATAGTGCCCTAAAAAAATTGTTGTGAAGTGTTAATTGAACAATCTTATAATAGGCGTAATTAGGAGTAATTAAATTAATTTACAGCAAATTATGTGTAGTTATAAGGCCAAAATTTTTCATAAAGGCAAATAACTTGTTTAAATAGCAGCTTTTGACGCATCTTTCTTATGTTTTGTGCAATATTAGCGTCGTAGAATATTTCATTTCGAAGTTTTAGTTGGTCAATTTTGTATAGGCGTAATTTGGAGTAATTATATCAATTTGATTGAAATTATGTGTACTTATGCGGCCAAAATATTTGAAAAACGCGAACAACTTATTTCAATAGCTGTTTTCAATGCATCCTACTTATGTCTTGTGTAAATTTTGTGTCGTAGAATTTACATATCGAAGTGTTAATTGACTCATATTTTAGTGAGCATAATTAGGAGTAATTATGCGAATTTTTATGAAATTATATGCAGCTATGAGGCCAAAAATGTTGAAAAACATTACATTCTTAAATAGCAGTTTTCAACGCATCTTACTTATGTTTTGAAGAAAAATAGTGCCCTAAAATATTTGTTTTGAAGTGTTAATTAAACAATCTTATCATAGGTGTAATTAGGAGTAATTAAATTAATTTATACCAAATTATGTGTTGTTATGAGGCCAACATTTTTCATAAAGGCAAATAACTTGTTTAAACAACAGCTTTTGATGCATCTTACTTATGTTTTGTGCAATATTAGCGTCATAGAATATTAATATCGCGGTTTTAGCCGGACAATTTTGTAATATGCGTAAATAGGAGTAATTGTATTAATTTGTTTAAAATTATATGTAGTTATGCGGCCAAAAATTTTGAAAAAACACAAACAACTTGTTTAAACAGCAGTTTTTAATGCATCGTACTTATGTTTTGCGCAAAATTAGCGTCATAAAATATTAATTCAAAGTTTCAATAGGACAAACTAATAATAGGCGTAATCAGAAGTAATTATATTAATTCGCTCGAAATTATATGCAGTTTTGATGCAAAAAATGTTGAAAATCTTAAACAACTTGTTTAAACAACAGTTTTTAATGCATCTCACTTATATTTGTGCAAAATTAGCGCCAAAGAGTACTCATATCTAAATTTTAACTGGACAATCAGAAAAAAAACATAATTTGGAGTAACTATATTAATTTTCACGAAATTATATGTAGTTAAGCGGCCAACAAGTTTGAAAAACACAAACAACTTGTTTAAACAAACGTTTTTAATGCATCTTATTTATGTTTTATGCAATATTTGTGTCGTACTATGTTCATATCAAAGTGTTAATCGGATAACCTATTAATATGTATAATTAGGAGTAATTATATTAATTTTTATGAAATTATGTATAGTTATGAGTCAAAAAATATTAAAAATCTTAAACAACTCGTTAAAGCAGCAGTTTCTAATATATCTTTCTAATGCTTTATGAAAAAAATAGTGTCGTAGGATATTCATAATGAAGTGTTAACTGGACAATCTTATAATAGGCATAATTAGGAGTAATTATATCAATTTGCATGAAATTATGTGTACTTATGCGGCCAAAAAATCTGAAAAACACGAACAACTTGTTTCAACAGCTGTTTTCGATGCATCCTACTTATGTCTCGTGCAAAATTAGTGTTGTAGAATTTACATATCGAAGTTTTACTTGGCTAATATTTTAATGGGCATAATTAGGAGTAATTATGTTAATTTTTACGAAATTATATGTAGCTATGAGGCCAAAATGTTGAAAAACATAACTTTCTTAAATAGCATTTTTCAACGCATCTTTATTTATGTTTTGAGGAAAAATAGTTCCGTAAAATATTCATTTTCCAGTGCTAATTGAACAATATTATAATATCCATAATTAGGAGTAATTAAATTAATTTACACCAAATTATGTGTAGTTATGCGGCCAAAAATTTTCATAAAGGCAAATGACTTGTTCAAACAGCAGCTTTTGACGCATCTTACTTACGTTTTGTGCAATATTAGCGTCATAGAATATTCATATCGAAGTTTTAGTCGAACAATTTTGTAATATGCATAATTAGGAGTAACTGTATTAATTTTTATGAAATTATATGTAGTTATGCGGCCATAAATTTTGAAAACCACAAACAACTCTTTTAAACAGCCATTTTTAATGCATCTTATTTATGTTTTGCGCAAAATTAGCTTCATAAAATATTCATTCGATGTTTTACTAGGACAAACTAATAATAGGCGTAATCAGGAGTAATTATATTAATTCGCTCGAAATTATGTGCAGTTTTGGTGCAAAAAATTTTGAAAATCTTAAACAACAGTTTTTAATGCATCTCACTTATATTTGTGCAAAATTAGCATCATAGAGTACTCATATCTAAGTTTTAACTGGACAATCATATAAAAGGCATAATTAGGCGTAACTATATAAATTTTTACGAAATTATATATAGTTATGTGGCCAACAAATTTCAAAAACTCAAACAACTTGTTTAAACAACTGTTTTTAATGCATCTCATTTAGGTTTTGTGCAAAATTTGTGTCATACGATGTTCATATCGAAGTGTTAATTGGATAACCTATTAATAGGTATAATTAGTAGTAAATATATTAATTTTCATGAAATTATGTATAGTTATGAGCCAAACAATGTTAAAAAATCTTAAACAACTCATTAAAACAGCAGTTTCTAATATATCTTTCTAATGTTTTATGAAAAATTAGTGTCGCGAGATATTCCTAATGTAGTGTTAACTGGAAAATCTTATAATAGGCATAATTAGGATTAATTATATCAATTTGTATGAAATTATGTGTACTTACGCGGCTAAAAAATTTGAAAAACGCGAACAACTTGTTTCAACGGCTGTTTTCGATGTATCCTACTTATGTCTTGTGTAAAATTAGTGTCTTAGAATTTACATATCGAAGTGTTAATTGACAAATATTTTAATGGGCATAATTAGCAGTAATTATGTTAATTTTTATGAAATTATATGTAGCTATCACGCCAAAAATGTCGAAAAACATAACTTTCTTAAATAGCAGTTTTCAACGCTTCTTACTTATGTTTGAGGAAAAATAGTGCCCTAAAAAAATTGTTGTGAAGTGTTAATTGAACAATCTTATAATAGGCGTAATTAGGAGTAATTAAATTAATTTACAGCAAATTATGTGTAGTTATAAGGCCAAAATTTTTCATAAAGGCAAATAACTTGTTTAAATAGCAGCTTTTGACGCATCTTTCTTATGTTTTGTGCAATATTAGCGTCGTAGAATATTTCATTTCGAAGTTTTAGTTGGTCAATTTTGTATAGGCGTAATTAGGAGTAATTATATCAATTTGATTGAAATTATGTGTACTTATGCGGCCAAAATATTTGAAAAACGCGAACAACTTATTTCAATAGCTGTTTTCAATGCATCCTACTTATGTCTTGTGTAAAATTTGTGTCGTAGAATTTACATATCGAAGTGTTAATTGACTCATATTTTAGTGAGCATAATTAGGAGTAATTATGCGAATTTTTATGAAATTATATGCAGCTATGAGGCCAAAAATGTTGAAAAACATTACATTCTTAAATAGCAGTTTTCAACGCATCTTACTTATGTTTTGAAGAAAAATAGTGCCCTAAAATATTTGTTTTGAAGTGTTAATTAAACAATCTTATCATAGGTGTAATTAGGAGTAATTAAATTAATTTATACCAAATTATGTGTTGTTATGAGGCCAACATTTTTCATAAAGGCAAATAACTTGTTTAAACAACAGCTTTTGATGCATCTTACTTATGTTTTGTGCAATATTAGCGTCATAGAATATTAATATCGCGGTTTTAGCCGGACAATTTTGTAATATGCGTAAATAGGAGTAATTGTATTAATTTGTTTAAAATTATATGTAGTTATGCGGCCAAAAATTTTGAAAAAACACAAACAACTTGTTTAAACAGCAGTTTTTAATGCATCGTACTTATGTTTTGCGCAAAATTAGCGTCATAAAATATTAATTCAAAGTTTCAATAGGACAAACTAATAATAGGCGTAATCAGAAGTAATTATATTAATTCGCTCGAATTATATGCAGTTTTGATGCAAAAAATGTTGAAAATCTTAAACAACTTGTTTAAACAACAGTTTTTAATGCATCTCACTTATATTTGTGCAAAATTAGCGCCAAAGAGTACTCATATCTAAATTTTAACTGGACAATCAGAAAAAAAAACATAATTTGGAGTAACTATATTAATTTTCACGAAATTATATGTAGTTAAGCGGCCAACAAGTTTGAAAAACACAAACAACTTGTTTAAACAAACGTTTTTAATGCATCTTATTTATGTTTTATGCAATATTTGTGTCGTACTATGTTCATATCAAAGTGTTAATCGGATAACCTATTAATATGTATAATTAGGAGTAATTATATTAATTTTTATGAAATTATGTATAGTTATGAGTCAAAAAATATTAAAAATCTTAAACAACTCGTTAAAGCAGCAGTTTCTAATATATCTTTCTAATGCTTTATGAAAAAAATAGTGTCGTAGGATATTCATAATGAAGTGTTAACTGGACAATCTTATAATAGGCATAATTAGGAGTAATTATATCAATTTGCATGAAATTATGTGTACTTATGCGGCCAAAAAATCTGAAAAACACGAACAACTTGTTTCAACAGCTGTTTTCGATGCATCCTACTTATGTCTCGTGCAAAATTAGTGTCGTAGAATTTACATATCGAAGTTTTACTTGGCTAATATTTTAATGGGCATAATTAGGAGTAATTATGTTAATTTTTACGAAATTATATGTAGCTATGAGGCCAAAATGTTGAAAAACATAACTTTCTTAAATAGCATTTTTCAACGCATCTTTATTTATGTTTTGAGGAAAAATAGTTCCGTAAAATATTCATTTTCCAGTGCTAATTGAACAATATTATAATATCCATAATTAGGAGTAATTAAATTAATTTACACCAAATTATGTGTAGTTATGCGGCCAAAAATTTTCATAAAGGCAAATGACTTGTTCAAACAGCAGCTTTTGACGCATCTTACTTACGTTTTAGCAATATTAGCGTCATAGAATATTCATATCGAAGTTTTAGTCGAACAATTTTGTAATATGCATAATTAGGAGTAACTGTATTAATTTTTATGAAATTATATGTAGTTATGCGGCCATAAATTTTGAAAACCACAAACAACTCTTTTAAACAGCCATTTTTAATGCATCTTATTTATGTTTTGCGCAAAATTAGCTTCATAAAATATTCATTCGATGTTTTAATAGGACAAACTAATAATAGGCGTAATCAGGAGTAATTATATTAATTCGCTCGAAATTATGTGCAGTTTTGGTGCAAAAATTTTTGAAAATCTTAAACAACAGTTTTTAATGCATCTCACTTATATTTGTGCAAAATTAGCATCATAGAGTACTCATATCTAAGTTTTAACTGGACAATCATATAAAAGGCATAATTAGGCGTAACTATATAAATTTTTACGAAATTATATATAGTTATGTGGACAACAAATTTCAAAAACTCAAACAACTTGTTTAAACAACTGTTTTTAATGCATCTCATTTAGGTTTTGTGCAAAATTTGTGTCATACGATGTTCATATCGAAGTGTTAATTGGATAACCTATTAATAGGTATAATTAGTAGTAAATATATTAATTTTCATGAAATTATGTATAGTTATGAGCCAAACAATGTTAAAAAATCTTAAACAACTCATTAAAACAGCAGTTTCTAATATATCTTTCTAATGTTTTATGAAAAATTAGTGTCGCGAGATATTCCTAATGTAGTGTTAACTGGAAAATCTTATAATAGGCATAATTAGGATTAATTATATCAATTTGTATGAAATTATGTGTACTTACGCTGCTAAAAAATTTGAAAAACGCGAACAACTTGTTTCAACGGCTGTTTTCGATGTATCCTACTTATGTCTTGTGTAAAATTAGTGTCTTAGAATTTACATATCGAAGTGTTAATTGACAAATATTTTAATGGGCATAATTAGCAGTAATTATGTTAATTTTTACGAAATTATATGTAGCTATCACGCCAAAAATGTCGAAAAACATAACTTTCTTAAATAGCAGTTTTCAACGCTTCTTACTTATGTTTGAGGAAAAATAGTGCCCTAAAAAAATTGTTGTGAAGTGTTAATTGAACAATCTTATAATAGGCGTAATTAGGAGTAATTAAATTAATTTACAGCAAATTATGTGTAGTTATAAGGCCAAAATTTTTCATAAAGGCAAATAACTTGTTTAAATAGCAGCTTTTGACGCATCTTTCTTATGTTTTGTGCAATATTAGCGTCGTAGAATATTTCATTTCGAAGTTTTAGTTGGTCAATTTTGTATAGGCGTAATTAGGAGTAATTATATCAATTTGATTGAAATTATGTGTACTTATGCGGCCAAAATATTTGAAAAACGCGAACAACTTATTTCAATAGCTGTTTTCAATGCATCCTACTTATGTCTTGTGTAAAATTTGTGTCGTAGAATTTACATATCGAAGTGTTAATTGACTCATATTTTAGTGAGCATAATTAGGAGTAATTATGCGAATTTTTATGAAATTATATGCAGCTATGAGGCCAAAAATGTTGAAAAACATTACATTCTTAAATAGCAGTTTTCAACGCATCTTACTTATGTTTTGAAGAAAAATAGTGCCCTAAAATATTTGTTTTGAAGTGTTAATTAAACAATCTTATCATAGGTGTAATTAGGAGTAATTAAATTAATTTATACCAAATTATGTGTTGTTATGAGGCCAACATTTTTCATAAAGGCAAATAACTTGTTTAAACAACAGCTTTTGATGCATCTTACTTATGTTTTGTGCAATATTAGCGTCATAGAATATTAATATCGCGGTTTTAGCCGGACAATTTTGTAATATGCGTAAATAGGAGTAATTGTATTAATTTGTTTAAAATTATATGTAGTTATGCGGCCAAAAATTTTGAAAAAACACAAACAACTTGTTTAAACAGCAGTTTTTAATGCATCGTACTTATGTTTTGCGCAAAATTAGCGTCATAAAATATTAATTCAAAGTTTCAATAGGACAAACTAATAATAGGCGTAATCAGAAGTAATTATATTAATTCGCTCGAAATTATATGCAGTTTTGATGCAAAAAATGTTGAAAATCTTAAACAACTTGTTTAAACAACAGTTTTTAATGCATCTCACTTATATTTGTGCAAAATTAGCGCCAAAGAGTACTCATATCTAAATTTTAACTGGACAATCAGAAAAAAAACATAATTTGGAGTAACTATATTAATTTTCACGAAATTATATGTAGTTAAGCGGCCAACAAGTTTGAAAAACACAAACAACTTGTTTAAACAAACGTTTTTAATGCATCTTATTTATGTTTTATGCAATATTTGTGTCGTACTATGTTCATATCAAAGTGTTAATCGGATAACCTATTAATATGTATAATTAGGAGTAATTATATTAATTTTTATGAAATTATGTATAGTTATGAGTCAAAAAATATTAAAAATCTTAAACAACTCGTTAAAGCAGCAGTTTCTAATATATCTTTCTAATGCTTTATGAAAAAAATAGTGTCGTAGGATATTCATAATGAAGTGTTAACTGGACAATCTTATAATAGGCATAATTAGGAGTAATTATATCAATTTGCATGAAATTATGTGTACTTATGCGGCCAAAAAATCTGAAAAACACGAACAACTTGTTTCAACAGCTGTTTTCGATGCATCCTACTTATGTCTCGTGCAAAATTAGTGTCGTAGAATTTACATATCGAAGTTTTACTTGGCTAATATTTTAATGGGCATAATTAGGAGTAATTATGTTAATTTTTACGAAATTATATGTAGCTATGAGGCCAAAATGTTGAAAAACATAACTTTCTTAAATAGCATTTTTCAACGCATCTTTATTTATGTTTTGAGGAAAAATAGTTCCGTAAAATATTCATTTTCCAGTGCTAATTGAACAATATTATAATATCCATAATTAGGAGTAATTAAATTAATTTACACCAAATTATGTGTAGTTATGCGGCCAAAAATTTTCATAAAGGCAAATGACTTGTTCAAACAGCAGCTTTTGACGCATCTTACTTACGTTTTGTGCAATATTAGCGTCATAGAATATTCATATCGAAGTTTTAGTTGAACAATTTTGTAATATGCATAATTAGGAGTAACTGTATTAATTTTTATGAAATTATATGTAGTTATGCGGCCATAAATTTTGAAAACCACAAACAACTCTTTTAAACAGCCATTTTTAATGCATCTTATTTATGTTTTGCGCAAAATTAGCTTCATAAAATATTCATTCGATGTTTTAATAGGACAAACTAATAATAGGCGTAATCAGGAGTAATTATATTAATTCGCTCGAAATTATGTGCAGTTTTGGTGCAAAAAATTTTGAAAATCTTAAACAACTTGTTTAAACAACAGTTTTTAATGCATCTCACTTATATTTGTGCAAAATTAGCATCATAGAGTACTCATATCTAAGTTTTAACTGGACAATCATATAAAAGGCATAATTAGGCGTAACTATATAAATTTTTACGAAATTATATATAGTTATGTGGCCAACAAATTTCAAAAACTCAAACAACTTGTTTAAACAACTGTTTTTAATGCATCTCATTTAGGTTTTGTGCAAAATTTGTGTCATACGATGTTCATATCGAAGTGTTAATTGGATAACCTATTAATAGGTATAATTAGTAGTAAATATATTAATTTTCATGAAATTATGTATAGTTATGAGCCAAACAATGTTAAAAAATCTTAAACAACTCATTAAAACAGCAGTTTCTAATATATCTTTCTAATGTTTTATGAAAAATTAGTGTCGCGAGATATTCCTAATGTAGTGTTAACTGGAAAATCTTATAATAGGCATAATTAGGATTAATTATATCAATTTGTATGAAATTATGTGTACTTACGCGGCTAAAAAATTTGAAAAACGCGAACAACTTGTTTCAACGGCTGTTTTCGATGTATCCTACTTATGTCTTGTGTAAAATTAGTGTCTTAGAATTTACATATCGAAGTGTTAATTGACAAATATTTTAATGGGCATAATTAGCAGTAATTATGTTAATTTTTACGAAATTATATGTAGCTATCACGCCAAAAATGTCGAAAAACATAACTTTCTTAAATAGCAGTTTTCAACGCTTCTTACTTATGTTTGAGGAAAAATAGTGCCCTAAAAAAATTGTTGTGAAGTGTTAATTGAACAATCTTATAATAGGCGTAATTAGGAGTAATTAAATTAATTTACAGCAAATTATGTGTAGTTATAAGGCCAAAATTTTTCATAAAGGCAAATAACTTGTTTAAATAGCAGCTTTTGACGCATCTTTCTTATGTTTTGTGCAATATTAGCGTCGTAGAATATTTCATTTCGAAGTTTTAGTTGGTCAATTTTGTATAGGCGTAATTAGGAGTAATTATATCAATTTGATTGAAATTATGTGTACTTATGCGGCCAAAATATTTGAAAAACGCGAACAACTTATTTCAATAGCTGTTTTCAATGCATCCTACTTATGTCTTGTGTAAAATTTGTGTCGTAGAATTTACATATCGAAGTGTTAATTGACTCATATTTTAGTGAGCATAATTAGGAGTAATTATGCGAATTTTTATGAAATTATATGCAGCTATGAGGCCAAAAATGTTGAAAAACATTACATTCTTAAATAGCAGTTTTCAACGCATCTTACTTATGTTTTGAAGAAAAATAGTGCCCTAAAATATTTGTTTTGAAGTGTTAATTAAACAATCTTATCATAGGTGTAATTAGGAGTAATTAAATTAATTTATACCAAATTATGTGTTGTTATGAGGCCAACATTTTTCATAAAGGCAAATAACTTGTTTAAACAACAGCTTTTGATGCATCTTACTTATGTTTTGTGCAATATTAGCGTCATAGAATATTAATATCGCGGTTTTAGCCGGACAATTTTGTAATATGCGTAAATAGGAGTAATTGTATTAATTTGTTTAAAATTATATGTAGTTATGCGGCCAAAAATTTTGAAAAAACACAAACAACTTGTTTAAACAGCAGTTTTTAATGCATCGTACTTATGTTTTGCGCAAAATTAGCGTCATAAAATATTAATTCAAAGTTTCAATAGGACAAACTAATAATAGGCGTAATCAGAAGTAATTATATTAATTCGCTCGAAATTATATGCAGTTTTGATGCAAAAAATGTTGAAAATCTTAAACAACTTGTTTAAACAACAGTTTTTAATGCATCTCACTTATATTTGTGCAAAATTAGCGCCAAAGAGTACTCATATCTAAATTTTAACTGGACAATCAGAAAAAAAACATAATTTGGAGTAACTATATTAATTTTCACGAAATTATATGTAGTTAAGCGGCCAACAAGTTTGAAAAACACAAACAACTTGTTTAAACAAACGTTTTTAATGCATCTTATTTATGTTTTATGCAATATTTGTGTCGTACTATGTTCATATCAAAGTGTTAATCGGATAACCTATTAATATGTATAATTAGGAGTAATTATATTAATTTTTATGAAATTATGTATAGTTATGAGTCAAAAAATATTAAAAATCTTAAACAACTCGTTAAAGCAGCAGTTTCTAATATATCTTTCTAATGCTTTATGAAAAAAATAGTGTCGTAGGATATTCATAATGAAGTGTTAACTGGACAATCTTATAATAGGCATAATTAGGAGTAATTATATCAATTTGCATGAAATTATGTGTACTTATGCGGCCAAAAAATCTGAAAAACACGAACAACTTGTTTCAACAGCTGTTTTCGATGCATCCTACTTATGTCTCGTGCAAAATTAGTGTCGTAGAATTTACATATCGAAGTTTTACTTGGCTAATATTTTAATGGGCATAATTAGGAGTAATTATGTTAATTTTTACGAAATTATATGTAGCTATGAGGCCAAAATGTTGAAAAACATAACTTTCTTAAATAGCATTTTTCAACGCATCTTTATTTATGTTTTGAGGAAAAATAGTTCCGTAAAATATTCATTTTCCAGTGCTAATTGAACAATATTATAATATCCATAATTAGGAGTAATTAAATTAATTTACACCAAATTATGTGTAGTTATGCGGCCAAAAATTTTCATAAAGGCAAATGACTTGTTCAAACAGCAGCTTTTGACGCATCTTACTTACGTTTTGTGCAATATTAGCGTCATAGAATATTCATATCGAAGTTTTAGTCGAACAATTTTGTAATATGCATAATTAGGAGTAACTGTATTAATTTTTATGAAATTATATGTAGTTATGCGGCCATAAATTTTGAAAACCACAAACAACTCTTTTAAACAGCCATTTTTAATGCATCTTATTTATGTTTTGCGCAAAATTAGCTTCATAAAATATTCATTCGATGTTTTAATAGGACAAACTAATAATAGGCGTAATCAGGAGTAATTATATTAATTCGCTCGAAATTATGTGCAGTTTTGGTGCAAAAAATTTTGAAAATCTTAAACAACTTGTTTAAACAACAGTTTTTAATGCATCTCACTTATATTTGTGCAAAATTAGCATCATAGAGTACTCATATCTAAGTTTTAACTGGACAATCATATAAAAGGCATAATTAGGCGTAACTATATAAATTTTTACGAAATTATATATAGTTATGTGGCCAACAAATTTCAAAAACTCAAACAACTTGTTTAAACAACTGTTTTTAATGCATCTCATTTAGGTTTTGTGCAAAATTTGTGTCATACGATGTTCATATCGAAGTGTTAATTGGATAACCTATTAATAGGTATAATTAGTAGTAAATATATTAATTTTCATGAAATTATGTATAGTTATGAGCCAAACAATGTTAAAAAATCTTAAACAACTCATTAAAACAGCAGTTTCTAATATATCTTTCTAATGTTTTATGAAAAATTAGTGTCGCGAGATATTCCTAATGTAGTGTTAACTGGAAAATCTTATAATAGGCATAATTAGGATTAATTATATCAATTTGTATGAAATTATGTGTACTTACGCGGCTAAAAAATTTGAAAAACGCGAACAACTTGTTTCAACGGCTGTTTTCGATGTATCCTACTTATGTCTTGTGTAAAATTAGTGTCTTAGAATTTACATATCGAAGTGTTAATTGACAAATATTTTAATGGGCATAATTAGCAGTAATTATGTTAATTTTTACGAAATTATATGTAGCTATCACGCCAAAAATGTCGAAAAACATAACTTTCTTAAATAGCAGTTTTCAACGCTTCTTACTTATGTTTGAGGAAAAATAGTGCCCTAAAAAAATTGTTGTGAAGTGTTAATTGAACAATCTTATAATAGGCGTAATTAGGAGTAATTAAATTAATTTACAGCAAATTATGTGTAGTTATAAGGCCAAAATTTTTCATAAAGGCAAATAACTTGTTTAAATAGCAGCTTTTGACGCATCTTTCTTATGTTTTGTGCAATATTAGCGTCGTAGAATATTTCATTTCGAAGTTTTAGTTGGTCAATTTTGTATAGGCGTAATTAGGAGTAATTATATCAATTTGATTGAAATTATGTGTACTTATGCGGCCAAAATATTTGAAAAACGCGAACAACTTATTTCAATAGCTGTTTTCAATGCATCCTACTTATGTCTTGTGTAAAATTTGTGTCGTAGAATTTACATATCGAAGTGTTAATTGACTCATATTTTAGTGAGCATAATTAGGAGTAATTATGCGAATTTTTATGAAATTATATGCAGCTATGAGGCCAAAAATGTTGAAAAACATTACATTCTTAAATAGCAGTTTTCAACGCATCTTACTTATGTTTTGAAGAAAAATAGTGCCCTAAAATATTTGTTTTGAAGTGTTAATTAAACAATCTTATCATAGGTGTAATTAGGAGTAATTAAATTAATTTATACCAAATTATGTGTTGTTATGAGGCCAACATTTTTCATAAAGGCAAATAACTTGTTTAAACAACAGCTTTTGATGCATCTTACTTATGTTTTGTGCAATATTAGCGTCATAGAATATTAATATCGCGGTTTTAGCCGGACAATTTTGTAATATGCGTAAATAGGAGTAATTGTATTAATTTGTTTAAAATTATATGTAGTTATGCGGCCAAAAATTTTGAAAAAACACAAACAACTTGTTTAAACAGCAGTTTTTAATGCATCGTACTTATGTTTTGCGCAAAATTAGCGTCATAAAATATTAATTCAAAGTTTCAATAGGACAAACTAATAATAGGCGTAATCAGAAGTAATTATATTAATTCGCTCGAAATTATATGCAGTTTTGATGCAAAAAATGTTGAAAATCTTAAACAACTTGTTTAAACAACAGTTTTTAATGCATCTCACTTATATTTGTGCAAAATTAGCGCCAAAGAGTACTCATATCTAAATTTTAACTGGACAATCAGAAAAAAAACATAATTTGGAGTAACTATATTAATTTTCACGAAATTATATGTAGTTAAGCGGCCAACAAGTTTGAAAAACACAAACAACTTGTTTAAACAAACGTTTTTAATGCATCTTATTTATGTTTTATGCAATATTTGTGTCGTACTATGTTCATATCAAAGTGTTAATCGGATAACCTATTAATATGTATAATTAGGAGTAATTATATTAATTTTTATGAAATTATGTATAGTTATGAGTCAAAAAATATTAAAAATCTTAAACAACTCGTTAAAGCAGCAGTTTCTAATATATCTTTCTAATGCTTTATGAAAAAAATAGTGTCGTAGGATATTCATAATGAAGTGTTAACTGGACAATCTTATAATAGGCATAATTAGGAGTAATTATATCAATTTGCATGAAATTATGTGTACTTATGCGGCCAAAAAATCTGAAAAACACGAACAACTTGTTTCAATAGCTGTTTTCGATGCATCCTACTTAAGTCTCGTGCAAAATTAGTGTCGTAGAATTTACATATCGAAGTTTTACTTGGCTAATATTTTAATGGGCATAATTAGGAGTAATTATGTTAATTTTTACGAAATTATATGTAGCTATGAGGCCAAAATGTTGAAAAACATAACTTTCTTAAATAGCATTTTTCAACGCATCTTTATTTATGTTTTGAGGAAAAATAGTTCCGTAAAATATTCATTTTCCAGTGCTAATTGAACAATATTATAATATCCATAATTAGGAGTAATTAAATTAATTTACACCAAATTATGTGTAGTTATGCGGCCAAAAATTTTCATAAAGGCAAATGACTTGTTCAAACAGCAGCTTTTGACGCATCTTACTTACGTTTTGTGCAATATTAGCGTCATAGAATATTCATATCGAAGTTTTAGTCGAACAATTTTGTAATATGCATAATTAGGAGTAACTGTATTAATTTTTATGAAATTATATGTAGTTATGCGGCCATAAATTTTGAAAACCACAAACAACTCTTTTAAACAGCCATTTTTAATGCATCTTATTTATGTTTTGCGCAAAATTAGCTTCATAAAATATTCATTCGATGTTTTAATAGGACAAACTAATAATAGGCGTAATCAGGAGTAATTATATTAATTCGCTCGAAATTATGTGCAGTTTTGGTGCAAAAAATTTTGAAAATCTTAAACAACTTGTTTAAACAACAGTTTTTAATGCATCTCACTTATATTTGTGCAAAATTAGCATCATAGAGTACTCATATCTAAGTTTTAACTGGACAATCATATAAAAGGCATAATTAGGCGTAACTATATAAATTTTTACGAAATTATATATAGTTATGTGGCCAACAAATTTCAAAAACTCAAACAACTTGTTTAAACAACTGTTTTTAATGCATCTCATTTAGGTTTTGTGCAAAATTTGTGTCATACGATGTTCATATCGAAGTGTTAATTGGATAACCTATTAATAGGTATAATTAGTAGTAAATATATTAATTTTCATGAAATTATGTATAGTTATGAGCCAAACAATGTTAAAAAATCTTAAACAACTCATTAAAACAGCAGTTTCTAATATATCTTTCTAATGTTTTATGAAAAATTAGTGTCGCGAGATATTCCTAATGTAGTGTTAACTGGAAAATCTTATAATAGGCATAATTAGGATTAATTATATCAATTTGTATGAAATTATGTGTACTTACGCGGCTAAAAAATTTGAAAAACGCGAACAACTTGTTTCAACGGCTGTTTTCGATGTATCCTACTTATGTCTTGTGTAAAATTAGTGTCTTAGAATTTACATATCGAAGTGTTAATTGACAAATATTTTAATGGGCATAATTAGCAGTAATTATGTTAATTTTTACGAAATTATATGTAGCTATCACGCCAAAAATGTCGAAAAACATAACTTTCTTAAATAGCAGTTTTCAACGCTTCTTACTTATGTTTGAGGAAAAATAGTGCCCTAAAAAAATTGTTGTGAAGTGTTAATTGAACAATCTTATAATAGGCGTAATTAGGAGTAATTAAATTAATTTACAGCAAATTATGTGTAGTTATAAGGCCAAAATTTTTCATAAAGGCAAATAACTTGTTTAAATAGCAGCTTTTGACGCATCTTTCTTATGTTTTGTGCAATATTAGCGTCGTAGAATATTTCATTTCGAAGTTTTAGTTGGTCAATTTTGTATAGGCGTAATTAGGAGTAATTATATCAATTTGATTGAAATTATGTGTACTTATGCGGCCAAAATATTTGAAAAACGCGAACAACTTATTTCAATAGCTGTTTTCAATGCATCCTACTTATGTCTTGTGTAAAATTTGTGTCGTAGAATTTACATATCGAAGTGTTAATTGACTCATATTTTAGTGAGCATAATTAGGAGTAATTATGCGATTTTTTATGAAATTATATGCAGCTATGAGGCCAAAAATGTTGAAAAACATTACATTCTTAAATAGCAGTTTTCAACGCATCTTACTTATGTTTTGAAGAAAAATAGTGCCCTAAAATATTTGTTTTGAAGTGTTAATTAAACAATCTTATCATAGGTGTAATTAGGAGTAATTAAATTAATTTATACCAAATTATGTGTTGTTATGAGGCCAACATTTTTCATAAAGGCAAATAACTTGTTTAAACAACAGCTTTTGATGCATCTTACTTATGTTTTGTGCAATATTAGCGTCATAGAATATTAATATCGCGGTTTTAGCCGGGCAATTTTGTAATATGCGTAAATAGGAGTAATTGTATTAATTTGTTTAAAATTATATGTAGTTATGCGGCCAAAAATTTTGAAAAAACACAAACAACTTGTTTAAACAGCAGTTTTTAATGCATCATACTTATGTTTTGCGCAAAATTAGCGTCATAAAATATTAATTCAAAGTTTCAATAGGACAAACTAATAATAGGCGTAATCAGAAGTAATTATATTAATTCGCTCGAAATTATATGCAGTTTTGATGCAAAAAATGTTGAAAATCTTAAACAACTTGTTTAAACAACAGTTTTTAATGCATCTCACTTATATTTGTGCAAAATTAGCGCCAAAGAGTACTCATATCTAAATTTTAACTGGACAATCAGAAAAAAACATAATTTGGAGTAACTATATTAATTTTCACGAAATTATATGTAGTTAAGCGGCCAACAAGTTTGAAAAACACAAACAACTTGTTTAAACAAACGTTTTTAATGCATCTTATTTATGTTTTATGCAATATTTGTGTCGTACTATGTTCATATCAAAGTGTTAATCGGATAACCTATTAATATGTATAATTAGGAGTAATTATATTAATTTTTATGAAATTATGTATAGTTATGAGTCAAAAAATATTAAAAATCTTAAACAACTCGTTAAAGCAGCAGTTTCTAATATATCTTTCTAATGCTTTATGAAAAAATAGTGTCGTAGGATATTCATAATGAAGTGTTAACTGGACAATCTTATAATAGGCATAATTAGGAGTAATTATATCAATTTGCATGAAATTATGTGTACTTATGCGGCCAAAAAATCTGAAAAACACGAACAACTTGTTTCAATAGCTGTTTTCGATGCATCCTACTTAAGTCTCGTGCAAAATTAGTGTCGTAGAATTTACATATCGAAGTTTTACTTGGCTAATATTTTAATGGGCATAATTAGGAGTAATTATGTTAATTTTTACGAAATTATATGTAGCTATGAGGCCAAAATGTTGAAAAACATAACTTTCTTAAATAGCATTTTTCAACGCATCTTTATTTATGTTTTGAGGAAAAATAGTTCCGTAAAATATTCATTTTCCAGTGCTAATTGAACAATATTATAATATCCATAATTAGGAGTAATTAAATTAATTTACACCAAATTATGTGTAGTTATGCGGCCAAAAATTTTCATAAAGGCAAATGACTTGTTCAAACAGCAGCTTTTGACGCATCTTACTTACGTTTTGTGCAATATTAGCGTCATAGAATATTCATATCGAAGTTTTAGTCGAACAATTTTGTAATATGCATAATTAGGAGTAACTGTATTAATTTTTATGAAATTATATGTAGTTATGCGGCCATAAATTTTGAAAACCACAAACAACTCTTTTAAACAGCCATTTTTAATGCATCTTATTTATGTTTTGCGCAAAATTAGCTTCATAAAATATTCATTCGATGTTTTAATAGGACAAACTAATAATAGGCGTAATCAGGAGTAATTATATTAATTCGCTCGAAATTATGTGCAGTTTTGGTGCAAAAAATTTTGAAAATCTTAAACAACTTGTTTAAACAACAGTTTTTAATGCATCTCACTTATATTTGTGCAAAATTAGCATCATAGAGTACTCATATCTAAGTTTTAACTGGACAATCATATAAAAGGCATAATTAGGCGTAACTATATAAATTTTTACGAAATTATATATAGTTATGTGGCCAACAAATTTCAAAAACTCAAACAACTTGTTTAAACAACTGTTTTTAATGCATCTCATTTAGGTTTTGTGCAAAATTTGTGTCATACGATGTTCATATCGAAGTGTTAATTGGATAACCTATTAATAGGTATAATTAGTAGTAAATATATTAATTTTCATGAAATTATGTATAGTTATGAGCCAAACAATGTTAAAAAATCTTAAACAACTCATTAAAACAGCAGTTTCTAATATATCTTTCTAATGTTTTATGAAAAATTAGTGTCGCGAGATATTCCTAATGTAGTGTTAACTGGAAAATCTTATAATAGGCATAATTAGGATTAATTATATCAATTTGTATGAAATTATGTGTACTTACGCGGCTAAAAAATTTGAAAAACGCGAACAACTTGTTTCAACGGCTGTTTTCGATGTATCCTACTTATGTCTTGTGTAAAATTAGTGTCTTAGAATTTACATATCGAAGTGTTAATTGACAAATATTTTAATGGGCATAATTAGCAGTAATTATGTTAATTTTTACGAAATTATATGTAGCTATCACGCCAAAAATGTCGAAAAACATAACTTTCTTAAATAGCAGTTTTCAACGCTTCTTACTTATGTTTGAGGAAAAATAGTGCCCTAAAAAAATTGTTGTGAAGTGTTAATTGAACAATCTTATAATAGGCGTAATTAGGAGTAATTAAATTAATTTACAGCAAATTATGTGTAGTTATAAGGCCAAAATTTTTCATAAAGGCAAATAACTTGTTTAAATAGCAGCTTTTGACGCATCTTTCTTATGTTTTGTGCAATATTAGCGTCGTAGAATATTTCATTTCGAAGTTTTAGTTGGTCAATTTTGTATAGGCGTAATTAGGAGTAATTATATCAATTTGATTGAAATTATGTGTACTTATGCGGCCAAAATATTTGAAAAACGCGAACAACTTATTTCAATAGCTGTTTTCAATGCATCCTACTTATGTCTTGTGTAAAATTTGTGTCGTAGAATTTACATATCGAAGTGTTAATTGACTCATATTTTAGTGAGCATAATTAGGAGTAATTATGCGAATTTTTATGAAATTATATGCAGCTATGAGGCCAAAAATGTTGAAAAACATTACATTCTTAAATAGCAGTTTTCAACGCATCTTACTTATGTTTTGAAGAAAAATAGTGCCCTAAAATATTTGTTTTGAAGTGTTAATTAAACAATCTTATCATAGGTGTAATTAGGAGTAATTAAATTAATTTATACCAAATTATGTGTTGTTATGAGGCCAACATTTTTCATAAAGGCAAATAACTTGTTTAAACAACAGCTTTTGATGCATCTTACTTATGTTTTGTGCAATATTAGCGTCATAGAATATTAATATCGCGGTTTTAGCCGGACAATTTTGTAATATGCGTAAATAGGAGTAATTGTATTAATTTGTTTAAAATTATATGTAGTTATGCGGCCAAAATTTTTGAAAAAACACAAACAACTTGTTTAAACAGCAGTTTTTAATGCATCGTACTTATGTTTTGCGCAAAATTAGCGTCATAAAATATTAATTCAAAGTTTCAATAGGACAAACTAATAATAGGCGTAATCAGAAGTAATTATATTAATTCGCTCGAAATTATATGCAGTTTTGATGCAAAAAATGTTGAAAATCTTAAACAACTTGTTTAAACAACAGTTTTTAATGCATCTCACTTATATTTGTGCAAAATTAGCGCCAAAGAGTACTCATATCTAAATTTTAACTGGACAATCAGAAAAAAAACATAATTTGGAGTAACTATATTAATTTTCACGAAATTATATGTAGTTAAGCGGCCAACAAGTTTGAAAAACACAAACAACTTGTTTAAACAAACGTTTTTAATGCATCTTATTTATGTTTTATGCAATATTTGTGTCGTACTATGTTCATATCAAAGTGTTAATCGGATAACCTATTAATATGTATAATTAGGAGTAATTATATTAATTTTTATGAAATTATGTATAGTTATGAGTCAAAAAATATTAAAAATCTTAAACAACTCGTTAAAGCAGCAGTTTCTAATATATCTTTCTAATGCTTTATGAAAAAAATAGTGTCGTAGGATATTCATAATGAAGTGTTAACTGGACAATCTTATAATAGGCATAATTAGGAGTAATTATATCAATTTGCATGAAATTATGTGTACTTATGCGGCCAAAAAATCTGAAAAACACGAACAACTTGTTTCAATAGCTGTTTTCGATGCATCCTACTTAAGTCTCGTGCAAAATTAGTGTCGTAGAATTTACATATCGAAGTTTTACTTGGCTAATATTTTAATGGGCATAATTAGGAGTAATTATGTTAATTTTTACGAAATTATATGTAGCTATGAGGCCAAAATGTTGAAAAACATAACTTTCTTAAATAGCATTTTTCAACGCATCTTTATTTATGTTTTGAGGAAAAATAGTTCCGTAAAATATTCATTTTCCAGTGCTAATTGAACAATATTATAATATCCATAATTAGGAGTAATTAAATTAATTTACACCAAATTATGTGTAGTTATGCGGCCAAAAATTTTCATAAAGGCAAATGACTTGTTCAAACAGCAGCTTTTGACGCATCTTACTTACGTTTTGTGCAATATTAGCGTCATAGAATATTCATATCGAAGTTTTAGTCGAACAATTTTGTAATATGCATAATTAGGAGTAACTGTATTAATTTTTATGAAATTATATGTAGTTATGCGGCCATAAATTTTGAAAACCACAAACAACTCTTTTAAACAGCCATTTTTAATGCATCTTATTTATGTTTTGCGCAAAATTAGCTTCATAAAATATTCATTCGATGTTTTAATAGGACAAACTAATAATAGGCGTAATCAGGAGTAATTATATTAATTCGCTCGAAATTATGTGCAGTTTTGGTGCAAAAAATTTTGAAAATCTTAAACAACTTGTTTAAACAACAGTTTTTAATGCATCTCACTTATATTTGTGCAAAATTAGCATCATAGAGTACTCATATCTAAGTTTTAACTGGACAATCATATAAAAGGCATAATTAGGCGTAACTATATAAATTTTTACGAAATTATATATAGTTATGTGGCCAACAAATTTCAAAAACTCAAACAACTTGTTTAAACAACTGTTTTTAATGCATCTCATTTAGGTTTTGTGCAAAATTTGTGTCATACGATGTTCATATCGAAGTGTTAATTGGATAACCTATTAATAGGTATAATTAGTAGTAAATATATTAATTTTCATGAAATTATGTATAGTTATGAGCCAAACAATGTTAAAAAATCTTAAACAACTCATTAAAACAGCAGTTTCTAATATATCTTTCTAATGTTTTATGAAAAATTAGTGTCGCGAGATATTCCTAATGTAGTGTTAACTGGAAAATCTTATAATAGGCATAATTAGGATTAATTATATCAATTTGTATGAAATTATGTGTACTTACGCGGCTAAAAAATTTGAAAAACGCGAACAACTTGTTTCAACGGCTGTTTTCGATGTATCCTACTTATGTCTTGTGTAAAATTAGTGTCTTAGAATTTACATATCGAAGTGTTAATTGACAAATATTTTAATGGGCATAATTAGCAGTAATTATGTTAATTTTTACGAAATTATATGTAGCTATCACGCCAAAAATGTCGAAAAACATAACTTTCTTAAATAGCAGTTTTCAACGCTTCTTACTTATGTTTGAGGAAAAATAGTGCCCTAAAAAAATTGTTGTGAAGTGTTAATTGAACAATCTTATAATAGGCGTAATTAGGAGTAATTAAATTAATTTACAGCAAATTATGTGTAGTTATAAGGCCAAAATTTTTCATAAAGGCAAATAACTTGTTTAAATAGCAGCTTTTGACGCATCTTTCTTATGTTTTGTGCAATATTAGCGTCGTAGAATATTTCATTTCGAAGTTTTAGTTGGTCAATTTTGTATAGGCGTAATTAGGAGTAATTATATCAATTTGATTGAAATTATGTGTACTTATGCGGCCAAAATATTTGAAAAACGCGAACAACTTATTTCAATAGCTGTTTTCAATGCATCCTACTTATGTCTTGTGTAAAATTTGTGTCGTAGAATTTACATATCGAAGTGTTAATTGACTCATATTTTAGTGAGCATAATTAGGAGTAATTATGCGATTTTTTATGAAATTATATGCAGCTATGAGGCCAAAAATGTTGAAAAACATTACATTCTTAAATAGCAGTTTTCAACGCATCTTACTTATGTTTTGAAGAAAAATAGTGCCCTAAAATATTTGTTTTGAAGTGTTAATTAAACAATCTTATCATAGGTGTAATTAGGAGTAATTAAATTAATTTATACCAAATTATGTGTTGTTATGAGGCCAACATTTTTCATAAAGGCAAATAACTTGTTTAAACAACAGCTTTTGATGCATCTTACTTATGTTTTGTGCAATATTAGCGTCATAGAATATTAATATCGCGGTTTTAGCCGGACAATTTTGTAATATGCGTAAATAGGAGTAATTGTATTAATTTGTTTAAAATTATATGTAGTTATGCGGCCAAAAATTTTGAAAAAACACAAACAACTTGTTTAAACAGCAGTTTTTAATGCATCATACTTATGTTTTGCGCAAAATTAGCGTCATAAAATATTAATTCAAAGTTTCAATAGGACAAACTAATAATAGGCGTAATCAGAAGTAATTATATTAATTCGCTCGAAATTATATGCAGTTTTGATGCAAAAAATGTTGAAAATCTTAAACAACTTGTTTAAACAACAGTTTTTAATGCATCTCACTTATATTTGTGCAAAATTAGCGCCAAAGAGTACTCATATCTAAATTTTAACTGGACAATCAGAAAAAAACATAATTTGGAGTAACTATATTAATTTTCACGAAATTATATGTAGTTAAGCGGCCAACAAGTTTGAAAAACACAAACAACTTGTTTAAACAAACGTTTTTAATGCATCTTATTTATGTTTTATGCAATATTTGTGTCGTACTATGTTCATATCAAAGTGTTAATCGGATAACCTATTAATATGTATAATTAGGAGTAATTATATTAATTTTTATGAAATTATGTATAGTTATGAGTCAAAAAATATTAAAAATCTTAAACAACTCGTTAAAGCAGCAGTTTCTAATATATCTTTCTAATGCTTTATGAAAAAATAGTGTCGTAGGATATTCATAATGAAGTGTTAACTGGACAATCTTATAATAGGCATAATTAGGAGTAATTATATCAATTTGCATGAAATTATGTGTACTTATGCGGCCAAAAAATCTGAAAAACACGAACAACTTGTTTCAATAGCTGTTTTCGATGCATCCTACTTAAGTCTCGTGCAAAATTAGTGTCGTAGAATTTACATATCGAAGTTTTACTTGGCTAATATTTTAATGGGCATAATTAGGAGTAATTATGTTAATTTTTACGAAATTATATGTAGCTATGAGGCCAAAATGTTGAAAAACATAACTTTCTTAAATAGCATTTTTCAACGCATCTTTATTTATGTTTTGAGGAAAAATAGTTCCGTAAAATATTCATTTTCCAGTGCTAATTGAACAATATTATAATATCCATAATTAGGAGTAATTAAATTAATTTACACCAAATTATGTGTAGTTATGCGGCCAAAAATTTTCATAAAGGCAAATGACTTGTTCAAACAGCAGCTTTTGACGCATCTTACTTACGTTTTGTGCAATATTAGCGTCATAGAATATTCATATCGAAGTTTTAGTCGAACAATTTTGTAATATGCATAATTAGGAGTAACTGTATTAATTTTTATGAAATTATATGTAGTTATGCGGCCATAAATTTTGAAAACCACAAACAACTCTTTTAAACAGCCATTTTTAATGCATCTTATTTATGTTTTGCGCAAAATTAGCTTCATAAAATATTCATTCGATGTTTTAATAGGACAAACTAATAATAGGCGTAATCAGGAGTAATTATATTAATTCGCTCGAAATTATGTGCAGTTTTGGTGCAAAAATTTTTGAAAATCTTAAACAACAGCTTTTTAATGCATCTCACTTATATTTGTGCAAAATTAGCATCATAGAGTACTCATATCTAAGTTTTAACTGGACAATCATATAAAAGGCATAATTAGGCGTAACTATATAAATTTTTACGAAATTATATATAGTTATGTGGCCAACAAATTTCAAAAACTCAAACAACTTGTTTAAACAACTGTTTTTAATGCATCTCATTTAGGTTTTGTGCAAAATTTGTGTCATACGATGTTCATATCGAAGTGTTAATTGGATAACCTATTAATAGGTATAATTAGTAGTAAATATATTAATTTTCATGAAATTATGTATAGTTATGAGCCAAACAATGTTAAAAAATCTTAAACAACTCATTAAAACAGCAGTTTCTAATATATCTTTCTAATGTTTTATGAAAAATTAGTGTCACGAGATATTCCTAATGTAGTGTTAACTGGAAAATCTTATAATAGGCATAATTAGGATTAATTATATCAATTTGTATGAAATTATGTGTACTTACGCGGCTAAAAAATTTGAAAAACGCGAACAACTTGTTTCAACGGCTGTTTTCGATGTATCCTACTTATGTCTTGTGTAAAATTAGTGTCTTAGAATTTACATATCGAAGTGTTAATTGACAAATATTTTAATGGGCATAATTAGCAGTAATTATGTTAATTTTTACGAAATTATATGTAGCTATCACGCCAAAAATGTCGAAAAACATAACTTTCTTAAATAGCAGTTTTCAACGCTTCTTACTTATGTTTGAGGAAAAATAGTGCCCTAAAAAAATTGTTGTGAAGTGTTAATTGAACAATCTTATAATAGGCGTAATTAGGAGTAATTAAATTAATTTACAGCAAATTATGTGTAGTTATAAGGCCAAAATTTTTCATAAAGGCAAATAACTTGTTTAAATAGCAGCTTTTGACGCATCTTTCTTATGTTTTGTGCAATATTAGCGTCGTAGAATATTTCATTTCGAAGTTTTAGTTGGTCAATTTTGTATAGGCGTAATTAGGAGTAATTATATCAATTTGATTGAAATTATGTGTACTTATGCGGCCAAAATATTTGAAAAACGCGAACAACTTATTTCAATAGTCGTTTTTTCAATGCATCCTACTTATGTCTTGTGTAAAATTTGTGTCGTAGAATTTACATATCGAAGTGTTAATTGACTCATATTTTAGTGAGCATAATTAGGAGTAATTATGCGATTTTTTATGAAATTATATGCAGCTATGAGGCCAAAAATGTTGAAAAACATTACATTCTTAAATAGCAGTTTTCAACGCATCTTACTTATGTTTTGAAGAAAAATAGTGCCCTAAAATATTTGTTTTGAAGTGTTAATTAAACAATCTTATCATAGGTGTAATTAGGAGTAATTAAATTAATTTATACCAAATTATGTGTTGTTATGAGGCCAACATTTTTCATAAAGGCAAATAACTTGTTTAAACAACAGCTTTTGATGCATCTTACTTATGTTTTGTGCAATATTAGCGTCATAGAATATTAATATCGCGGTTTTAGCCGGGCAATTTTGTAATATGCGTAAATAGGAGTAATTGTATTAATTTGTTTAAAATTATATGTAGTTATGCGGCCAAAAATTTTGAAAAAACACAAACAACTTGTTTAAACAGCAGCTAGCTTTTAATGCATCGTACTTATGTTTTGCGCAAAATTAGCGTCATAAAATATTAATTCAAAGTTTCAATAGGACAAACTAATAATAGGCGTAATCGAAGTAATTATATTAATTCGCTCGAAATTATATGCAGCTTTGATGCAAAAAATGTTGAAAATCTTAAACAACTTGTTTAAACAACAGCTTTTAATGCATCTCACTTATATTTGTGCAAAATTAGCGCCAAAGAGTACTCATATCTAAATTTTAACTGGACAATCAGAAAAAAAAACATAATTTGGAGTAACTATATTAATTTTCACGAAATTATATGTAGTTAAGCGGCCAACAAGTTTGAAAAACACAAACAACTTGTTTAAACAAACGTTTTTAATGCATCTTATTTATGTTTTATGCAATATTTGTGTCGTACTATGTTCATATCAAAGTGTTAATCGGATAACCTATTAATATGTATAATTAGGAGTAATTATATTAATTTTTATGAAATTATGTATAGTTATGAGTCAAAAAATATTAAAAATCTTAAACAACTCGTTAAAGCAAATAGCTTTCTAATATATCTTTCTAATGCTTTATGAAAAAAATAGTGTCGTAGGATATTCATAATGAAGTGTTAACTGGACAATCTTATAATAGGCATAATTAGGAGTAATTATATCAATTTGCATGAAATTATGTGTACTTATGCGGCCAAAAAATCTGAAAAACACGAACAACTTGTTTCAACAAATGTTTTCGATGCATCCTACTTATGTCTCGTGCAAAATTAGTGTCGTAGAATTTACATATCGAAGTTTTACTTGGCTAATATTTTAATGGGCATAATTAGGAGTAATTCTGTTAATTTTTACGAAATTATATGTAGCTATGAGGCCAAAATGTTGAAAAACATAACTTTCTTAAATAGCATTTTTCAACGCATCTTTATTTATGTTTTGAGGAAAAATAGTTCCGTAAAATATTCATTTTCCAAAGTGCTAATTGAACAATATTATAATATCCATAATTAGGAGTAATTAAATTAATTTACACCAAATTATGTGTAGTTATGCGGCCAAAAATTTTCATAAAGGCAAATGACTTGTTCAAACAAAGACTTTTGACGCATCTTACTTACGTTTTGTGCAATATTAGCGTCATAGAATATTCATATCGAAGTTTTAGTCGAACAATTTTGTAATATGCATAATTAGGAGTAATCGTATTAATTTTTATGAAATTATATGTAGTTATGCGGCCATAAATTTTGAAAACCACAAACAACTCTTTTAAACATGTACCATTTTTAATGCATCTTATTTATGTTTTGCGCAAAATTAGCTTCATAAAATATTCATTCGATGTTTTAATAGGACAAACTAATAATAGGCGTAATCGGGAGTAATTATATTAATTCGCTCGAAATTATGTGCGCTTTGGTGCAAAAATTTTGAAAATCTTAAACAACTTGTTTAAACAATGCATCTCACTTATATTTGTGCAAAATTAGCATCATAGAGTACTCATATCTAAGTTTTAACTGGACAATCATATAAAAGGCATAATTAGGCGTAACTATATAAATTTTTACGAAATTATATATAGTTATGTGGCCAACAAATTTCAAAAACTCAAACAACTTGTTTAAACAACTGTTTTTAATGCATCTCATTTAGGTTTTGTGCAAAATTTGTGTCATACGATGTTCATATCGAAGTGTTAATTGGATAACCTATTAATAGGTATAATTAGTAGTAAATATATTAATTTTCATGAAATTATGTATAGTTATGAGCCAAACAATGTTAAAAAATCTTAAACAACTCATTAAAACAAAGAGCTTCTAATATATCTTTCTAATGTTTTATGAAAAATTAGTGTCGCGAGATATTCCTAATGTAGTGTTAACTGGAAAATCTTATAATAGGCATAATTAGGATTAATTATATCAATTTGTATGAAATTATGTGTACTTACGCGCTAAAAAATTTGAAAAACGCGAACAACTTGTTTCAACTACTGTTTTCGATGTATCCTACTTATGTCTTGTGTAAAATTAGTGTCTTAGAATTTACATATCGAAGTGTTAATTGACAAATATTTTAATGGGCATAATTAGCAGTAATTATGTTAATTTTTACGAAATTATATGTAGCTATCACGCCAAAAATGTCGAAAAACATAACTTTCTTAAATAGCAGCTTTTCAACGCTTCTTACTTATGTTTGAGGAAAAATAGTGCCCTAAAAAAATTGTTGTGAAGTGTTAATTGAACAATCTTATAATAGGCGTAATTAGGAGTAATTAAATTAATTTACAAAGCAAATTATGTGTAGTTATAAGGCCAAAATTTTTCATAAAGGCAAATAACTTGTTTAAATAGCAAATTTTGACGCATCTTTCTTATGTTTTGTGCAATATTAGCGTCGTAGAATATTTCATTTCGAAGTTTTAGTTGGTCAATTTTGTATAGGCGTAATTAGGAGTAATTATATCAATTTGATTGAAATTATGTGTACTTATGCGGCCAAAATATTTGAAAAACGCGAACAACTTATTTCAATAGTCGTTTTCAATGCATCCTACTTATGTCTTGTGTAAAATTTGTGTCGTAGAATTTACATATCGAAGTGTTAATTGACTCATATTTTAGTGAGCATAATTAGGAGTAATTATGCGATTTTTTATGAAATTATATGCAAATATGAGGCCAAAAATGTTGAAAAACATTACATTCTTAAATAGCAGCTTTTCAACGCATCTTACTTATGTTTTGAAGAAAAATAGTGCCCTAAAATATTTGTTTTGAAGTGTTAATTAAACAATCTTATCATAGGTGTAATTAGGAGTAATTAAATTAATTTATACCAAATTATGTGTTGTTATGAGGCCAACATTTTTCATAAAGGCAAATAACTTGTTTAAACAACAAATTTTGATGCATCTTACTTATGTTTTGTGCAATATTAGCGTCATAGAATATTAATATCGCGGTTTTAGCCGGACAATTTTGTAATATGCGTAAATAGGAGTAATTGTATTAATTTGTTTAAAATTATATGTAGTTATGCGGCCAAAAATTTTGAAAAACACAAACAACTTGTTTAAACAAAGCAGCTTTTAATGCATCGTACTTATGTTTTGCGCAAAATTAGCGTCATAAAATATTAATTCAAAGTTTCAATAGGACAAACTAATAATAGGCGTAATCGAAGTAATTATATTAATTCGCTCGAAATTATATGCGCTTTTGATGCAAAAAATGTTGAAAATCTTAAACAACTTGTTTAAACAACAGCTTTTAATGCATCTCACTTATATTTGTGCAAAATTAGCGCCAAAGAGTACTCATATCTAAATTTTAACTGGACAATCAGAAAAAAACATAATTTGGAGTAACTATATTAATTTTCACGAAATTATATGTAGTTAAGCGGCCAACAAGTTTGAAAAACACAAACAACTTGTTTAAACAAACGTTTTTAATGCATCTTATTTATGTTTTATGCAATATTTGTGTCGTACTATGTTCATATCAAAGTGTTAATCGGATAACCTATTAATATGTATAATTAGGAGTAATTATATTAATTTTTATGAAATTATGTATAGTTATGAGTCAAAAAATATTAAAAATCTTAAACAACTCGTTAAAGCAAGCAGCTTTCTAATATATCTTTCTAATGCTTTATGAAAAAAATAGTGTCGTAGGATATTCATAATGAAGTGTTAACTGGACAATCTTATAATAGGCATAATTAGGAGTAATTATATCAATTTGCATGAAATTATGTGTACTTATGCGGCCAAAAAATCTGAAAAACACGAACAACTTGTTTCAACAAATGTTTTCGATGCATCCTACTTATGTCTCGTGCAAAATTAGTGTCGTAGAATTTACATATCGAAGTTTTACTTGGCTAATATTTTAATGGGCATAATTAGGAGTAATTCTGTTAATTTTTACGAAATTATATGTAGCCGAGGGCGTCGGTCCCGTTTTCATGTTTTGCGCGCCCGACTCGTTTTGGCGGCACCGAGGGCGTCCCGTCCCGTTTTCATGTTTTGCGCGCCCGCACACGTTTTCGACGGTGCCGAGGTCGTCGGGTCCCGTTTTCATGTTTTGCGCGCCCGACTCGTTTCGGCGCGTGCCGAGGGCGTCGGTCCCGTTTTCATGTTTTGCGCGCCCGACTCGTTTTCGCGCACGAGGGCGCGTCGGTCCCGTTTTCATGTTTTGCGCGCCCGACTCGTTTTCGGCGTGCACCGAGGGCGTCCTTCCCGTTTTCAAGTTTTGCGCGCCCGACACGTTTTCGCGCGCGCGAGGTCGTCGGTCCCGTTTTTTTTGCGCGCCCGATGTTTTGCGCGCCCGACTTTCATGTTTTGCGGACGCGCGAGGGCGTCGGTCCCGTTTTCATGTTTTGCGCGCCCGACTCGTTTTCGGCGGCGCCGAGGGCGTCGGTCCCGTTTTCATGTTTTGCGCGCCCGACTCGTTTTCGCGCGCGCGCGAGGGCGTCGTCGGTCCCGTTTTCATGTTTTGCGCGCCCGACTCGTTTTCGGCGCACGAGGGCGTCCTTCCCCGTTTTCAAGTTTTGCGCGCCCGACACGTTTTCGGCGCGCGAGGTCGTCGGTCCCGTTTTCATGTTTTGCGCGCCCGACTCGTTTTCGGCGGCGCGAGGGCGTCCGGTCCCGTTTTCATGTTTTGCGCGCCCGACTCGTTTTTCCCGCGCGCGCGCCCGAGGGCGTCGGTCGTCCCCGTTTTCATGTTTTGCGCGCCCGACTCGTTTTCGCGTGCACGAGGGCGTCGGTCCCGTTTTCATGTTTTGCGCGCCCGACTCGTTTTCGGCGGCGCGAGGTCGTCGGTCCCGTTTTCATGTTTTGCGCGCCCGACTCGTTTTCGGCGCGTACGAGGGCGTCGGTCCCGTTTTCAAGTTTTGCGCGCCCGACTCTTTTTCGCGCACCGAGGGCGTCGGTCCCGTTTTCATGTTTTGCGCGCCCGACACGTTTTCGGCGCGCGAGGGCGTCGGTCCCGTTTTTATGTGTTTTGCGCGCCCGACTCGTTTTCGGCGCACGAGGAGGGCGTCGGTCCCGTTTTCATGTTTTGCGCGCCCGACTCGTTTTCGTGCCGAGGGCGTCGGTCCCGTTTTCATGTTTTGCGCGCCCGACTCGTTTTCGCGCGCACGAGGGGCGTCGGTCCCGTTTTCATGTTTTGCGCGCCCGACTCGTTTTCGCGAGGGCGTACCGAGGGCGTCGGTCCCGTTTTCATGTTTTGCATGTTTTGCGCGCCCGACTCGTTTTTCGGCGGCACGAGGGCGTCGGTCCCGTTTTCATGTTTTGCGCGCCCGACTCGTTTTCGCGGCACGAGGGCGTCGGTCCCGTTTTCATGTTTTGCGCGCCCGACTCGTTTTCGCGCGCGCACCGAGGGCGTCCTTTCCCGTTTTCATGTTTTGCGCGCCCGACTCGTTTTGGCGCGCGCGTCGAGGGCGTCGGTCCCGTTTTCATGTTTTGCGCGCCCGACTCGTTTTTGCGCGCGAGCGGGCGTCGGTCCCGTTTTCATGTTTTGCGCGCCCGACTCGTTTTTTGCTGGGGCGTCGTCCGAGGGCGTCGCGTTTCCCGTTTTCATGTTTTGCGCGCCCGACACGTTTTTTTCGCGGACCGAGGTCGTCGGTCCCGTCCCGTTTTCATGTTTTGCGCGCCCGACTCGTTTTCGGCGCACGAGGGTCGTCGGTCCCGTTTTCATGTTTTGCGCGCCCGACTCGTTTTCGCGCGCACCGAGGGCGTCGGTCCCGTTTTCATGTTTTGCGCGCCCGACTCGTTTTCGCGCGCGAGGGCGTCGGTCCCGTTTTCATGTTTTGCGCGCCCGACTCGTTTTCGCGCGCGCGAGGGCGTCGGTCCCGTTTTCATGTTTTGCGCGCCCGACTCGTTTTCGCGGCACCGAGGGCGTCGGTCCCGTTTTCATGTTTTGCGCGCCCGACTCGTTTTCGGCGCACCGAGGGCGTCGGTCCCGTTTTCATGTTTTGCGCGCCCGACTCGTTTTCGGCGCGCGAGAGGGCGTCGGTCCCGTTTTCATGTTTTGCGCGCCCGACTCGTTTTTCATGTTTTGCGCGCCCGACTCATTTTCCGAGGGCGTCGGTCCCGTTTTCATGTTTTGCGCGCCCGACTCGTTTTCGGCGGTACCGAGGGCGTCCTTTCCCGTTTTCATGTTTTGCGCGCCCGACACGTTTTTTTTGCGCGCGCGCGGAGGTCGTCGGTCCCGTTTTCATGTTTTGCGCGCCCGACTCGTTTTCGGCGGCACCGAGGGCGTCGGTCCCGTTTTCAAGTTTTGCGCGCCCGACACTCGTTTTTCGGCGGCGCGAGGTCGTCGGTCCCGTTTTCATGTTTTGCGCGCCCGACTCGTTTTCGGCGCACCGAGGGCGTCGGTCCCGTTTTCATGTTTTGCGCGCCCGACTCGTTTTCGGCGTACCGAGGGCGTCGTCGGTCCCGTTTTCATGTTTTGCGCGCCCGACTCGTTTTCGGCGCGCGAGGGCGTCGGTCCCGTTTTCATGTTTTGCGCGCCCGACTCGTTTTCGCGCACGCGAGGGCGTCGGTCCCGTTTTCATGTTTTGCGCGCCCGACTCGTTTTCGGGCGCGCGAGGGCGTCCTTTCCCGTTTTCATGTTTTGCGCGCCCGACTCGTTTTCGGCGCGCGCGAGGTCGTCGGTCCCGTTTTCATGTTTTGCGCGCCCGACTCGTTTTCATGTTTTGCGCGCCCGGCACCGAGGGCGTCGGTCCCGTTTTCATGTTTTGCGCGCCCGACTCGTTTTCGGCGTGCCGAGGGCGTCGGTCCCGTTTTCATGTTTTGCGCGCCCGACTCGTTTTCGGCGCGCATCGAGGGCGTCGGTCCCGTTTTCATGTTTTGCGCGCCCGACACGTTTTGGGGCGCACGCGAGAGGCGTCGTCGGTCCCGTTTTCATGTTTTGCGCGCCCGACTCGTTTTCGGCGCGCGAGGGCGTCGGTCCCGTTTTCATGTTTTGCGCGCCCGACTCGTTTCGGCGCGCGAGGTCGTCGGTCCCGTTTTCATGTTTTGCGCGCCCGACTCGCTTTTCGGCGGTGCCGAGGGCGTCGGTCCCGTTTTCATGTTTTGCGCGCCCGACTCGTTTTCGCGCGCGCGAGGGCGTCGGTCCCGTTTTCATGTTTTGCGCGCCCCGACTCGTTTTCGCGCGCCGAGGGCGTCGGTCCCGTTTTCATGTTTTGCGCGCCCGACTCGTTTTCGGCGCGCCGAGGGCGTCGGTCCCGTTTTCATGTTTTGCGCGCCCGACTCTTTCGGCGCGTCGAGGGCGTCGGTCCCGTTTTCATGTTTTGCGCGCCCGACTTTCGCGCGCGTGCGCCGAGGGTCGTCGGTCCCGTTTTCATGTTTTGCGCGCCCGACTCGTTTTCGCGCACCGAGGGCGTCGGTCCCGTTTTCATGTTTTGCGCGCCCGACTCGTTTTCGCGGCACCGAGGGCGTCGGTCCCGTTTTCATGTTTTGCGCGCCCGACTCGTTTTTGGGCGCACCGAGGTCGTCGGTCCCGTTTTCATGTTTTGCGCGCCCGACTCGTTTTTTTGCGCGCGCGCCGAGGGCGTCGGTCCCGTTTTCATGTTTTGCGCGCCCGACTCGTTTTCGCGGCACCGAGGGCGTCCTTCCCGTTTTTAAGTTTTGCGCGCCCGACTCGTTTTCGCGCGCGCGCGAGGGGGTCGGTCCCGTTTTCATGTTTTGCGCGCCCGACTCGTTTTCGGCGGTACCGAGGGCGTCGGTCCCGTTTTCATGTTTTGCGCGCCCGACTCGTTTTTTCGCGCACCGAGGGCGTCCTTTCCCGTTTTCATGTTTTGCGCGCCCGACACGTTTTGCGCGCGACTCGTGCCGAGGGGCGTCGGTCCCGTTTTCATGTTTTGCGCGCCCGACTCGTTTTCGCGCACGAGGGCGTCGGTCCCGTTTTCATGTTTTGCGCGCCCGACTCGCTTTCGCGCGCGCGAGGGCGTCGGTCCCGTTTTCATGTTTTGCGCGCCCGACTCGTTTTTTGGCGCACGAGGGCGTCCTTCCCGTTTTCATGTTTTGCGCGCCCGACACGTTTTCGGCGCGTGGGGCGTCGGTCCCGTTTTCATGTTTTGCGCGCCCGACTCGTTTTGGCGCGCACCGAGGGCGTCGGTCCCGTTTTCATGTTTTGCGCGCCCGACTCGTTTTCGGCGTGCCGAGGTCGTCGGTCCCGTTTTCATGTTTTGCGCGCCCGACTCGTTTTCGCGCGCCGAGGGCGTCGTCGGTCCCGTTTTCATGTTTTGCGCGCCCGACTCGTTTTCGGCGCACCGAGGGCGTCGGTCCCGTTTTCATGTTTTGCGCGCCCGACTCGTTTCGGCGCGTGCCGAGGGCGTCGGTCCCGTTTTCATGTTTTGCGCGCCCGACTCGTTTTCCCGTTTTCATGCGAGGGCGAGGGCGTCCCGTCCCGTTTTCATGTTTTGCGCCCGACTCGCTTTCGGCGCACGAGGGCGTCCCGGTCCCGTTTTCATGTTTTGCGCGCCCGACTCGTTTTTTGCGCGCCGAGGGCGTCCTTTCCCGTTTTCATGTTTTGCGCGCCCGACACGTTTTCGCGGCGCCGAGGTCGTCGGTCCCGTTTTTGTGTTTTGCGCGCCCGACTCGTTTTCGCGCACGAGGGCGTCGGTCCCGTTTTCATGTTTTGCGCGCCCGACTCGTTTTCGCGTACCGAGGGCGTCGGTCCCGTTTTCATGTTTTGCGCGCCCGACTCGTTTTTTTCGCGCACGAGGGCGTCGGTCCCGTTTTCATGTTTTGCGCGCCCGACACGTTTTTTCGGCGCATGCCGAGGTCGTCGGTCCCGTTTTCATGTTTTGCGCGCCCGACTCGTTTTCGGCGGACTGCACGAGGGCGTCGGTCCCGTTTTCATGTTTTGCGCGCCCGACTCGCTTTTTGGCGCGTGCCGAGGGCGTCGGTCCCGTTTTCATGTTTTGCGCGCCCGACTCGTTTTCGGCGTGCCGAGGGCGTCGGTCCCGTTTTCATGTTTTGCGCGCCCGACTCGTTTTTTCGCGCGTGCCGAGGGCGTCGGTCCCGTTTTCATGTTTTGCGCGCCCGACTCGTTTTCGGCGCGCGCCGAGGGCGTCGGTCCCGTTTTCATGTTTTGCGCGCCCGACTCGTTTTCGCGCGCACGAGGGCGTCGGTCCCGTTTTCATGTTTTGCGCGCCCGACTCGTTTTCGCGTGCACGAGGGCGTCGGTCCCGTTTTCATGTTTTGCGCGCCCGACTCGCTTTCGCGCGCGCGCCGAGGGCGTCGGTCCCGTTTTCATGTTTTGCGCGCCCGACTCGCGCGCGTTCGGCGCGCCGAGGGCGTCGGTCCCGTTTTCATGTTTTGCGCGCCCGACTCGTTTTCGGCGCGGTCCCGAGGCCCGACGTCGCACGAGGGCCCCCGTTTTCATGTTTTGCGCGCCCGACTCGTTTTCGCGCGCCGAGGGCGTCGGTCCCGTTTTCATGTTTTGCGCGCCCGACTCGTTTTCGCGCGGACGAGGGCGTCGGTCCCGTTTTCATGTTTTGCGCGCCCGACTCGTTTTCGGCGGTGCCGAGGGCGTCGGTCCCGTTTTCATGTTTTGCGCGCCCGACTCGTTTTCGCGCGCACGAGGGCGGGCGTCGGTCCCGTTTTCATGTTTTGCGCGCCCGACTCGTTTTCGGCGCGGCACCGAGGCGTCGGTCCCGTTTTCATGTTTTGCGCGCCCGACTCGTTTTCGCGGTACCGAGGGCGTCCTTCCCGTTTTCATGTTTTGCGCGCCCGACACGTTTTCGGCGGTCGTCGGTCCCGAGGTCGTCGGTCCCGTTTTCATGTTTTGCGCGCCCGACTCGCTTTCGCGGCACGAGGGCGTCGGTCCCGTTTTCATGTTTTGCGCGCCCGACTCGTTTTCTGGCGGCACGAGGGCGTCGGTCCCGTTTTCATGTTTTGCGCGCCCGACTCGTTTTCTGGCGGCATCGAGGGCGTCGGTCCCGTTTTCATGTTTTGCGCGCCCGACTCGTTTTCGCGTGCGCGAGGGCGTCGTCGGTCCCGTTTTCATGTTTTGCGCGCCCGACTCGTTTTCGGCGGCACGAGGGCGTCGGGTCCCGTTTTCATGTTTTGCGCGCCCGACTCGCTTTCGGCGCGAGCCGAGGGCGTCGGTCCCGTTTTCATGTTTTGCGCGCCCGACTCGTTTTCGGCGCGTGCCGAGGTCGTCGGTCCCGTTTTCATGTTTTGCGCGCCCGACTCGTTTTCGCGCGCGCGAGGGCGTCGGTCCCGTTTTCATGTTTTGCGCGCCCGACTCGCTTTTCGGCGGTGCCGAGGTCGTCGGTCCCGTTTTCATGTTTTGCGCGCCCGACTCGTTTTTGGCGCGCACCGAGGGCGTCGGTCCCGTTTTCATGTTTTGCGCGCCCGACTCGTTTTCGCGGCACCGAGGGCGTCGGTCCCGTTTTCATGTTTTGCGCGCCCGACTCGCTTTCGCGGCACCGAGGGCGTCGGTCCCGTTTTCATGTTTTGCGCGCCCGACTCGTTTTCGGCGCACCGAGGGCGTCGGTCCCGTTTTCATGTTTTGCGCGCCCGACTCGTTTTCGGCGGCACCGAGGGCGTCGGTCCCGTTTTCATGTTTTGCGCGCCCGACTCGCGTTTCGCGCCCGAGGGCGTCGGTCCCGTTTTCATGTTTTGCGCGCCCGGACAGCTAGGCGCTTTCGCGCGCCGAGGGCGTCGGTCCCGTTTTCATGTTTTGCGCGCCCGACTCGTTTTTTCGCGCGGCCGAGGGCGTCGGTCCCGTTTTCATGTTTTGCGCGCCCGACTCGTTTTCGGGCGCGCCGAGGGCGTCGGTCCCGTTTTCATGTTTTGCGCGCCCGACTCGTTTCGGCGGCACGAGGGCGTCGGTCCCGTTTTCATGTTTTGCGCGCCCGACTCGTTTCGGCGCGCACCGAGGGCGTCGGTCCCGTTTTCATGTTTTGCGCGCCCGACACGTTTTCGGCGCGTGCCGAGGTCGTCGGTCCCGTTTTCATGTTTTGCGCGCCCGACTCGTTTTCGCGCACCGAGGGCGTCGGTCCCGTTTTCATGTTTTGCGCGCCCGACTCGTTTTCGCGCGCGCACCGAGGGCGTCGGTCCCGTTTTCATGTTTTGCGCGCCGACCGACTTTCGTTTTTGCGCGAGGGCGTCGTCGTCCCGTTTTCATGTTTTGCGCGCCCGACTCGTTTTCGCGCGCAGAGGGCGTTCGGTCCCGTTTTCATGTTTTGCGCGCCCGACTCGTTTTCGCGGCGCGACGAGGGCGTCGGTCCCGTTTTCATGTTTTGCGCGCCCGACTCGTTTTCGGCGCACGAGGGCGTCGGTCCCGTTTTCATGTTTTGCGCGCCCGACTCGCTTTCGGGCGGTGCACGAGGTCGTCGGTCCCGTTTTCATGTTTTGCGCGCCCGACTCGCTTTCGGCGCACCGAGGGCGTCGGTCCCGTTTTCATGTTTTGCGCGCCCGACTCGTTTTCGGCGTACCGAGGGCGTCGGTCCCGTTTTCATGTTTTGCGCGCCCGACCGCTTTTCGAGGGCGTCGGTCCCGTTTTCATGTTTTGCGCGCGCGACTCGAGAGGTCGTCGGTCCCGTTTTCATGTTTTGCGCGCCCGACTCGTTTTGGGCGCGCACGAGGGCGTCGGTCCCGTTTTCATGTTTTGCGCGCCCGACTCGTTTTCGGGGCCGAGGGCGTCCTTTCCCGTTTTCAAGTTTTTGCGCGCCCGACACGTTTCGCGCGCCGAGGTCGTCGGTCCCGTTTTCATGTTTTGCGCGCCCGACTCGTTTTCGGCGCACCGAGGGCGTCGGGTCCCGTTTTCATGTTTTGCGCGCCCGACTCGTTTCGCGCGCGCGTCGAGGGCGTCGGTCCCGTTTTCATGTTTTGCGCGCCCGACTCGTTTTCGGGCGCACGAGGGCGTCGGTCCCGTTTTCATGTTTTGCGCGCCCGACACGTTTTCGGCGCACGCGAGGCGTCGGTCCCGTTTTCATGTTTTGCGCGCCCGACTCGCTTTTCGCGCGCGCCGAGGGCGTCGGTCCCGTTTTCATGTTTTGCGCGCCCGACTCGTTTTCGGCGTGCATCGAGGGCGTCGGTCCCGTTTTCATGTTTTGCGCGCCCGACTCGTTTTCGGCGGCACCGAGGGCGTCGGTCCCGTTTTCATGTTTTGCGCGCCCGACTCGTTTTCGTCGTTTCCCGTTTTCATGTTTTGCGCGCCCGACTCGCTTTTCGCGCGCGCCGAGGGTCGTCGGTCCCGTTTTCATGTGTTTTGCGCGCCCGACTCGTTTTCGGCGCACGAGGGCGTCGGTCCCGTTTTCATGTTTTGCGCGCCCGACTCGTTTTCGGCGGCACCGAGGGCGTCGGTCCCGTTTTCATGTTTTGCGCGCCCGACTCGTTTTCGCGCGCACCGAGGGCGTCGGTCCCGTTTTCATGTTTTGCGCGCCCGACTCGTTTTGCGCGCGCGAGGGCGTCGGGTCCCGTTTTCATGTTTTGCGCGCCCGACTCGTTTTCGCGCGCACGAGGGCGTCGGTCCCGTTTTCATGTTTTGCGCGCCCGACTCGTTTTCGCGCACCGAGGGCGTCGGTCCCGTTTTCATGTTTTGCGCGCCCGACTCGTTTTTCGGCGGCACCGAGGGCGTCGGTCCCGTTTTCATGTTTTGCGCGCCCGACTCGTTTTCGCGCACGCGGCGAGGGCGTCTCGTCCCGTTTTCATGTTTTGCGCGCCCGACTCGTTTTCGGGGCGTCGAGGGCGTCGGTCCCGTTTTCATGTTTTGCGCGCCCGACTCGTTTTCGGCGCACCGAGGGCGTCGGTCCCGTTTTCATGTTTTGCGCGCCCGACTCGTTTTCGGCGCACCGAGGGCGTCCTTTCCCGTTTTCATGTTTTGCGCGCCCGACACGTTTTCGGCGGCACCGAGGGCGTCGGTCCCGTTTTCATGTTTTGCGCGCCCGACTCGCTTTTCGCGCGCGGCGTCGAGGGCGTCGGTCCCGTTTTCATGTTTTGCGCGCCCGACTCGCTTTTCGGCGCGCCGAGGGCGTCGGTCCCGTTTTCATGTTTTGCGCGCCCGACTCGCTTTTCGCGTGCACGAGGGCGTCGGTCCCGTTTTCATGTTTTGCGCGCCCGGACTCGTTTTCGGCGTGCCGAGGGCGTCGGTCCCGTTTTCATGTTTTGCGCGCCCGACTCGTTTTCGCGCGTACCGAGGGCGTCGTCGGTCCCGTTTTCATGTTTTGCGCGCCCGACTCGCTTTCGCGCGCACGAGGGCGTCGGTCCCGTTTTCATGTTTTGCGCGCCCGACATCGCGCCCGACTTTCGGCGCCGAGGGCGTCGGTCCCGTTTTCATGTTTTGCGCGCCCGACTCGTTTTTGGCGCACGAGGGCGTCGGTCCCGTTTTCATGTTTTGCGCGCCCGACTCGCTTTCGCGCGAGCGCGAGGGCGTCGGTCCCGTTTTCATGTTTTGCGCGCCCCTCTCGTTTTCGCGCGCGAGGGCGTCGGTCCCGTTTTCATGTTTTGCGCGCCCGACTCGTTTTTTCGCGCGCCGAGGGCGTCCCGGTCCCGTTTTCATGTTTTGCGCGCCCGACTCGTTTTCGCGCGCACCGAGGGCGTCGGTCCCGTTTTCATGTTTTGCGCGCCCGACTCGTTTTCGCGCGCCGAGGGCGTCGGGTCCCGTTTTCATGTTTTGCGCGCCCGACTCGTTTTCGCGGCACCGAGGGCGTCGGTCCCGTTTTCATGTTTTGCGCGCCCGACGTCGGTCCCGTTTTCGTTTTGCGCGCCCGACACGCGAGGGCGTCGGTCCCGTTTTCATGTTTTGCGCGCCCGACGACTCGCGGCGCGCCGAGGGCGTCGGTCCCGTTTTCATGTTTTGCGCGCCCGACTCGCTTTCGCGCACGAGGGCGTCGGTCCCGTTTTCATGTTTTGCGCGCCCGACTCGTTTTCGCGCGCAGCCGAGGGCGTCGGTCCCGTTTTCATGTTTTGCGCGCCCGACTCGTTTTCGCGCGCACGAGGGCGTCGTCCCCCGTTTTCATGTTTTGCGCGCCCGACTCGTTTTCGCGCACCGAGGGCGGTCGTCGGTCCCGTTTTCATGTTTTGCGCGCCCGACTCGTTTTCGGCGCGCCGAGGTCGTCGGTCCCGTTTTCATGTTTTGCGCGCCCGACTCGTTTTTTGCGCGCACCGAGGGCGTCGTCCCCGTTTTCATGTTTTGCGCGCCCGACTCGTTTTCGGCGGCACCGAGGGCGTCGGGTCCCGTTTTCATGTTTTGCGCGCCCGACTCGTTTTCGCGCACCGAGGGCGTCGGTCCCGTTTTCATGTTTTGCGCGCCCGACTCGTTTTCGCGCGGCGCGCCGAGGTCGTCGGTCCCGTTTTCATGTTTTGCGCGCCCGACTCGTTTTCGGCGGCCGAGGGCGTCGGTCCCGTTTTCATGTTTTGCGCGCCCGACTCGTTTTCGCGCGCGAGGGCGTCGGTCCCGTTTTCATGTTTTGCGCGCCCGACTCGTTTTTGGCGCACGAGGTCGAGGGCGTCGGTCCCGTTTTCATGTTTTGCGCGCCCGACTCGTTTTCGCTTTGCGCGCGAGGGCGTCGGTCCCGTTTTCATGTTTTGCGCGCCCGACTCGTTTTCGCGCGCAGGGCGTCGGTCCCGTTTTCATGTTTTGCGCGCCCGACTCGTTTTCGCGCGCGTGCCGAGGGCGTCGGTCCCGTTTTCATGTTTTGCGCGCCCGACTCGCTTTTGGCGCCGAGGGCGTCGGTCCCGTTTTCATGTTTTGCGCGCCCGACTCGTTTTCGGCGCGCCGAGGGCGTCGGTCCCGTTTTCATGTTTTGCGCGCCCGACTCGTTTTCGGCGGCACCGAGGGCGTCGGTCCCGTTTTCATGTTTTGCGCGCCCGGACTCGTTTTCGCGCGCGAGGGGTCGTCGGTCCCGTTTTCATGTTTTGCGCGCCCCGACTCGCGGCGGCCGACCGAGGTCGTCGGTCCCGTTTTCATGTTTTGCGCGCCCGACTCGTTTTCGCGCGCGTGCGAGGGCGTCGGTCCCGTTTTCATGTTTTGCGCGCCCGACTCGTTTTCGCGCGCACCGAGGGCGTCGGTCCCGTTTTCATGTTTTGCGCGCCCGACTCGTTTTCGCGGCACCGAGGGCGTCGGTCCCGTTTTCATGTTTTGCGCGCCCGACTCGTTTTTGGCGCACGCGAGGGCGTCCTCGGTCCCGTTTTCATGTTTTGCGCGCCCGACTCGTTTTTGGCGCGCACCGAGGGCGTCGGTCCCGTTTTCATGTTTTGCGCGCCCGACTCGTTTTCGCGCGCCGAGGGCGTCGGTCCCGTTTTCATGTTTTGCGCGCCCGACTCGCTTTCGGCGCACCGAGGGCGTCGGTCCCGTTTTCATGTTTTGCGCGCCCGACTCGTTTTCGCGCACGAGACCGAGGTCGTCGGTCCCGTTTTCATGTTTTGCGCGCCCGACTCGTTTTTGCGCGCGAGGGCGTCGGTCCCGTTTTCATGTTTTGCGCGCCCGACACTCGTTTGCGGCCGAGGGCGTCGGTCCCGTTTTCATGTTTTGCGCGCCCGACTCGTTTTCGCGCGCACGAGGGCGTCGGTCCCGTTTTCATGTTTTGCGCGCCCGACTCGTTTTCGGCGCACCGAGGGCGTCGGTCCCGTTTTCATGTTTTGCGCGCCCGACTCGTTTTCGCGCCGAGGGCGTCGGTCCCGTTTTCATGTTTTGCGCGCCCGACTCGTTTTTCTGCACGAGGGCGTCGGTCCCGTTTTCATGTTTTGCGCGCCCGACTCGTTTTCGGCGCAGCGAGGGCGTCTCCGTCGGTCCCGTTTTCATGTTTTGCGCGCCCGACTCGTTTTCGGCGCGCACGCGCGAGGGCGTCGGTCCCGTTTTCATGTTTTGCGCGCCCGACTCGTTTTCGGCGGCGCACCGAGGGCGTCGGTCCCGTTTTCATGTTTTGCGCGCCCGACACGTTTTCGCGCGCGAGGGCGTCGGTCCCGTTTTCATGTTTTGCGCGCCCGACTCGTTTTCTCGCGCACCGAGGGCGTCGGTCCCGTTTTCATGTTTTGCGCGCCCGACTCGTTTTCGCGCGCACGAGGTCGTCGGTCCCGTTTTCATGTTTTGCGCGCCCGACTCGTTTTCGCGCCGAGGGCGTCGGTCCCGTTTTCATGTTTTGCGCGCCCGACTCGCTTTTCGCGCACCGAGGGCGTCGGTCCCGTTTTCATGTTTTGCGCGCCCGACTCGTTTTCGGCGTGCACGAGGGCGTCGGTCCCGTTTTCATGTTTTGCGCGCCCGACTCGCTTTCGCGCGCCGAGGGCGTCGGTCCCGTTTTCATGTTTTGCGCGCCCGACGACGTTTTCGCGCGTACCGAGGGCGTCGGTCCCGTTTTCATGTCCCGTTTTCATGTTTTGCGCGCCCGACTCGTTTTCGGCGCGTGCCGAGGGCGTGTCCCGTTTTCATGTTTTGCGCGCCCGACTCGTTTTCGGCGTGCCGAGGGCGTCGGTCCCGTTTTCATGTTTTGCGCGCCCGACTCGTTTTCGGCGCGCACGAGGGCGTCGGTCCCGTTTTCATGTTTTGCGCGCCCGACTCGTTTTCGGCGCGCCGAGGGCGTCGGTCCCGTTTTCATGTTTTGCGCGCCCGACTCGTTTTCTGGCGGCACCGAGGGCGTCGGTCCCGTTTTCATGTTTTGCGCGCCCGACTCGTTTTCGCGCGCGCGAGGGGGCGTCGGTCCCGTTTTCATGTTTTGCGCGCCCGACTCGTTTTCGCGCATGCGAGGGCGGGCGTCGGTCCCGTTTTCATGTTTTGCGCGCCCGACTCGTTTTCGCGCGGCACGAGGGCGTCGGTCCCGTTTTCATGTTTTGCGCGCCCGACTCGTTTTCGCGCGCCGAGGGCGTCGGTCCCGTTTTCATGTTTTGCGCGCCCGACTCGTTTTCGCGCGCACGAGGGCGTCGGTCCCGTTTTCATGTTTTGCGCGCCCGACTCGCTTTCGCGCACCGAGGGCGTCGGTCCCGTTTTCATGTTTTGCGCGCCCGACACGCTTTCGCGCCGAGGGCGTCGGTCCCGTTTTCATGTTTTGCGCGCCCGACTCGTTTTCGGCGCACCGAGGGCGTCGGTCCCGTTTTCATGTTTTGCGCGCCCGACTCGTTTTCGGCGCGTACGAGGGCGTCGGTCCCGTTTTCATGTTTTGCGCGCCCGACTCGTTTTCGCGCGCCGAGGGCGTCGGTCCCGTTTTCATGTTTTGCGCGCCCGACTCGTTTTCGCGCGCATGCCGAGGGCGTCGGTCCCGTTTTCATGTTTTGCGCGCCCGACTCGTTTTCGGCGAGGCGCGAGGTCGTCGGCCCGTTTTCATGTTTTGCGCGCCCGACTTTGCGCGCCCGACTCGTTTTCGGCGTGCCGAGGGCGTCGGTCCCGTTTTCATGTTTTGCGCGCCCGACTCGTTTTCGGCGCACCGAGGGCGTCCTTTCCCGTTTTCATGTTTTGCGCGCCCGACACGTTTTCGCGCGTGCCGAGGGCGTCGGTCCCGTTTTCATGTTTTGCGCGCCCGACTCGTTTTCTGGCGCGCACCGAGGGCGTCGGTCCCGTTTTCATGTTTTGCGCGCCCGACTCGTTTTCGCGTGCGCGAGGGCGTCGGTCCCGTTTTCATGTTTTGCGCGCCCGACTCGTTTTGGGCGCACGGGCGTCGGTCGTCGGTCCCGTTTTCATGTTTTGCGCGCCCGACTCGTTTTCGCGCGCGCCGAGGGCGTCGGTCCCGTTTTCATGTTTTGCGCGCCCGACTCGTTTTCGGCGCCGAGGGCGTCGGTCCCGTTTTCATGTTTTGCGCGCCCGACTCGCTTTCGGCGCACGAGGTCGTCGGTCCCGTTTTCATGTTTTGCGCGCCCGACTCGTTTTGCGCGCGGCGTGCCGAGGGCGTCGGTCCCGTTTTCATGTTTTGCGCGCCCGACTCGCTTTCGGCGCGCACGAGGGCGTCGGTCCCGTCCCGTTTTCATGTTTTGCGCGCCCGACACTCGTTTTCGCGCGCATCGAGGGCGTCGGTCCCGTTTTCATGTTTTGCGCGCCCGACTCGTTTTCGGCGTACCGAGGGCGTCGGTCCCGTTTTCATGTTTTGCGCGCCCGACTCGTTTTCGCGCGCCGCGGGCGTCGAGGTTTTGCGTCCCGTCCCGTTTTCATGTTTTGCGCGCCCGACTCGTTTTCGGCGTTTTGCGCGCCCGAGGGCGTCGTCGTCCCGTTTTCATGTTTTGCGCGCCCGACTCGCTTTCGGCGGCGCCGAGGGCGTCGGTCCCGTTTTCATGTTTTGCGCGCCCGACTCGTTTTTGGCGCGCATCGAGGGCGTCGGTCCCGTTTTCATGTTTTGCGCGCCCGACTCGCTTTCGGGCGCGCCGAGGAGGCGTCGGTCCCGTTTTCCCGTTTTCATGTTTTGCGCGCCCGACTCGTTTTCTGCGCGCGAGGGCGCCGGGTTCGTCGTCGGTCCCGTTTTCATGTTTTGCGCGCCCGACGACTCGTTTTCGCGCGCACGAGGGGTCGTCGGTCCCGTTTTCATGTTTTGCGCGCCCGACTCGCGTTTTCGCGCGCGCCGAGGGCGTCGGTCCCGTTTTCATGTTTTGCGCGCCCGACTCGTTTTCGCGCGGTGCCGAGGGCGTCGGTCCCGTTTTCATGTTTTGCGCGCCCGACTCGTTTTCGGCGCACGAGGGCGTCGGTCCCGTTTTCATGTTTTGCGCGCCCGACTCGTTTTCGGCGGCACGAGGGCGTCGGTCCCGTTTTCATGTTTTGCGCGCCCGACTCGTTTTCGGCGCACGACGAGGGCGTCGGTCCCGTTTTCATGTTTTGCGCGCCCGACTCTCGCTTTCGCGCGTACCGAGGGCGTCGGTCCCGTTTTCATGTTTTGCGCGCCCGACTCGTTTTGCGCGCGCTGCGAGGGCGCGTCCCGTTTTCATGTTTTGCGCGCCCGTTTTCATGTTTTGCGCCCGAGGGCGTCGTCCCGTTTTCATGTTTTGCGCGCCCGACGTTTCGGCGCATGCGAGGGCGTCGGGTCCCGTTTTCATGTTTTGCGGCCCGACTCGCGCGCGCACGAGGGCGTCGGTCCCGTTTTCATGTTTTGCGCGCCCGACTCGTTTTTCGGCGCGTACCGAGGGCGTCCTTTCCCGTTTTCATGTTTTGCGCGCCCGACTCGTTTTTGGCGCGCACCGAGGGCGTCGGTCCCGTTTTCATGTTTTGCGCGCCCGACTCGTTTTCGGCGGCACCGAGGGCGTCGGTCCCGTTTTCATGTTTTGCGCGCCGACTTTGACGACCCGTCGCGCGCGACGAGGCGGTCGTCGGTCCCGTTTTCATGTTTTGCGCGCCCGGCGCGCGCGACGTTTTTTCATGTTTTGCGCGCGACTCGTTTTCGCGAGGGCGTCGGTCCCGTTTTCATGTTTTGCGCGCCCCGACTCGCGCGCGCGCCGAGGGCGTCGGTCCCGTTTTCATGTTTTGCGCGCCCGACTCGTTTTCGCGCGGCGTGCCGAGGGCGTCGGTCCCGTTTTCATGTTTTGCGCGCCCGACTCGTTTTCGGCGCGTACGAGGGCGTCCCGTCCCGTTTTCATGCGTTTTGCGCGCCCGACTCGTTTTTTCGGCGGTGCCGAGGTCGTCGGTCCCGTTTTCATGTTTTGCGCGCCCGACTCGTTTTCGGCGCGCACGAGGGCGTCGGTCCCGTTTTCATGTTTTGCGCGCCCGACTCGTTTTCGGCGGCACGAGGGCGTCGGTCCCGTTTTCATGTTTTGCGCGCCCGACTCGTTTTCGGCGCGCCGAGGGCGTCCCCGTTTTCCCGTTTTCATGTTTTGCGCGCCCGACCGTCGTTTTCGCGCGTCCGAGGCGCGTCGTCCCGTCCCGTTTTCATGTTTTGCGCGCCCGACTCGTTTTCGGCGTATCGAGGGCGGTCGTCGGTCCCGTTTTCATGTTTTGCGCGCCCGACTCGTTTTCTGCGTGCACGAGGGCGTCGGTCCCGTTTTCATGTTTTGCGCGCCCGACTCGTTTTCGCGCACGAGGGCGTCGTCGTCCCGTTTTCATGTTTTGCGCGCCCGACTCGTTTTCGCGCGGCACGAGGGCGTCGGTCCCGTTTTCATGTTTTGCGCGCCCGACTCGTTTTGCGCGCACGCGAGGGCGTCGGTCCCGTTTTCATGTTTTGCGCGCCCGACTCGTTTTCGGCGTGCCGAGGGCGTCGGTCCCGTTTTCATGTTTTGCGCGCCCGACTCGCTTTTGGCGCGCGCACGAGGGCGTCGGTCCCGTTTTCATGTTTTGCGCGCCCGACTCGCGCGCGCGCGAGGGCGTCGTCGGTCCCGTTTTCATGTTTTGCGCGCCCGACTCGTTTTCGCGCGTACCGAGGGCGTCGGTCCCGTTTTCATGTTTTGCGCGCCCGACTCGTTTTCGGCGCGCACCGAGGGCGTCGGGTCCCGTTTTCATGTTTTGCGCGCCCGACTCTTTTTTTCGGCACGAGGGCGTCGGTCCCGTTTTCATGTTTTGCGCGCCCGACTCGTTTTCGCGCACCGAGGGCGTCGGTCCCGTTTTCATGTTTTGCGCGCCCGACTCGTTTTTTCGCGCGCGCCGAGGGCGTCGGTCCCGTTTTCATGTTTTGCGCGCCCGACTCGTTTTCGCGTCGCGTTTTCATGAGGGCGTCGGTCCCGTTTTCATGTTTTGCGCGCCCGACTCGTTTTCGGCGCGCGCCGAGGGCGTCGGTCCCGTTTTCATGTTTTGCGCGCCCGACTCGCTTTCGGCGGCACCGAGGGCGTCGGTCCCCCGTTTTCATGTTTTGCGCGCCCGACTCGTTTTTGCGCACGAGGGCGTCGGTCCCGTTTTCATGTTTTGCGCGCCCGACTCGTTTTCGGCGCGCGCCGAGGGCGTCGGTCCCGTTTTCATGTTTTGCGCGCGCGCGTTTTTGGCGTGCCGAGGCGTCGTCGGTCCCGTTTTCATGTTTTGCGCGCCCGACTCGTTTTCGCGCACGAGGGTCGAGTCCCGTTTCCCGTTTTCATGTTTTGCGCGCCCGACTCGTTTTCGGCGGCACCGAGGGCGTCGGTCCCGTTTTCATGTTTTGCGCGCCCGACACGTTTTCGCGCGCGCATCGAGGGCGTCGGTCCCGTTTTCATGTTTTGCGCGCCCGACTCGTTTTCGCGCACCGAGGGCGTCGGTCCCGTTTTCATGTTTTGCGCGCCCGACTCGTTTTCGGCGGCGAGGAGGTCGTCCGTCCCGTTTTCATGTTTTGCGCGCCCGACTCGCTTTGCGCGTGCCGAGGGCGTCGGTCCCGTTTTCATGTTTTGCGCGCCCGACTCGTTTTCGCGCGTGCCGAGGTCGTCGGTCCCGTTTTCATGTTTTGCGCGCCCGACTCGTTTTCGGCGCGTGCCGAGGGCGTCGGTCCCGTTTTCATGTTTTGCGCGCCCGACTCGTTTTCGCGCACCGAGGGCGTCGGTCCCGTTTTCATGTTTTGCGCGCCCGACTCGCGCGTTCTGGCGCGGTGCCGAGGGCGTCGGTCCCGTTTTCATGTTTTGCGCGCCCGACTCGTTTTCGGCGCGCCGAGGGCGTCGGTCCCGTTTTCATGTTTTGCGCGCCCGACTCGCTTTCGGCGGCACCGAGGGCGTTTTCGGTCCCGTTTTTTCATGTTTTGCGCCGTTTTCATGTTTTGCGCCCCGACTCGTTTTCGGCACGAGGGCGTCGGTCCCGTTTTCATGTTTTGCGCGCCCGACTCGTTTTCGGCGGCCGAGGGCGTCGGTCCCGTTTTCATGTTTTGCGCGCCCCGACTCGTTTTCGCGCACCGAGGGCGTCGGTCCCGTTTTCATGTTTTGCGCGCCCGACTCGTTTTCGCGCGACCGAGGGCGTCGGTCCCGTTTTCATGTTTTGCGCGCCCGACTCGTTTTCGGCGCGCCGAGGGCGTCGGTCCCGTTTTCATGTTTTGCGCGCCCGACTCGTTTTCGCGCACCGAGGCGTCGCCGAGGGCGCCGACTCGGTCCCGTTTTTTCATGTTTTGCGCGCCCGACTCGTTTTCGGCGGTGCCGAGGGCGTCGGTCCCGTTTTCATGTTTTGCGCGCCCGACTCGTTTTCGGCGCCGAGGGCGTCGGTCCCGTTTTCATGTTTTGCGCGCCCGACTCGTTTTCGCGCACGAGAGGGCGTCCTTCCCGTTTTCATGTTTTGCGCGCCCGACACGTTTTCGCGCGCCGAGGGCGTCGGTCCCGTTTTCATGTTTTGCGCGCCCGACTCGTTTTCGCGCACGAGGGCGTCGGTCCCGTTTTCATGTTTTGCGCGCCCGACTCGTTTTCGGCGTGCGCGAGGGCGTCGGTCCCGTTTTCATGTTTTGCGCGCCCGACTCGTTTTCGCGCATCGAGGGCGTCGGTCCCGTTTTCATGTTTTGCGCGCCCGACTCGTTTTCGGCGTGCGAGGGCGTCGGTCCCGTTTTCATGTTTTGCGCGCCCGACTCGTTTTCGGCGCGTGCGAGGGCGTCGGTCCCGTTTTCATGTTTTGCGCGCCCGACTCGTTTTCGCGGCACGAGGGCGTCGGTCCCGTTTTCATGTTTTGCGCGCCCGACTCGTTTTCGGCGCGCGACCGAGGCGCGCGTCGGTCCCGTTTTCATGTTTTTTTGCGCCCGACTCGCTTTCGCGCACCGAGGGCGTCGGTCCCGTTTTCATGTTTGCGCGCCCGACTCGTTTTCGCGCGCCGAGGGCGTCGGTCCCGTTTTCATGTTTTGCGCGCCCGACTCGTTTTCGCGCACCGAGGGCGTCGGTCCCGTTTTTTTCATGTTTTGCGCGCCCGACTCGTTTTCGGCGTGCCGAGGGCGTCGGTCCCGTTTTCATGTTTTGCGCGCCCGACTCGCGTTTTCGCGCGCACGAGGTCGTCGGTCCCGTTTTCATGTTTTGCGCGCCCGACTCGCTTTCGCGCGCACCGAGGGCGTCGGTCCCGTTTTCATGTTTTGCGCGCCCGACTCGTTTTCGCGCACCGAGGGCGTCGGTCCCGTTTTCATGTTTTGCGCGCCGACGGACGCGCCGAGGGCGTCGGTCCCGTTTTCATGTTTTGCGCGCCCGACTCGTTTTGGGCGCCGAGGGCGTCGGTCCCGTTTTCATGTTTTGCGCGCCCGACTCGTTTTCGCGCGCACGAGGGCGTCGGTCCCGTTTTCATGTTTTGCGCGCCCGACTCGTTTTCGCGCACCGAGGGCGTCGGTCCCGTTTTCATGTTTTGCGCGCCCGACTCGTTTTCGGCGCGAGGTCGTCGGTCCCGTTTTCATGTTTTGCGCGCCCGACTCGTTTTCGCGCGCACCGAGGGCGTCGGTCCCGTTTTCATGTTTTGCGCGCCCGACTCGTTTTCGCGCGCACGAGGGCGTCCCGTCCCGTTTTCATGTTTTGCGCGCCCGACTCGTTTTTGCGCGCCCGAGGGCGTCGGTCCCGTTTTCATGTTTTGCGCGCCCGACTCGTTTTCGCGTCGAGGGCGTCGGTCCCGTTTTCATGTTTTGCGCGCCCGACTCGTTTTCGCGCACCGAGGGCGTCGGTCCCGTTTTCATGTTTTGCGCGCCCGACTCGTTTTCGCGCGCCGAGGGCGTCGGTCCCGTTTTCATGTTTTGCGCGCCCGACACGCGTTTTCGCGCGCCGAGGGCGTCGTCGGTCCCGTTTTCATGTTTTGCGCGCCCGACTCGTTTTCGGCGCGCGAGGCGTCGGTCCCCCGTTTTCATGTTTTGCGCGCGACTCGTTTTCGCGCGCACGAGGGCGTCGGTCCCGTTTTCATGTTTTGCGCGCCCGACTCGTTTTCTGGCGTGCACGAGGGCGTCGGTCCCGTTTTCATGTTTTGCGCGCCCGACACGTTTTCGCGCGTGCCGAGGTCGTCGGTCCCGTTTTCATGTTTTGCGCGCCCGACTCGTTTTCGCGCGCGCCGAGGGCGTCGGTCCCGTTTTCATGTTTTGCGCGCCCGACTCGTTTTTCGCGCGCACGAGGGCGTCCTTTCCCGTTTTCATGTTTTGCGCGCCCGGTCCCGTTTTCGCGCCCGAGGGCGTCGGGTCCCGTTTTCATGTTTTGCGCGCCCGACTCGTTTTCGGCGGCCGAGGGCGTCGGTCCCGTTTTCATGTTTTGCGCGCCCGACTCGTTTTCGGCGCGCACCGAGGGCGTCGGTCCCGTTTTCATGTTTTGCGCGCCCGACTCGTTTTCTGGCGTACCGAGGTCGTCGGTCCCGTTTTCATGTTTTGCGCGCCCGACTCGCGCGCGCGCGCGAGCCGAGGTCGTCGGGTCCCGTTTTCATGTTTTGCGCGCCCGACTCGCTTTCGGCGCGCGTGCCGAGGGCGTCGGTCCCGTTTTCATGTTTTGCGCGCCCGACTCGTTTTTCGCGCGCGAGGGCGTCGGTCCCGTTTTCATGTTTTGCGCGCCCGACTCGTTTTCGGCGCGCAGGGCGTCGGGTCCCGTCCCGTCCCGTTTCATGTTTTGCGCGCCCGACTCGTTTTCGCGGCGCGCACGAGGTCGTCGGTCCCGTTTTCATGTTTTGCGCGCCCGACTCGTTTTCGCGCGCACCGAGGGCGTCGGTCCCGTTTTCATGTTTTGCGCGCCCGACTCGTTTTCGGCGGCCGAGGGCGTCGGTCCCGTTTTCATGTTTTGCGCGCCCGTTTCGACTCGAGGGCGTTTTCGCCCGTTTTCATGTTTTGCGCGCGCGAGGGCGTCGGTCCCGTTTTCATGTTTTGCGCGCCCGACTCGTTTTCGCGCACCGAGGGCGCGTGGTCCCGTTTTCATGTTTTGCGCGCCCGACTCGTTTTCTGGCGCGCCGAGGGCGTCGGTCCCGTTTTCATGTTTTGCGCGCCCGACTCGTTTTCGGGCGCGTACCGAGGGCGTCGGTCCCGTTTTCATGTTTTGCGCGCCCGACTCGTTTTCGGCGCGCGAGGGCGTCGGTCCCGTTTTCATGTTTTGCGCGCCCGACTCGTTTTTTGCGCGCGACGCGAGGGCGTCGGTCCCGTTTTCATGTTTTGCGCGCCCGACTCGTTTTCGGCGCACCGAGGGCGTCGGTCCCGTTTTCATGTTTTGCGCGCCCGACTCGTTTTCGCGCACCGAGGGCGTCGGTCCCGTTTTCATGTTTTGCGCGCCCGACTCGTTTTTCGGCGGCCGGGCGTCGGTCCCGTTTTCATTTTGCGCGCCCGACTCGCGTTTTCGCTTTCGCGGGCGTCCCCGTTTCCCGTTTTCATGTTTTGCGCGCCCGACTCGCGCGCGCGCCGAGGGCGTCGGTCCCGTTTTCATGTTTTGCGCGCCCCGACTCGTTTTCGCGCGCGCCGAGGGCGTCGGTCCCGTTTTCATGTTTTGCGCGCCCGACTCGTTTTCGGCGCACGAGGGCGTCGGTCCCGTTTTCATGTTTTGCGCGCCCGACTCGTTTTCTGGCGGCGTGCCGAGGGCGTCGGTCCCGTTTTCATGTTTTGCGCGCCCGACTCGTTTTCTGGCGTCCGAGGGCGTCGGTCCCGTTTTCATGTTTTGCGCGCCCGACTCGTTTTCGGCGTCGAGGAGGTCGGTCCCGTTTTCATGTTTTGCGCGCCCGACTCGCTTTCCCGGCGCGCGCGAGGGCGTCGGTCCCGTTTTCATGTTTTGCGCGCCCGACTCGTTTTCGCGTGCCGAGGGCGTCCTTTCCCGTTTTCATGTTTTGCGCGCCCGACACGTTTTCGCGTGCGAGGGCGTCGGTCCCGTTTTCATGTTTTGCGCGCCCGACTCGTTTTCGCGCGCGTACGAGGGCGTCGGTCCCGTTTTCATGTTTTGCGCGCCCGACTCGTTTTCGGCGCGTGCCGAGGGCGTCGGTCCCGTTTTCATGTTTTGCGCGCCCGACTCGTTTTCGGCGCACGAGGGCGTCGGTCCCGTTTTCATGTTTTGCGCGCCCGACTCGTTTTCGGCGCGTGAGGAGGTCGTCGGTCCCGTTTTCATGTTTTGCGCGCCCCGACTCGTTTTCGCGCGCGCCGAGGGCGTCGGTCCCGTTTTCATGTTTTGCGCGCCCGACTCGTTTTCGCGCGCCGAGGGCGTCGGTCCCGTTTTCATGTTTTGCGCGCCCGACTCGCTTTCTGGCGCGCCGAGGGCGTCGGTCCCGTTTTCATGTTTTGCGCGCCCGACTCGTTTTCGGCGTGCACGAGGGCGTCGGTCCCGTTTTCATGTTTTGCGCGCCCGACTCGTTTTCGCGCACCGAGGGCGTCGGTCCCGTTTTCATGTTTTTTTGCGCGCCCGACTCGTTTTCGCGGCACGAGGGCGTCGGTCCCGTTTTCATGTTTTGCGCGCCCGACTCGTTTTCGGCGCGCACCGAGGGCGTCGGTCCCGTTTTCATGTTTTGCGCGCCCGACTCGTTTTCGCGCGTGCGAGGGCGTCGGTCCCGTTTTCATGTTTTGCGCGCCCGACTCGTTTTCGGCGTGCCGAGGGCGTCGGTCCCGTTTTCATGTTTTGCGCGCCCGACTCGTTTTCGGCGGCACCGAGGGCGTCCTTCCCGTTTTCATGTTTTGCGCGCCCGACTCGTTTTCGAGCGCGTCGAGAGGCGTCGGTCCCGTTTTCATGTTTTGCGCGCCCGACTCGTTTTTTCGGCACCGAGGGCGTCGGTCCCGTTTTCATGTTTTGCGCGCCCGACTCGTTTTCGCGCATCGAGGGCGTCGGTCCCGTTTTCATGTTTTGCGCGCCCGACTCGTTTTCTGGCGGCCGAGGGCGTCGGTCCCGTTTTCATGTTTTGCGCGCCCGACTCGTTTTCTGGCGCACCGAGGGCGTCGTGGTCCCGTTTTCATGTTTTGCG